>JACEOJ010000158.1:60497-174336 GCA_013761285.1 Campoletis sonorensis
TGCGGGGTCAATGAAATTCGTACGAAATATTTTTACGATTTTTTCGAGGCTGACATAGTTGGAAAAACGTCGAAAGTTCTTAAACGTCACTATGACGTTTAAGAATTATGAATATTCTAAGTTTCAACAAATTGACACGTTATCAAATGGAAAAACTGTTTTCAGCTGACGAAAATAGCCAAAATATACTGACAAAATGATGCAAATGTTTTGAAAATTTACAGAAATGGTGAACAAATGTATAGGGAAAGCAATTCGGTAAAGAATATTGGACACTTATTCGATTATTGTATAAAGAGCAAATGAAGAAAGTTCGTTGAGCGTGATGATAAATTTTGAGTTCACGATCCTGCTTTTTTTTCCAGTTTGCCATTTACCATTTAATTCCAATTACCAAATACCATTTAATTACAATTAAATGGTAAAACTTTCTTAGGTTTTTTTTTTTTTTTTTTTTTACTGGTCGTATTTTGAATCACGTAATATGAATGAAATGATGATTCTGGTTACTTTTTCCAACTGTTCTATCTCCAGATCATCTTTGAATTTGAATCGTAACCTTTTGTGATTCTCTGTTAGTCTCCATTGTTCATGCAACCTACGATATAATATTTATGCATCTACTGTACGTAATGAATAAAGAGGGCAGACGTGAAGAAATGAAAGAAGCTGATGATAAGAAGAAGGATATAAGAAAAGGGCGTCATAACGGCTTTCTATACGAAATGGTCCCGGAATACCGAGCCGCCACTTTTTCGTTCATCATTCGCGTCTCTTCCACCCTGTTTGATCACGTCAGACATAGCTCTTTATATTCTTCGCGTTTTATCTTCGTCGCCTTCTTCGTCTTTCGCCGCCTTCCTGATCGATGCGTTACACACGAACACAAACGCATACGTGTACAATGTTGATCAGCAAACTATAGACATATTACGAAGAAACATAATGGTGTCTCTCGTTCATTTTGTCGGATTCTCTTTTGCTCTCATCCCTTTTTTCTCCTCTTTACCTCTTTGAGCGACGAAGTTCTGAAAATTCATAAGTTTCTTTAGCCAATAGTTTTTCTCATCGTTTTCAAAGTTTCTTTAACTTGTTCTTTTTATGTCGTTAGCTTGCCATTTTTGGACTCGGGGAATACACGTCTCCGGGTGCTCATGTACCAGTGCAGGAAGGTCAGATCTCATCTCTGTGCAAATATTTGTCGTCCAATCACTATAAAAGTGACATTTCTTCGTTGTTTTTTTTTTCTGTAGACATCGCATGATTTATCACTATTTATCACTTTTTTTATAATCGATTGTAATTTACCGGAGGCTCCCAATTTAGTAAACATTTTTTCAGTCTAATCAATAATTCGAAATTTCGAATCACCAGCTAGTTCTTCAGTCTGTTTTATCCAAACGTATTATAATTGAGGTTCTGATTAAAATGGCACGTATGTATGATTATTCGTGCTATTTATCAAACTGATTTCGAAATATTTAGCGACAATGGCTGTACGTATGAAGTTATTGGATTTAATACAAGGTCGCATAATTTATAACTTAGTTGGCAATAAAATAGCCGGTTAAGTCTACATACGGGAGTGTATAATGAACGGTTAATGCATTGTACATGTCCTTGCAATCGCAATAAAGATGCATTAACTCATCGACGAGAAACAATATATCGAAGGTATATATCTCCGTTGTTCTCCTCCCACTGCGTCCTTCGTTTATACACATCGTTCGTATGCCAATATAAAAATAATGATGATAATTCAGCATCGTCCGCGATCTCGTAACTCCTCAGCAGTAGCAGTAGTAAACAGGAGAAGAAGAAGAGGGCGAGTTGTCGCATTATACATACATATATATGTATATGAATATGTGTACATATATGTAGAACGTATAGAGGAGAGAAGAGACGCCAAGGTTGCGAAGGGGGACCCCGCCGGGTCGACCGATCGCGGATCTCGGTCGCATAAATTTGTTTTAATTGCCAGCGACGTTACATTTTGCTTTAATTATGCCGCATTATCTGGGAGGTAAATTAGGTAGGTCCAGCTCTCGGTTCGTCTCTTTTCCTTTCTTTCTTTACTGTCTCCCTTTCATTGCCTCATCCTTTCATTTCTCATTCTTTCCCATCCCTCTCTTAGTTTTGTTTATTTTTATTCTATTTATTTTTCTTTCAAGAAAACAGTCTGAACGAACGCAACCCTGTGTACATTTGAAGACTAGTCCATACTCCTGAGAATTCTATGACTACGTTGCAACCAGCTGCACTTGTTATGGTGAAAAATCGGTCGAAGAATGGTTGAGGTCGAAAAAAAACGAAGATGGAATCAAAAAAGTACACCCACAACGGACCACGTGGACCTGATCCCTCTGCTTTGCAGCCGGGAACAAAAACCTCACTTTTTTCTCTTCTCTGGTTCCGCTCCATCCTTTGGATACGATCTCTTGGCACCCCTGGTTCCATCGGTACTACCCTAGCGTTCAGTTTCTCTCACGTCTACAATTCGTCTCATTCAATCGTTTTCTTTGGTTTCTGTTGAGTAAAAATCTACAGAATTGCAATTAAATCTGTTTTTGGGAGTGTTTTGAACTAGTTCAATTGCACAAGTTCAAGGGAGAGATGAGTTTTGGACTCCACAGGTGGCCACGAAAAAGAATGTGTACGTTTTTTTTGTTTGTAAATTTCGGTTATTTTTGATTTATTGATAAATTCAATGGTTCGTTTCCGAAATTGTTGACTTTCAACGTGAATATTGAAAATAGAGGAATCTGATGACAAGTTTTTCGAAAACAATTGAAAAAAAAGTAAAAGAGAAATGTAACTGTAGTGCCAGTACGAGAAAGATTCACTGTTTGTAGTTTATTTTTTGATTATTCTTCCCTCTTTACCTAATCTGCGTTCTCCAAGGATGAAAAAGAGAAAGGTAAGGAAGAGACGGAAAGAAAAGAAAGAGAGAGAGAGGGAGAGAATAAGGCGAGCAGGAGAAAGAGAGGAAGAAAAAGCGTGGAGAGCGTGTGACAATTTACTCGGGCGATCTTCCCGAACCGTGGGGTCGTCTCTCTTCCCTTCCTCGCATCTCTCTTCATCCTTCAGCCCCTCTTGGTGCTACAGCATCCGCAAAACCGACGAAGCAATCGTCCCTCTTTTGCCTCGATTCCTCAGCTCTCAAGTTCTTGCAACTATACCAGCAGCACCCACAGCAGCCAACCATCTCTTCCCCTTCTTCTTCTTCTTCTTCTTCTTCTTCTTCTTCTTTCTCGACCAAAGGAGCTGCAGCATTTTCACCCTTTCTTGCTTTCTCGTTCTTATACCTTATGGCCGCGTTATTTATGCCTGGTCCAGCTAATAAACATATGAACGCCCGTGCCTTCCCACACATTTATACATGTGTATGTCCGTGCATGTAGATACAGTGGATCTTCCTCTTTCTTGCCGGCTTTTTAGAGCAAAAAAAAATCAAATGCAAAAAGAATGAAAGAGAGACAAAGAGCACATGTCCAATCTCACACACGCACATTTATGCGAAGCAAAGAGAGAAAGATTCGTGCGGGCATTGTCTCGTCTTATTAACAGCCGGTGGGACAATATATTTCGGGATCCTCCCGCGGTCCTTTCTTTCCTCTGCAATTTTTCGGCTGCGCTCGCCTTTTTCTTTTTTTTCCTTCTGATTATTCACTGTTCGCCTAGCCCTTTTTTTCATAGATCCTTTCTTGCACCTGATCAGTTCTCGGTCCGTAGGATGAATAAGCAAAATTGGCACTTCTCTCTTGGTCACCTCGTCTCTTCCGATTGGAAAATGATGCTCGGAAGATGATTTATTGGAATTGGAACACATTGATTGCTTGTAAACCATAAATATGGATATTGATCACAATTTAAACTTTAATTAGTATTTTCCGGCCTTTTTTTTCCTTCAAAATGTGTTGATGTCTTTGGAAAATTTGGAAGCGAAATTAGACACTGTTTTGATATCGTTTGAGTAATTTTGGAGGTTGTAATGGTCGCGTTTATAGGCAATGCAAAAAATTGATAAACGATGACAAATGTGACGCGGAAGCAATTTATGGCTCCGTTCGTTTATTTTTATCGTTTTGTCGTTCGCGCAGCTACATTTTTTGGGGTCTCTTAATACCGCGGATACATTTTTCAATTCTTTTATCTTTTGTCTCTTACTTTCTTAGCGGAGAAGACATGATTTTTACGAGGCCCGGTCACGGTGTGCCTTCTCGCGTTTCGTGGGAATCTCAACGCGCGAGAATCTTTCTTCTATATAGTGGCATTATACAGTTTGCCCTTGCGAACCAGCAGCAGCCGCATCGACCGAATGAATTCTACAATCGAGCGATGCGACACCAGAGTGTGCCGATTATTCAAGAATTTTTGCGAATATTTCAGCACACACGAATATATAAAGCGGCGATTTCGTACGTGAGAGACGACCAAGGTGCGGAATCAGAATTGCATGGGATTTCGTGTTTCTGAAGAAAGAACCAATCGAATATTTCTTTGGACCTTGAAATTCATTGTACAATGACTGTCTTTACTTTTTTGCTGCATCTCGAGGTAATTTTATTTTCAAAAAGCCAATTATTCAAAAAAATCAAATTTTCCAGATGAAAAAAAAGGACTAGAGTTTAGAATTGACCGAGTACCATCAAAAAATTCGAGGAAAATATCGTCCGTGTCTTTGTTGGTTGCAATAAATAATAAACCATCATCCCCAAGACCCTGTGACGCGATTCGAACAAAAAAAATTGGAAAAAAATCATGAAAATAAAAGAAAATGAAAACAAAAACAGAGAGGAAGGTCGATTACCCCTTGAAAGTTTCTCGAAAATACGTAATATATGTCCCTCGCGATCGACAGAGATTAGGCAAGACAGGAGAAGAGCATCGGCCAGGAGAGCGAAAGCCAGAAAAATAACGAAAGAATCGTCGTGGAGAGACGAGAGAAGAATTGGATACAGTAATAGAGCGAGGATGCAGGGAAAAAGAATGAGGGAAGAGGGAGAATGAGATTGAAAGGGAGCAGGAGGAAAAGAGGAGTAGGACGAGCGAGGTATGGACAGAGGCGAGAGTGAATCTAAAAGAGACGCGGAGGAAGGAACGATCGTGATTTTTGCGCGAGCGACGGTGGAAAAAAAATGGCAAAAAGTGGAAGCGGGAGAGGCAAAATCGAAAAGAGGGATATGCGACGGTGACAGAGATAATAAATAACGAGAAAGATCGAGTGAGCCCAAAGGGGTGGGAGGTCGAAATCGTCGTTGTCGTCGAGTATATATACCATATATTTATATGTATATATCCATGCACATATAAATATATATGTATATAGAAAAGAAAAGAGAAAAGAGGTGAGTTTGACGGGAATGAGCACCTCTCGGTCCGCTCCGTTTCGTACCCACTTCTCTCGCTGAGGGGGCCCAGTTTGTAGGAGCGACGCGGCCGTGATGTCAACGAATATTTATTTAATTGGCTGGCGGCGGCGGTGCGACCGGCGAATGCGGCTGCTGTGTTATGCGGGGGCGATCGAGAGGAACTAAGAGAGAGAACAAGAAAGATGGAGAGAGAGAGAGAGAGAGAGAGAGAAGGATGGAGATGACTGGGCAAGTGTGCAGGGGGCCACAATATGCATTCGATGCATCCAATGAATCTGGCGGCCAACTTTTCAGCAAGTCCATTTATCTGTATATATACAAATCCTATTTGAGTATCGAAAAACTCAGTGGGACCAATACGTTGTTTAGCCAAACCTGTGAAAAGGCAATCGTTTCCATTATAAACTCAGAAGTTTGAAGAATCTTTCCACGCGATCTATAATTTGTAGCTGATCAAATGAGTTCAAACGTCGATAGGGTATTTTTTTTCGGTTGTCAATTGCAACTATAAAATTCTTTACCTTCCAGCCATACAGCAATCGATTCGGAAGAAATTCTAAACAATTTTTTATTCTTGTTGTTAAGAAAATGAGGACATTTTTTTTCCATCGTGCGTGGTACAGTTTGTACGAATTGTATTGACGAGAATTTTATTGCCCTCCCTGATTACGAGTCTCAACTCAACATTTAGAAAATTGAAAACACTTGTTTCTGATTTTTTTTTTCAACAACAACAGACTTGCCAAAAAATTTGAAAAAATTCTATAAAATCTTTCTAAATGTATTGCGTTTGTGAAAAAATTTGTATCCTGGCCTTCATAGTTGATTAGGACAAAATAAAAAATTATCATGGATAAGTACGATATTCGACTGTTTATTTATTTCCTCTTTATGCAATTTGAAAAAAAAAACTGTTTAAATTTTTTTCATTTATGAATAGCTCAGGGACCATGTAAAATTAACAAAAAGACCTGGTATTCGCAATTAAAATCATGGTTGAATATCGAAAAGCTGAAAAAGATGAGACAACGGAAGTCTCGCGATAGCTCAAAAGGTTAATATTGACGTCAGATAAGAAAAGAGGAAAGGGAACGAATTTTCACTCTCTTGAAAACCTAGATACTTGACTCCTGGTGAACACACAGTAAGAGAAAAGGTGTAAGCGCGAGTTAAAATGAAAGAGCGAAAGAAAGGAGTAAGAGAGGAGGAGGAGGAGGAGGAAAAAGAGAGAGAGAGGGAAATAGTGATCGTGGATCGCGCGGCTTTCTCGACCGCGGAGTGATTTGTGAAGACGCTCTTGCGGCCGTAATCACGTGGGATCTCCGCACTGTCGCGAACGTATAAAAGAGAAGAGAAAGGGAATAAAAGATAGAGCGAAGAGTATAGCAGTCACATGGTTTGTGTGATGAAAAGGAAGAGTGCAGAAAGTAGCAAAGATCTGTATACAATAATAGCGTTTGGAAGAAGAAAGGCGTAAGTGTTTGGATTGGATGGGTAGAGTGATGTGTGCAGTGGGCTTTGTAGTATCCTGGCAGGGAACACATGTACGTAGAAGATCTGGCAGGAGGATAGTGAGCCAAAGAAAGAGAGAAAAGAGAAAAGAGAGCTGGCAGCAAAGTGAACGTCGAAGTGCTGGACCGGGCGATTCTTATTGTTATTATAGGGAGTGATGGGCGTCCACGATCGCATGGCATGTTTATGCGTTCAGATTCGAAGCGGCCTTGAATGCATTCCCGCGCGCGAGCATCTCGAGCCTGGTTATAGCAAAGAGAAGTGCCCGCTAAACGCGCTCCTCTCGGCATCACAGAACCGCACCATCCGAATCAGGTAACTTCAGTCTTCGTCTTCGTTCTTTCAGTCTTAGCATTTCGTCGAGAACCTTTATACGCATACGTTTTATTCTATACACTTTGTATAAGTATTTACTACTGTTTCTTCTTCGATCTCCCTCCTATCCGTTCTCCAGTAGTTTTCTCCTTGTCCGGGACGTCCTCCACCTTCGCTCACGGCTTTGTGCTTTCGTCCTTATCCATTTCTCGATGTGTTCGTCTTTTCAGTAAAAATATACTAAATGTTAGTCCGTACGGACATCATCGTGATCATTTTTTTCTCTCATCCCTGCAAATCATTTCTTCCCCATCTCATAACGAAGTTAAAGTATCCATAAAAGTATAATTAACATCATCCACTTTGACCCTTTTTCGTTATTGCAAGAACAAAGCGTTGCAAAGTCCGACAGATGACACACGCTTGGAAATATGTGTAGAAATAATATAGTTCGAGGTATATTTGCCGTTAGGGGTGTGTTTATGACGTGGTTGTTTGCAGATGCTACTTTATAAAGAAGCTGTGCGTGGTGGGTCGAGAGGTTGTGAGGTGTGCTTAGCGGGGGAGGATCGACAAGCACGCGTGGCAACGTTCTTCGTTCGTTGCACCATTCAAAGTATCACTAAACCTCTCTCTCTCTCTCTCTCTCTCTCTCTCTCTCTTCTCTCTTCTCTCTTCTCTCTTCTCTTTCTCTTTCTTTCCACCTCGATTCGTCACTATCTCTTTTTATCTTACTACAGAGTAGAGAGAGTTTGAGGTCTGCACGAAAGCATCACACACTGTGTGCTGATGGCTCAGGGCGTGGCTGAGGGCCGCAGGGTGCCCTAGTCGGGAATAAATTATCCTTACCTCGCTCGCGACCGGGACAAGGCCGAATAAACCCACACTGTTACATTCACATCCACACATTCACTCTTTTCGTTCGTTCTTCTCCTCTCTATTTAACGAATAACGGGCCAACTTTACACACTAACACACTCGATACTACGCCCGGTTATTATTGCCTAATAGATGACCAAACAAACTGTGTTCACGCCTATACACCCTCTTTCAATAACGCGGCTCTTGATTAAATCGGTGTGCCTGACAGTAGCTAATAGTCGTATATAGACAGGCGAGAAATACATTATCTGTCAGACCGAGTTCTACCTCAGGTGGGCTCCAAATTTTCAAACTTATGGTTCAGAACATTCTTTTTATTCGATTAACCAGTCAAATGGATTTTTTTATTATGATATTTTATATTTTCTGACACCTTTTATATCGTGGTTAATAAGCATTAAAAAAAGCTACCCATTTCGGGTAGATATTTGATAATTCATTTAAACTGTATTTCTTACTTGAATGTACTTGTCAGAGCCGATTTTATCGATGGTAAAAATTTGAAACTTGTGAAATTGTTGTTTTTATGATTTTATACTCACGTTTATCTTTTTTTTTTTAACACCAAAGTTCCGGATGTTCTATTCATTTTTATTTTAAAAACAAAAAAGACCAAAGATTTTTTAAATCTGTATCAATGTTTTGAACAATTGTACCACAATCAGAGGCGAAAACGATTTCTTCACTAAAAGATCGCAGGTTGAATTTCGATTATCCATTTTTTGCATCCTTGTTCACCTTGTGCGAGTCATAAATTGGGAACATAACAAATTGTTCGACGTTATTTTGGCGTTACACTGAAGAACAGTGTAATATGAAAATATGTGTCAAATTGCAACGCAAAAACCCAATTTTTTACACAAAGCAGTTTTCAAAATAAAAATTTTAAGAAAAATTTCGTACTCCTGTTTTTAAAGGATAAAAAACATAAAATATTTACAAAATCGTTTCATTTTTGATCGAGTTTTCCATATTTCGTTCTCATTCATTTATAAAATGATCAATTTTAAAAATATTTAAACAGAAAAAATCGTAATAAAAAGTCAAATAAAAATGAAATAAAAGTTGATTAAAAATGTTTAGTGTGTATATTTGATGAAAACAATACGATACCTTCGTTGATTTCAGGGTGTCTGGCCATTGCAACCGATCGTATGAAGCTTCTGCCTCTTTTCTCTTTTCTCAGTGTCCACAACTTTATACCATTCGCATGCATAATGCACTTGGAAAAAAAAAATCTTCGTCGCAGTTTCGTTCACTTTACTTCCTTTGAATGCACTTTACGACTGCATTAAGTATATATCGGCATATCGGTAGCACCCAAATGTATGAGAGAAAAAAAAGGCTTTGGTACAAACGCTTTGTACACATCGTGTACTTTTGGCCCTTGATGCAATTTATAATGTTCGAAGTTCACCCTTTTGTCTCTCGCCCTACAGGACCGAAGCATTACACGATTTTTTTTAGCCACTGCTATCAGATATTGTCGTAAATTCCGTGGACCAACTCACCGCTTCGCTCATATCGATCGAAAAAAAAAATCATCGCAAAAAAATGAGACGAGGGATTCAACAGCGAACGTACGTTTTTTTCGATCGTATCAAAAGACACACTATATATAAACTTTTATTTGATACACGTTCGTGGCCCCGAAACCACGCTCGTATTCGGATGCACTGTTTCGTGTCTCTTTTACAAGACCATCGACATCGAAAGGCAATTTTCGTTTCTCTAGAGCGCTCGCAACTCAAATGTCGATTTAGAGAAAAAAAACTTTTCTCTTTCCTTCATTTTATTATAGTTTAATACAACGTGTCACTTTTGCCTCCTCAGCACCGGCTAATAAACGGTTTTCGCTTAATTTGAGATGCAGCGTGGACTAAAATTCTTCGAATAAATAACTGTGAGAGCCCTGAGAACTCACTCAACCGCATTTATAATTGTCTTGGATTAAAATTGCGTGTTTTTTGTGCGTGCACTATATTCAAACAGAAGTCATACGAGTATAAAAACGAAAAAAAATGTTAACGTGTGTTCGATTCCTTTTATTTCGTTCGTACAGTAAAGAACACTCTCTTCCCTCGGCCTCACTTTTAATGGAAAAATATTTACGACATCAGCTTTTTTCGCATGATACGCAAAACGTTCGTCTCTCATGCTGCGTGCACTACTGCGTGTTCATGGATATTTTGCTCTTTTTCTCAACATATTTCAAATATCCTGCGCACTATAAAAGTATATAAATTTGCATTTTTTTGTATAATTAAACTGAAGAATGAAGAATCTACACAAAAATGACTTGATTTTTGGCTTTTTTTCAAAAAAATGACTTGAGCTTTACGAACTTTGAACTCATAGTAAATTTTATTTTTGAATATTGTTCATGTATTTTGATGAGTTATTAATACTATTGATGATAAATTAGAGGCTGCATACCTTTTCAAAGATAAAAAACATCTGAAAATAAAGATTTCGTTTGGGAACTTATTGGGCGATTTTAGTTTTCAATTATTGTTCTTCCCCCATTAAAAAAGAAGATCGTAAAATTATTTATTTCATGAAGAACAAGTACGAAATTTTAACTCAGTATTTTTTTTACTTTTAAAGAAGATCTTTGACAAATAATTGCAATAATTTATCTTTTCTTTCTTCATCCTTTTTTTTCATTTTTCAGATGCCACTTGAACGTGAGTTCGTGAATCATGACAACAGATGAAGTGTCAATCTTTCAGTCTGGTATGAACAAAATCACGATTTTTATGATTAACCTACGACCCTTCGAGTCGCCAAAAAATGTGAGACAAAAAAAAAAGAAAAATAAACAATTGTGATACCATGGCGTATTCTTGTCTTCGATAGCCTGTACCCATAGAGCCAATACGGTCGTGCATTGGGTGCAGAATGAACGCGGAACGCGCGAACTTACCGGAGGCATTTGTATATCGAAGAGATAGGTGGAATTAATTAGAGGTATCGCCAGTATCTCTTCCCGTCATTAGCGAGCATTGCGAGTAGCCTCCTCGTTGTATCGCCAATACAAACTCTCGTGAAAATACATTCGGGGTGTTTATACATTTATATCGCATTAAAAATCACGTATACGTATAATAATACATCGATAAATAAATTCTTCATGCATTAAATTAATGTATCGAAAAATTCATTGCTCGATAGGATTGGTCGCAGTATGAACGGATGTAGGCCAATGCTAGAGTGTCCTCTTTTATTCCAATTCATTTGAAAACTCCATTCACACGTTCCCTGACACGCCTCTCTATCCAATGCTCATGGAAAAATATATAGATATGTGTTCGTATGTATAGAATAATTAATAAATGTTCCAGCAGCGATATACACCATGCTCTCGATTATGTACTGACTTCAAGGTATAATTGAACACGACCAATAACGATCTCGTAAATGAGAAATAAAATAAATAAATAAATTTAGTGAATATAATCAATATTCTCGCTTTTTGATCGTACGATATAAATTTTCACTGCTCTCTCTCTCTCTCTCTCTCTCTCTTTTTTTGTACTTGTATACATTTATGTATATGACGATAACTCGTTATCCATCATTCCTTCTCTCTTTCTCAAACTCTCTACATCTTTTTGCTTCTTCAGCACTGTCCCAAAGCGAGCACAAGGGATACGTACTTTCTGTTGGGACGAGAGGACGTTAATTCTATTTATTGCATGAAAGGTAGACTTGCTGGAGATTTTCTCGATCGATATATTAAGCCTCTGCGAGAAACCGGGTCCACACAGGGTTGAAAACTGACTCACCTATTCGAGCGTGTCCGACGCCACAGTTTCAGCAAATGATTTAGAGTTGAACACGTTTTACACATTTTTTCATTGTTCGAAAGATTTCACTCAAGAGATTCTCGAGCTTTTAACGATCTGCGTTGAATCATCAAAAATGTTTAAAATCAGAGAATCATTGGATCGCGATCCAAATTCGACGAAATGATACAAAAAACTGGAATCAGTAAATTCAACAATGCGAATATACTCATACGATAGTTTTGATTTTTTTTTCCAGTTTTTTCGAATTAATCTCTCGTGAATTCGTAATTTTCATGAATAATAAATTTGGAGTAATTCTGAGGATCACCGAGTCCCTGTAACTCCATCATGTTGTTTCTATTTCATAGTGTATCTATAGACATAGTAATGATGAGTATCGTTCGTGCTCCACAGCGGACTATAACGGCCCTGTAAATCCCGATGAAGCGCGATTTCGCGAGAGAGCTATACGGGACATCCCACGAGAGTATATACGAGAGAACGAGTGAGTTGAAGAGAGAAAAAGATAAAGAGGAGTAAAAAGTGAGAGAGGAAGATAGAGAAAGAGAGAAAGATGTTTATTTCGTACGAAGAGAAAGAGAGAATGGTCCGCAGCGTGGTTGAGCATGAGCGTGAACAGAGAGTGAAAGTGGGAGGCGATAGAGGCGGCGGGAGGTTCTCTCTCACCAGTCAACGATTACCATAGACATGCCACGCGTTCATTATCAACATAATTAAAAACAACAACCAGCCTTTCTCCCTCCCTTTCCCTCTCTTCGCGGCCCTCATATCTTTCCCTCTATACATTTTCGATCTCTATAGATCTTTGCATTTGTTTTTCTATCAACTTTCTTTTTCCCTGTTTTTCTTTTTGATTCATTCTATATCTCTCCTTTTTTCCTTTTTATTTCTCTCTCTTCTCTGCGTTTCACCCAATACGATTGCAAAAGCCCTATTGACGATTATTTCTGCGCCTACATTCGTGTCCGGACACTCGTATGTGTGTATTTTGCTGATCCCAAACTGTTGTGTTGTGGAACAAGGACCATCAAGCTCACAGACTTGAGCAAAAGAGCAGAGAGAGAGAGAATTTCTCTTCACATCCAGCACACAGTAGCGCAGTAGTAGCAGCAACGATGCCGGTGGTCCTACGCGTTCAACTCTCTTTCTCTCTTTCTCTCTCTCTC
This sequence comes from Campoletis sonorensis, assembly GCA_013761285.1. Classification (NCBI taxonomy): domain Eukaryota; kingdom Metazoa; phylum Arthropoda; class Insecta; order Hymenoptera; family Ichneumonidae; genus Campoletis; species Campoletis sonorensis. The sequence continues at coordinate 73,560 of JACEOJ010000158.1, forward strand.
TCTCTCTCTCTCTTGCCTCGATATGTAATCCTCTACGAATCTACCTCACGGCATCGACAGCATCGTCTCTCTTCTTTCCTGTTGCATTCGCGTTTCCTCCCTCTCTTCACTCTTTAACTCTCCCGAGAGAGGCTTTTTAACAGTAACGCGACATTTTGCTAACATTTTTGTTTGTTTTTCTTGTTGTTTTTATGCCCACGTTTCGTTTTTCCTTCGACGATATGCTTTATGTATGTAATGTGAATTGGGCCCATACGTCGAGTGCACAACTCGTGAATATATGTTTATACTCACTAACTGTATAATATGTATGTGTATATTTTTGAAGAACTTCAACATTCTTTATTACTTGTCCAGTTAAAAACGATAAAACTGTCGTATCGTTAATATATACGTCAGCATTCACTTTTATATTTATATTTATATGTATAAGTATATTTTGAGCGCACATATGGATACTGTTGAATATACTTTTTGTCGTCGAATAATTCAAACGCAATACCATACTCGTTTGCATTCAATTGGAAATCATAAAAAATTAGCCCACATGACTTTACGAGCTTTCCAAGTACCAAACAAAACTCTTGGGTTTCCTTATGCACCAGCACGTGGAGATATTTGTATTTCCAAAAGCCACAACGATAAATTCCTGATGTTAATAAAAATACTATGTTTTTATCATTGAAAAATGTAGTGTATCTCGAAAAAAAAAGTCTATAAAACTTCAGAACATCGTGATTTCTTCATTTCAACGTGTTTATGTTACTGAGAATATAAATGTTTGGTTGAAAAGTGATTGAACTGGAAGTTTAGCATCGAAAGATTTATGTACGAATATGAAATAGGAGACGAAAATATAAGTTATACACAATACGACATTTTTCTTGTTATTGAAGAATGAAAATGTGTGCATACGCTCAAACATGAATGAATAAAGTGGCATGGTTTGTAAGCGGACGTGAGTCGATGGGAGAGAAGGAAAAAAAAGCATGGCATCTCGTAAAAATGTCAGGTATTGGACAGTGACAATATTTTACTGAGGCAATTAAATTCGATCTTGAAGAGAGAAAAGGGGGATGTTTGTGGTTTTTAGGTTGTAAGGATGAAACAAAGACGGGGACGCGCGGGTGACTATGTAAATTTTTTGTTTACTAATGTCCATATATATCTATGTTTGTGTGTATATATCGAAGAGGCTTTATCAAAACGCGCTCTTCAAATTATAAATTTTCTACCTGCCTCGTTCTCGCGACGAGAGCGTTCGCTTGACGCTATATTTGTATGCATATATGGCGTAGATACATGTATAAATGTTGAGGGGTAAATATCCACATGGTTAAGGTTCCATGTTTCCCTCCGTTGCTGCGATCTGCTCTGATGCCTTGGTCCCTCCCGCCCCCCCACTCCTTTTGCGTCCTTTCGGACCCCAATTTAGATTCTTACGAGCGCGATATTTCAGTTCATCGTCCCACGTAAAGATCACTATCGTTGCGGTCCTCTCACAGGACTCTTCCATGAGATATACGTATACATACATATCCGTGGATGTGTGTATACTTTTACGTTTATATATGTTTAGGTCTCTTTCCATACTTCGCTGCTTATGGTCCACTTTGTTTTGTGATGCTTCCTGAAATTCTTCGACAGCTTCTCGTCGTTTAGATGACATCCCTTACGTTTGTCCTTCCAATGGACGCGCACCTAATTGGTGCAAGTACCCGAAAAATCTTCCAAAAATAATATTCTCTCGTCTTTCTACATCTGGTTCTTCCTTGTTCCCACTCTAAAAACTTCTGTCACTATGGAACAGTCCGTTTAAATTCTCGGGCGATGATATTTTCCTTTGAACTTTTTCCATTTACCTTCATCGCGTGCAATCTTAACGGAGAAATTCCGTAGGAAACTCGTATGGATATCTTTCATCTGACGGTAAGGACGGAAAAAAAAAAAATGTATCCTGGTACAATCCGGAAAAGGTGGAGACGTTGTGTCGTTCAGCAGACACGGTTCGGAGCGTCAGGCTCAAATTATGATTCTGTGGTCCTTTATTTTTCATTCAATACACTTTTCATATAAATTATGTCGGAAAGGACCTCTCAAAGTAGAAAGAAACGGAAAATCGAAATTGATCTGATCGTGCTCCTTTACAGAGGAAAGATTCAAACGTTGACAAAGCCGCACTGGCTGAAGTGGCCGTTTATCACTCCATCATCAGACAAGAACGATTAATTGATGAATCTCGTGGATACTGTTTGGATTTTGATTTGTCGTCATTTTCTTTAGAGTTAATTATTGTTGTTTACAAAATTCGTAAATTGAACCAACAAGCAGATGAATTCAACGTTGAAAACTCTAAATCATAGAACAACAGATAAACTTTGACGAAATTGGCATCAAATGCGGCTGCAAACTACACACTGTACATGCATACGTGGAAACCTCTAGTGGCGCCACAGTGGCGACGAATTGTACTGTTTCCCGCCAAACGCAATTACACAGGGCTCCGAGCAAGCTCTCACGTTTTTTTAAAGTACAAACGAACCCAGACACATTTGGGCGTCTCTGTTATAGGACAAAGCAAGTTTTGCTCGCCCACGAAGCAGAGGCCTGCGATACGTCGTACGTTCCACCAAGCAATTTCGATCATATATACATTTATATGTGGATTCGTGTGTATGCATTATACGAATGTGTATAATAAGAGGATAATAAGAGCGGGGAGAGGATGCGGTGAGAGGTGAGGTTAGCCAAAGGATACATATAAGAAAGTTAGGAGTCTATACAGAGTGGAGTACCGGAGGAAAGAGCGCGATTGGATCTTTCTCGATCCGCCCAGCGCACAAGGGCGAGAGAGGCCTGGCTTCACCTATGACCCTCGATCTTCACTTCTTCGGGTCTCTCGATGCTTCAGTCTCTCCCTCTTTCTCTCTTTTTCTTTTTCCAACACCCTGTTGCATGCATCTTTTGCCATCTCTTCACCCTCACTTCTTCTTCATCTTCTTCTTCTTCTTCATCTTACTTTCTTATACTCTTTATCTCACGTTCTTTCATTCCTCCTCCTTCTTACTCTCGCATCCTGACCACTTAAAGTTCCACCATTCTCACATCCTTCTCCATACACAACTTCCCCTCCCCTTCAACCTCTATGTACCAACCTCATCCTCATCCTCTCTTTCGTGTAATCTTATTTTTTATCTCTTCCTTCTCGATCCCGAGAGGGGCCACACACTGCCATTTTGTATGCAATACGCGTGTAACCCTCCCAACGATTCTGAACCTCTTTTAATTGCATTATCGATTTTGGCAGATTGGTGTGCGTGCCAAACGATTTATGAGGCTTTTCGTACAGATATTTTCTTATTGTTTAACGATAATATCCTTTTTGGCAATATTGTTCTGTAAATAAACAAAATGGATATTCATTCCAGAGACCAAACAAATACCATGACATCGATCGATCCACGATCAAATTGATCCTCGAATTACCAACATTGATTTTCCAACCTTAGGTGCGTTGGGTTCAAACTCAGCCGAGCATTTTCGTTGTTCGCATGGAATAACATTGACAGATTTCTATCAGAGATTCAAGCAGTGCATATAAACATCTTGGCACAATAATTCAGTCTCCATTCTCTGGACATAGAGAGTCAGCAAATTCTCTGACAAGCCTCATGATCTCCTAACACGCGAGACTTTATAATTGATGGAGTGGTAAAAAGCCATGAAGTGAGCAACATCAAGAATACTTGGAGATGAATATAACTCCATATAACTTGTGTGCTCGACAAACTCTCAGCGTGGATCTTTCTTGTATATTCATTTACTGATGGGGTATGGACTAAGCAATGTGTTGGAAAAAGACGAAATGTGAATGAGCGACAGAGAGAATGAGAGAGAGAGAGAGAGAGAGAGAAAGAGAAAATGATGTTCGGACGAAGACGGTCTCTTAATACGACCATAAACCCGCGGATCTCGCACGGTAATAATAAAGCGATAATAAAATGAAAAGTAGTGCCCAATCGTTCCGCAGGATACGCCACAGGGAGTTTATTACACACACAGCTGTATTATATTGAGCCGAGCATGCCAGTACAGTTCCACACCCATAGAAAATATATGCGAGTGTATGATATGACTACGGCGAGGATGAGAACTTCGTAGAAGGGTTTTACGAGGATCATATCCTCGAGAAGAATCTCAAGTCTTGTCCACTTCTTCATACAAGGATACTTATAACACAAACAAAAGTTGGTTCAAATTGTCAAGAGTCAAGAAAATATTTTTTTTTCTCATATTGTAGTTTTGGGTTATGCTTTTTTTTTAATCAGCTCTCATCTCAAGATTTAGATATCTCGAAGTATAATCGCTGTGGGAAAAATTCTATGGGATTTAAACGATCGAGTGTAGAAAAAAAAAAAAATTCTGAGTCGCCATCCATTTTGGTTATTATTCCTCATGCTTTCAATAAATTTCATCAAATTAAATCTCATTTTCTCAACAATCGGAATCAAATTTCCAATAAACACAATCAGGGTTTCTATTTTTTTCACCCAGTCCAGTAACCAGCAAAACAGCGGGTTATTTTAATCGTGGACCAAACAAAGTACAAATAATTTGGTGCTTTTATTTCGTAAACTTTATTTTTTTATAGTTTATTCGTCATTTTTGTTATTATTTACTCGCAATAAATGATTCTTTGTACAGTAATTTGTTAACTTCGTTAAAATTGATAATCGATAGAAAAATAAATAAAACATCAGCACAAAAATGAAGAGTAAAGAATAAGATATATTTCATCGATCAAATACTGAAAAAAAGACAATTTATGACAATTGTAGCGAGAGACAAAAGGATGAATGGGGTCCAATTTCGGTGAATGTGTATTAGTCGCGTTCTTTGTCGCAGGGAAGAGAAAAAATATATATACGAAGGTTCCCGTTTTGCCCCCCCACAGTAACTCATCGCTAGCCCATGAAAGACCGACGTACGGCCCTTTACGGCAGATTTTAATTTTAACAGCCGCAGTTCGAGATCGTTTATGGAGGCCTAGCGTATAATTTTATCGGTCCTCCCGATCTTACCCCAATCTCCTCGTGGCCAAATATTCTCCATGTATGTGTGTTTGTGGCTCATATAGTAAATGTTGTGTGTTTGCCAGAAGGAAAAATGAAAGTGTCCCCTTCGGCCACAAACACAAGACTCCATCGAGAGACTCGCCCACGGACGACGTATCAAGTAAATTTTACATTTGTGTGAACGATAATCGACACACGTACACGATAAAAAACAACACTCACACCAAATCCCAAGTCGCTTCTGCGGAGATTCTGTGCGGTACGAACCACGAAAGTCTCCCTGCATTTTCAAGCAGCCCCAAAAACACCGGAGAACTAACCTTTCGAGGGAAAACGTGAAGATGCAGTTTAGAGGGAGTCTCGAAGAATTTCTTCGATTTCAACAGATCTTTATAGATTTTTCTAATGTTGTAAATCAATTTGTTAATGGGAACAATAAAACAGTGACGAACATTCAAAAGGATCCTGTTTATGGAATAGAATTGGTTTGAAAAAAATAAAATACGTAAATCCATAACTATAAACTCAAAAACATTCTCGAATCTCATACGTGCAGCAATTCGGTTGAAATAGAATGTAATAAATATTCTAAAAAAGCTTCAAGGAAACATCGGGGAAATTAAAATTCATGCGATTCAAACATTTGGATTAAACAATTACGAATTATCATCTAAAAAAATGATGCAGGTGAATTGAAAAATATTGATTTCTACTTTTCTTTTTTTAATTTTAGACTAATTAGTAGTGTTATCAGTGTTTATTGCTCTGCATTGAGTTCAAAATCAAAAAAATACAAAAACAAAGTACTATTTCAATTTACTGCAGCCTGAGTCAAACGTCTCTTTCTGCTGTTTACGGATCAAATCGAATTTCGAAAAAGTTCCTCATTTTTGTTATCATTAATTTTCACGATGATTCAAACTTGATGATTGTGCAACATTTCCAGGCAGTTTTTTTTATCATTTTTTCTCCTGTAAAGTATCTTATTCTCCTTAAAATCAAACTGGTGTTCCAAATACGGTGCACTTTAATCCTCCATTTTGAGGCAATAGTTAATTTCACTTAAACGTATTTAAATTTAAAAAAGTGTATGTAAATTAAACGAATCAAGCGATGCCAGAAGAGTTTCTCGTCCGGTTCACCGAGTGAATGGAATACGACGAGAGAAAATAATTTATAAGCTTGGATGATCGACTCGAGGAGTTGTTAAAACAGACAAACGTCAGTATACGTGAGTCTTTGGTTTAGAAGAATGCGAAGAGTAAAGAACGGTCAGCTTGTGCGTTTTCGTGTTGAATTTAAGGCTCTTTCAATCATTCGAACGTATATCGTTGTTCATGATTCGAGAACTTTGGATTTTCACTGGTAATACACATGCTCGTAACGTTAACTGCGGTGGTAGGATGCGAGGCGTTTTGCATGTCATAATATTTGGGAGTTTGGTTGAATAAAAAATATGCTTCTCGAGTCTATATATCAACGAAAAACAAGCGGCTGGCGGGGCTTTTCGCTTTTCTACGTTTCTCACTGAATGCTCTGTCCACGATCATATAAACTCTCTGGTTATATTCACATGCTCTGGTCGATGTGCGTTATTATTGTTCGACGTTTGTGCTTGAGATTCGTTGGTTCAAATTTTCATTTCTTGCACCCATTTGTGTATCTTTGGCAAATGAATATTCCCCAGTCGAGATAATCAAAACTGAGTTCGGACTCATGCACGATCCATAAATGTTAAAAATGATTTTATACTTTGGCGCGAAAGTCTCGTGACTGTCTCATCTGGTGCAGATAAAAAAGTACGTTTCGCCCTGAAGGTTGAGTTCCCTTTTTTGAGAGAGAGTGAGATTGCGTCTTGCATATTAAAATTCATTGGTTGTTTGTCAGTAATGGAAATAAAAGGAAAGTAAAAAAATGGGATGAACGAAAAGGAAGAGAGTGAGAGGAAAGAAGAGTGAGCGGAGATCTCCTTATAACACTAAAATCCAGCTCGTGTCACTTTGCGAGACGTACGGCACACGCTTGTCCCTCGCGCGGAGACTCATTTCTTTTATCTTGAATCGGGGAAGAGGGAGAAACTAACACCAACACCATTATCGTCACAGTATCGACGGAAAGATGTTCTGCGACCTCTCCCAATATGCTTGCTTCTTCAGCATAATGTTTATGCCGATAAACAAGGCGAAGTCAGATAAAAAGCGGGAATATCACAAATGCAAGATGCCTCGTTCGATGCCTAATATGTGCACTAGGCGTCTCACTATATATACACAAAGATCCGACAGTGTCTGCTTCGAACGCGAATCTCGGAAGATCCATTCAGTCGCGAGAGACTGTGTTCGCGAGACTCTTCGTGATGATTTTTCAGAAGAACGAAAGACGGAAAGAGAGAAAGCCGTTTAGGGCATCTTGGCAAACGACTATTAAGCCAGAAGATGACTCTCTCTCTTTCTCTCTTCGACTCATTGTTTCTCTCGCCACCCTTTGGGCCTCGAGATCATTTCCTTTTAAGAAAACATCATTTAAATAAATTCTAATCAAGTCACACTTATTCTGTGTTATAATCATACAAGTATATGCTATTTTAAGGTCTCGGGAATTGACTAATTCTTTTAGAAGATCGATGTTTCGACAAAACAGCAAAGAAGAGTATAACGTCCGATTGGACTTTCCCGATTGGTAGAGAAGCTCACGTGTGTGGCATGATCAGGTTGCACGATGAGCTGCAGGATATCAGTATCGTTTCTTTTTTATTTTTTTATTCTTGTAACCGTCGTATAGGCAATATCCAGAAAATATGGTAAGACGTATCGGGTCCACGAGGATGAGACGTCTCGCACGTGCTTCAAGCTCATCAAGCTCGGTGACTACTTCTTCATGATTTTCCACAAACGCAAACGTTTGTACGAGTTTGCCGCGGCTATTTAGTAGTTTCATCCTTTCTTGGTCTTTTCAGCCTGTTTTTGATCGCTCGAGGAGAATGGAGTTCTGGCTAACTAATATATAACTACTTATTGAGTCGATCATTATAAACGGTATTGCGATTGATAGCTGTCCGTAGGCAGGTTGCAAATAAAACGTTTGAAGCCGAGTATTTATTCGAAGTTGGTAATTTAGAATAAAAGTGTATTATTATTTTGTATTTCACTCGTTCTCATTCCAATGATCTTAAAGCAGTTTTTACCATATCTTATCAAATGAAGTGTCAGTCATTTCTCATTGATTATTGGAAACAAGGCTACTCATGCGTCATTGGCAGCCTCTGATTTAAGGAAATTTTATGGATGGTCCTCTGCATTCGGAGACGTTTATGAACTGGCTGTTAGGATTCTCAAATCGATGAATGTATCTCATTGGGTCAATGACTACAGACTTGCTTACCAATCAGCCAACAAGTTCACCAACAATGGCAAGTACATTGCTTGTCCTCTTCGGCTACTTTGCTCCAGGTGGTCATTTCGGTTTTCTTACAAGATTCGTCGGCATGCCATCGTATACTTTAGCTCTAAGTCCTCATCATAGAAGTGACAGGAACATACCAGGTGGACTTTGCCTCAATGTGCCGCGGCCAATCTCATATACATTTTGTACAGGTTCTACCAAAAGTTACGACCAAGATTTGTAGTCAAATCACCAAGTTTCAAAGAACGAAGCGTGAGTCCGTTTCTTCCGAAGCTCCATTATTATTGGGGATTTAATAATTTGCGAGTGGCTGGTCTGCTGGTACACCATGGAAAATGACATCTCATTATTTTCCCACGGCGCACTGGGTTGGCCTTGTCCAACTGGTTCCAAATCTTTTTCCAAGAACGTCCGAGAAAAATATTGCCGAGGACTTACCTCCTCAAAACTTTGTGAATCTCTGCTCTCTTCTAATGTCTGGGCACGACTTTCAGGACAACCTGTACAGTTTGAACGTCTGAAGAACGAGTGCGAGCTCGATTTTGCCGTACATAGATCGCAATGGGGAGAGAGACTCCTCTTCGCGTTTATCGCGAGAAGGAACCCGATGAAATGGACGAGTACTAAAGAGGACGGGTTGTGCATACCACGAACATGAGTCGTACAAAAAAGATAAGTCATTTTTAACGAGGTAGAAGAAAGGGCTCCGGCACACGGCCAGAACTGCGCGAGAAAGAGAGAGAGAGAGAGAAGGAGAGAAAGAGAAAGACGTTGACGGTGCGTTTCTCGCGTACGAGTGTCGCATGGCAATGCTCCATTAAACGAGAGTCAATAAATAAAGCAACTATAAGAACGTCAGGTAAATAAATACCGTCAATTGTGTACCGGAAGGAATCGGTAAGAGATCAAACGTCCGTTTAGATGAAAAGGATATATTTCAATTTTCGTTTAATTTCTCGGGTTTTTGAACAAGAAAAGAAAAAAAAGAAGTATATTATTTGCGAAATATTGTCATTTTTGTCCTCCACGATGGGGACAGCTGCGAGATGATCCCTTGTGACAACGACTTACAGCGATAGAGTTCATCGAAGGAAGAAAATTTTCTCTCCCCTGGAGGACACACTCTTACATTACGAATCACGAGAGCGACTCGATATTACGAGGTATCCTCGTCATTCGGGAAACGAAGTCGGGCATGAATTTCTGTGCAACAAGTTGCCTGTTCTGTCCTCATGAGATCTTCAAAGACCATACGATCACTCGCCCGTGTATGTGAGTGGGTTCCTCTCTTTCAATGTCATACCATAACACTCTGCTACTTATTTTTTTCAATGGATGATATTTTTCGGTCGTTCTTCGTCACTTGTACACCCTGCTTTATATTCTTATACAGGCTGTCCTCAAAGTTTTGGTCTGAGACTGCAATACGTAGAAAATAACTACGGGGCGACATTCTCTGAAGCGAATTCTGTACCACTTTTCCATTCTTTTTTTTCTCATAGTCTGCGATTCTTATTGGCAGCTTTAAACAATGAAAATCGATCCAGATTTTTGGACAAATAAAAAACTGATTAAAAACCAAATCCTCGATACTTTGGGAGAGTAAGTGGCTCACAAATTAAACATTAATTATGTTTTGATGATGGAACCTTTAATGTTATTGATAATCAAAAAAAATTAAATATCTAAAGCGATGCGAGGCAAAAAAATGACAAGCGTTGAACGTCATCCTTCGAACATATTCATCTCGGCCAACAGAGTGGGTTTAAATCTGAATACTTTACCAGTGTGGAAAGAAAATAACGAATTCAGCGAACCACTGATCAATAAATATTGGACATGATTTCGGAGACACACCGTATATGCAAGTTGTGTGCACCTTAGGGGGGAACTCGATGCCCTGCAGCTAGTTACGAGCTACGAGGTGGGTCTCCTGGTACTTTTTCTTTCGTTTTTATCTCTCACTCTAAACCATTTACTTACGGATCGACGGAGCGCTCAAAATATTGTCGCACATTTGTCAAGTCCTCGTGCCCTGCACACTCTCCAAGTCCATCTCTTCCCCCTCCCCCCTCCTTTCTCTCTCTCTCTCTCTCTCTCTCGCTTCTTCACGGTTTTCTTTCCTTCATCTTAATCCGCGATTTGTCCTCCAGGTTTCTCCTCGTATTAGGGATATAGGCAGGTATAAATATACATTCAGAAGCACGCAGCTAGGGATGATCTTACTTCGGTGACCCCTCGGTGAATCTCATTGGAGAAAAAAAGTTCTATAGCATAAAAACCTACGAAATCTCACGCTAATAATATTTTGCGGAGTTCGGTGACACAATTATAGCATAAGGATTTTCGGAATAATATACTTTTTTATACCGACAGTCCAACTCGCTTATTAGTCACATAAAAATATGTCGCTTCAATGAATGTCCGTTTTCTTCACAAAAGATCACAAAAAATAGGAAAATAAAATCCTGCAGTTTTGTTCCTTGATTCGGGGAGACACAACCTGGATTTTTGCTTTTTTGTGGATGACAGTAGGGGAAAAATCTCTTCAAAAAGCAAGGTTTGAGGATATCATTCGATTGGATTCTTTCTCTTTACTAACTGCAGATGCAAAAACTGTGTATTCACGGATAAAAAATGGCTCTTTCGACTTAATTTTATTTCATATAAACTGCTCTCATACTGAATAATTGTCTGGTCATTAAAATGCAAGAGATTATTGTGCAAAATGTTCCCATTAATTGATAATCATAAAAATGCTGTTGTTTCAAAAAAATCACCATTACCGTCAAATTTATGTTACAATGCTGCTATGCCCTCATATCATAATTGGTTTTATTCGATTATTTATAAAAATACGAATTAAGGCAGGCTTTTAACCAATAACACGATTCGTTAAAATAAGATTTTTCGACTTCATATCTCATGCTCAGTGCCTTTTGTGTTTTTATCGATAGTATGTGTACATTTCGTATATATATTTATATATAAATGTCTATACCCATATAAACATATAGATATACGACCGCCAATCGCTACATCGAAACATTCTGAAGCCGATAAATCACAATTAATTAGCTGAGCGTAATGATGTGGCATGTCGGCTCCAATTGGTATGAGTCCGGGGTGCGGGAGGCGGGAGTATGTTTCCTCTATATATATTTATCCGTGCATTATATATACATATAGATGTGTATGTTTGTGCCCCGAAGCCAAGCCCGTGGATGAGCTCTGTATACTGTAAACACCAGAGACGATCTGCACTGTAGAGCAAAGCTACCACACGGTCGCTCCGCGACTCTCTCTCAGTCAGTCTCATAAACACACACACACCCATCGTTTGCGCGAATACCAGCTGCAGTATCGATGGAACACGAATTAATCGTGGGCCGAAAGAACGAATTAGGCGCTCGTCTATAAAACGTACAAGCGGAGTGTATATGCGACGCAAATCATTATCATTAACAATGAGAAGTGTAGAACGAGGCAATAAGAAGGAGGAGACAACAGATTTGAAGTAAAAGTTGATCAACTTTTTTTATCATCTTCAGGAAGAGAGTCCCAGGAGAAAAAATGGGTTATCAGATTTTGGTTTAATTTCGTACATTAAGGATAAAAGTATTTGCAGAGTTGATTTACAGATCGAACGATCGTTCCAGCGATGGAATTTTGGAGCAATAAGATTAATCGAAGAATGCATTATTTCCCGATCGATTGGAACTCTCGGAGCTATTCGAGAGGTACAGACAAAATGAATTAAAGAAGAATCATGAATATTCGTGAATAGTCGCTTATCGCAAATTCTGCAATGCCTGGAGCCCCTCAGAGTACAAGGTATACTTAATACATATCGATTCCTTAGAAGCGACTAACAACCGTGCATATATAGCGGAGCGTGGTGTGGCTTTGGTTCTCTCGGAGCTGCGAGGAGTATCGTTGAATCATCGACGCCGCGGGCTTTACGGTAGCATCAGACAAGATTCTGAGGGTTGAACGATGCAGAGAGGGAGAGAGAGTGGGACTAGCAGAAACACATGAAACATTCTATCCTCGTTGTGTGCGAGTGTTCCGAGAATTGGATGTAAATCGAGTCCGCCACCGCTATATTCCTCTTTTCCCACCGAAAATAATGGTCTAACTATTCAACGAGCTATTGAAGCAAACCGGCGGAGCAAGCGCAAGCATAGCAAGCAACCAAACTCGAACAGGGATACAGATACTACGTGGTACTGTACGAACATAGTATGTGATGAGGGAGAATGAGAGAGGCAGTGCAAGAGAACGATAAAGAGGGACGGAGTTAGTTCTGGTGAACGAGAGGTACCGGTAGAAGCGCCGAACAGCAGGCAGCCAGCCGGTAGCACGGAGGTGTTAATACAGAGGTCGATCTCCGGGACTCCAGCCGCCTACCAGTTTCATGCAATATGCGCATGTTTAACTGACCAAAGCTCTGTAGCGCCGCGGCCGTCGTTCCCGTGCGGCACTCCTCTTCCTCTTCGTCTCTCCGTTGTCGAAAGATCGCGAGAGTGAGTGAGAGAGCAAAAGAGAGCGAGAGAGATGAAGGAGAGAATATGTGTGTAATCGACAAAGAGAGACAGAGAAAGTGGTCTCTCGTGGACGTCCGCGTCCAGAGAGTAGAGAGGTACGGTTTGAGAACACTATCATGGATGAGGATATAGTACAATCGGGGCGCATGTTCCTGCCTGGGATTTTGCCGCACTTCAGGGGAATGCCGAAAGGATAGTTGTGTGTGACCTGGTCCACACGAGCTCGTGGCCTCTTGCCATTCTCTATTCTGATACACGTTTATATATAAATACATATATAGACTAGTTGCAACGACCGATCTACACGTCCATGTGTAATGTGTATCCATCGATACCACCGATGCATGCACAGCATGCACTGGCCCACGTTGTTCGATTACTTTATTTATCTTGCATGTAACGATCATACTATTTTCCCGCATACACAGCCATCCATCGATCACGATATGTGCAGATAGAATTCAACGTGGATTTTTGATGTTGGAAATCATTGCTTTTAGGAGGAGATGTAGATGTAAAATCCAATCTTGTGGTTGTTGTAACGATTGGATGTTGACGGACCTCATACCCGTGGTTATTGAATAAACAACAACATCTGGAATTCACACGTTGGGTGACGTTTGATTCAGGTAAAACGTTGTGGAAGCGAATGGTCCATTCTGGGACAATGTTTAAAATATCTTCTCCCCATTCAACGACATTTCGAACGTTAGTACCCTAACGATATGTAGGATACGTTGTGATTGAGCTAGTGCTGATTGGATATTCAATCTTTTGAATCCTGGACCATAATATATCCTTGATGTTTATGTAATGAATAGAGAAAGAGACGGGTTCGAAGAGCAGGTTGGTAGGTATTTCGTTGTTTGGGATATGAATTCACCATGAGCTGAAATGCTTTGGTATGCGGGTATACATCTGTATTCTCACGAACTTGTTATTCTAAAGTCGGTGTAATTCTGCATACATAGAATACAGGAGTTCATAGGCGGAGTATTTGATGGTATACGAAGGTAAAGAGAACTAGAGAGGGAGAGAGCGAGAGAGAGAGAGAGAGAGAGAGAGAGTGAGAAAGAGATGACTGTGGAGGAACGAAGGCCTTCCGGTATAGTGGAACCGTTTGGGTCAACTTTGTTTGCATTGCTGGACCGTTGCTTGTAAACCGGTAGTGTCTGCAACAGCGTTTCGCATCGGAGGGGCGAACGGGGGTGTTTCGCTAGAGCTTGGACACCCATCACACCCGACATTGCAGAGGGGATATATAGAGTCGGTATACGCTTCTTGATGCAAACTGCCCATTTGCAACTACAATCATCTCTCCGGCGTTGAATATCTCGCTCGCTCTCGTTAGCCTATAGCTTTGTGCCGTTTCACAGAGGTTTCAGCTTGTTTCTATCCTCTTCTATCCTTCCCTCTTCTTCCTTCCTGTTCACTGTCATGCGCTATATACCGTTGCCAACCTGTCTGACGAAAATCGTCCCTCTACATGCCTGGTTGGACACACTCTGTTCCACACGCTTCTCTTCAACTATATGGAATACATGCACGTGTGTATATACAGAAATACACTGGAATATATATACATCGCCTGCTCGGTTTTGCTCTTCGACGTCGCGCTTCGACATACTACGCAGAGTAGCCATCTAGTAGTGTATAAACTGACCACACTCCGCTATACTCGATGCATCGCACGTTGTGTGCCTCGTCCGTTGTTGAATAACAGAGTGAAAACAGCGAAGCTGTACGTCCAAGAGAACGACCAAAGGCCTCTCCTCTCTGCCCCCTTCTATAACTATATCCAAAGCTCGTCCACTGGCCACCAACAGCATACTATCTGTGCGAACGAAACCCATGTGCCACTCGCTCACATCACAAACCTCATACGCTTCGTCCTGTGTGCATCCGCTTGTCTATCCTTTTACCCACCAATCCCACCCCCCTTTGTCCGTTCGCCGAGCAAACTCTCGTATGTGTGTTCCTTCGATTCGTCGCCTTTTCACTCACAACAAACTGTCAAATTTAACATCGCAAAGGGCCTTGTACCTCAATGTGTACATCGACCTTCTGCCGCTTCTCGATGATCTCACTTGATGAGCTATTCATTCGGCACGTTCGCATCGTTTTTTTTTCTTCTTTCACTTGTTTTTACGCATACGAGCATCGAACTTTTGTTTGGATTGGACAAATTTCAAAGGTCACATTCAACCTTTCAAAATGAATCTTGGAAAAAACTTGACTCGTTTATTTTTATGATTTCTCGATCGTGGGTTACGCTCGACATTTGCAAGGAAAAACACATAAGGATTGTGACGTCCGTGATGACATCGATCTTATTCTATAATCCGATCGAAAATTCATCATTCAACTTGCGCGTCTTGACATTTTCCAGATCTGCGGATAATAGAGCGGGAACTCGTGCGCCAACGTCACTTTGCCTCGCGATGATACTTCTCTCTCCCTCTCTCTCTCTCTTTCTCTCTCCCTCTCGCGTTCGCAGATACGATACTGTCTCGACAATGAGATCTACTGTGTCGAGAATGGTTCAATTTATGTGTATACAGATTTACACATTCGTCCAATTTATACATCGCGTTTATACTCGTAATTTATCATATCCCTCTCTCTCCCTCTCTCTCTTCTCATGTGTATAATATATGCACGTATTACGTCATTGACGTCACTCTGGGTCCCTCGCGAGCTATCTCACCCGAACGATCAACGTTCCGGGAATGTAATTTTCCGCCCCACCTACGTGTGATACGGAAATATGTATGCGCAACCCGTTAGTCTTGTTGCGAAGTCAAAATACTAGCACATTACGCAGAATATATGCATCAACGACCTGATTATTTTTTTATGTTACTTATTTAAGTGACAGGAAAAAAAACGCACTTTCTTAATGGCGGAACCCTTCGTTAAAAATCGTTGCGACAAGACTATCGGTAAAAGTAACAATAATTTATAAATTCGGAAAATTTACCACCTTTTTCATGAAAAAATGATTATTTCTCAGTTGCGAATTGCCATTCCATGCAATCCTTTATTTATTTATACGAAACGCAAATGACGAATGGTAGTAAATGTTCATTTTTTTAGATGAAAGTAATCGTTGAAGTAGGCGATGAAAGTTGAACGTAAACGATTTTTTATTCTGTCAGAAGCAAAGAGTAGATGCCGTACGTATAAAAAAAACAACGAGCACGCTTTTATACATTTTTTTTTTACAATATCTTCGATATTATCCGCCATGAAATTTCTGCGGGCCTGCCCCACAGCAAAGGTGTTTGGAGACCTCTTCGTCCTCTCTTTTTTCCCTCCTCGCTCAATTCATTCTACCGGCCGATCTCTTCTCACTCTCTCACGCTTCCAACGATTCTTCGCTTCTCCTTGGACCAAGAAGAAAAAATTTCACGATAGGTGCTTGAGCGCGACAGAAACAATAAGAACATAAGCATACGCGCGCAGCGAACGCAGTTAAAAAAAATACTACGGGCATATTCTTTCTCCTTTTTTTATATTTATTTTGCGCATGAAAAAGAAAAGAAAGGCAAGACATCGAGGCTTTTGCCACAAGATTTCCATAATATTTAAATGTACAACATTCGCGAATACAGCGATCCTCCTGCGACAAAAAGAGCGAGTGAGACAGCTACGAACATCCAATGCTGAACAGCACATTCTATGCACTCAGTATTTGAATGTGTCGAACAAGGCTAAATGGAATAGCAGAGAAAAATGGAGCCCAGATCCTACATACAAATTTTCAAGATTTTCCTTTTTTCTTTAATAGAAATATAAAAAAACTGCTCCGTTATCGAGTTACACGTTGTAATTGAATGAATCCAGTGCCAACAATCGAAAATAAATTTTCTTAAAAGTGACATTTCCATCAATATTTGTTGACTTCTCCAACTGTCAAATTCTCACTTTGTCAGGAACTGGAATACAATTTATTAAAAAAAAGGGAAAAAAGTACTTTGTATAACAATTTTTTTGTAATTAAAAATATAAAAGTATCGAAAATGATAGTAAGTGGTTGGTGCAAAAGTGTGTAGTTATTTCGATCTGCACGTGAAATATACACGCTCACAATTATCGTGTATTTGTGGGATTGCTCGAGTCTCTCTCTCTCTCTCTCTTTCTCTTTTTCTCTTTCTACATGTTTCTCTTTTGCTTTTGCTCGGTGTTGCTCGCTGACATATTTATCGGCGACCGTGCCACCTGCAGCCGCGTGCGCGAGGTTCGCGGCATTCGTACAGAGCTTTCCGCTTCTCTTGAGTCCACCCAGAGACTCGCGAGAGACCGAAGAGATAGAGAAAGCTTCGCGTCGCGAAACAGAAAGACAGAGAGATATGGAGAATGGGAATCCTCCGTAGTCCGACTCGCGAAATGCACTTGGTAGTATGCTTTG
Source organism: Campoletis sonorensis (assembly GCA_013761285.1). Lineage (NCBI taxonomy): Eukaryota > Metazoa > Arthropoda > Insecta > Hymenoptera > Ichneumonidae > Campoletis > Campoletis sonorensis. Next base: position 90,995 of record JACEOJ010000158.1, read on the forward strand.
TCCATTTATATCCCAATTTAACCGACACCTCATTCCAGCACTTTACACACTCGAGCTCTATTTTACTCGGGTTTACACTAGATTGACGTCTTCTCTTACAGTATTTACTTTCCCATCGTCTAATGTTATGTCAAATATCAGTTTGTTGTTGTTTGCTGTTGTTTTTTTTTCTTCATCAGCTTTTATCTTCTTGTTATCACAATTTTTCAGCTTTTTGCATTTTAATAATCCAAAAAGGAGAGTAAGAATTTCAATTTCCTGTGTTTTCCATGCCACGAAAGTCAAAACCCCATTGTAAAAAATCAACCCCATCGTAAATGTAAATTTTACTTTGAATTTCTGAGCGTGAGAATTTGTGTGAAATTTGTACGCTCAAGAAATTTAATTTTATTTCTCTGACCCATGAAAATATTAAAGTGCAGTAAATAAATTTCATCACAACATTCGAAGCAGCTGTTCACACGAATATTAAGCAATAAATGTTTGTCTTGAAATGTTGGGAAAATACAAACGTGCGCCACTCAACGTTTTGAATTATTTCTGAAATTTTTTGGATTGAACATTAAAATCCATCAGTTGGTTTATAAAAACATCGTTTCTCTTGAAAAATGTATTTCAATTTCATTAAACTTGTCGTTTAAGTCGATGTTGTATTTGAGAATTTCGTGTTTTTCTTGCTCCTGTAATTTTTTTGTAATTTAAATAAATTTGGAAGTGCAGATATTACGGTAAAGATGTGCATGCGATTGCGAATAACTTATTGATCGTGTTTATGCAAAATAGCGGAGAGAGGGATGACGTATTAGTGCTTCCTGATTTCACACGCTGCAAAATAGCCTGGCCGCGATCCTTTATCCCTTCGGACATTAATCCATAGCATGCACGTTTGCGAAGTCGCATACATTTTAGATTCACGTGTGAAATACAAAGTGTGGAAATAACGGTGTGAGGAATCTGGTAGGACACTCGTGCCGCAAAGATTTTGTCTAGTTGTTTCTCTCGCTTTCGCAAAACATTCTTCCCTTGCCACTGTCTTACGTCTTCGCTTCGAAGACTTTGGGACAATGGCCTATATCCTGAAAACTCTCGACTACGTATATATTTTGCGCTTTCTCACGAAGACGAAAAATATGAGAGAGAGAAAGGGAGAGAGAGAGAAAGGGAAAGAAAGAGATCCGGCCGCGTGCGCGTGATCCATAGATCTTATTTTTACTCCCTTTTTGCCTTCTCTCTATATCACAAGACTTTCTGACAATATCTTTGATCAATATCTTCTGGTCTTATCCCCCTTGCTTTCACACCCGTTCGCCAATGCGTCGCATCTTTATAAATTGCTCCACGATTTACTATTTATTATTTTTCACAAAGTAGTGATAAATGTATATGAGAATCAAATCGATCCTTTTATTCGATATTTCTTTTGATCGAACGATTTTTTATTTGGTCAAAATCGTACTCTTTCATCCGGTCTCCAATTTGTATCGATTCTGTACTCAAAAAAGTTTCACTCCATTATCATCAATTATTTAGAAAAAAAATTGACACTAACGAAATATTTAGTGTTTATTTTCCATGTAAATTGAAATTTTTTCGACAAATATTTTATTTTCCAAATGAAGTGACAAGTATTCACACTAAATTATATATTTCTTCAAATTTTCGAAAACTGAGACTGCACTTTTAAAGTAAAAAAATTCGTTTGTTTTATTCAATTTCTTTTTTCATTTATATTGTCACAAGTATTTCCACGAGGCACGCTTTTGAAAACGTTCTCATTTCGATTTTCTACGGTAATTTTTGATTATTCCAGAAAGTATCGAAGAAAATGGTTTTTTTTTTTCTAAAGCTGCAAACATAATGAATAAATGTCAGTTTATAAAAATTCTGTAGGTGAATCTGTGTTCCCTCTTCTGGAGTTTTCGTTCCTCGTTATCCTCGATCTATTGGATCTCATCTTCGCTTTGGTCTTCTCGCTTCGATCCTCGCTTTGTGTATATATAGAATACTTTCTTTTGCGAAACCGGGTGCGCGGCACGATGATATATATCTTGGGTGCTAAACGGCCCATTGTTCGCGGTAGCCACTGACGAATTTGTATATGTTTATAATGGCGACGCGGTGCGCGGTCTTTCTGGCCGGGTTGAGGCGATAAAGAAACTTCCGTAAAACATTTTATGCATCGAGGCACTTCTAATATATATATTTACATACTATGCAATGCATTGAATCAATTGAAGAGTGCAAACTTGATATTTCGATGATGTTTCTTTCTCAATTCATTATTTATTTCATAAATATTTTGCTACGTTATGAAAATAATATTAATCCTTATACACAAACATATACAAAAATTGCCAAAAAGTTGTGAAAAAGTTTCACCGAATTTGTGACTTGATACGTCGAAAAAAAAAAAATCTATGGTAAATTTAACAAGTGCAGTATTTTTAAGTGAGCAATAAAAAAATAAAGTGCACGAAGTTGTCAATTTTTTCAATGTGAAAATCGCGTTTCTGTCGACACACATTAACAGAAGAATGAAAAAAAAAAAAAAACAACACTTCTTGTCAGTATTGGAGCGATTCGTTTTATTTCTCAACTTCCGATCGAATCTTTGACGCGACACCAGTCACAATCGATTATTCGGGAACTGATAAATTTTTTGTTGTTACTTAGCTCAGCAAGTTTGAAGCTGCTTTCGCAGGAGACGTGTGAATATTCTTTTGCCGCGTATTTCGCGAAGGATCTTCATCTTCCGAGTGCTCGAGTCCTTTGAAAAAGCTGCATATGTATGGAGAATAGGTGTTTGGTGTGAGAGTTTCACGAACGATCCATTAATCTAACGCATTCCCTCGAAACAGTGCTGTTAAGGTTGAGCTGGTGCGACCTCGATCCTGCGTAAAGCGTCGCGGGACTTTGGAGCCGCGATTCTTTGGCGAATTCCGTATGGAGCATCGAAAAGTATTTTGGCAAAATAGCGGCGACGAAGTATAACAAAAATCTAGAATTATTTATATCCCTTCGTTCTTTTTTTTTGCTCAATCGAGTACGAGCTTGGATTTTGCGGAATCTCCCGGTTACTATACGTCTTCGCGAGCTCATGACAAAAGCTTTGCTTTGGTGATTTGCTCTGGGAGAGCGCCCTTTACGATCTGAAGAAATAGCGAGAGAGTGGCTGCGGGAAATTTCAAACAAACCCAAAAATCATTCTGTTAAACACGTGAAAATATATCTATACACAATTATCATTTGTGTACACGCTTCCTGATATTTTTAATGCTTAAACGTATTCCACGCATAGTGTGTAAAATATATAGACATATATTTATGAGTATATACTCGTCGAGGAGCGAAAAAGATTGAGAGTGAGCGAGGCCTACGGGGGATGAAGGGAACAAGAGACGAACTGCATCAGCACACAGTGCGAATATGCGGGAAGCTGAAAGGTCCAAAAAAAAGGGAAAGAGAGAGAGAAGAAGATGGAGGATACGCGAGAAAGAAGCTCTGAAATATAGTATTGGTAACCATAAAGCGTGAGACACCATGAAGGGAGATAGAATTGGCGAGGAGACACACAGCGAACGATGAGCAAACAAAGAGAGAGCAGGAGAGAAAGGGAGAGAGAGAGAGAAAGAGAGAGAGAGAGAGAGAGAAAGAGAGATGATGATATGAGAGGAGGGATAAGAAAGAGAGAAAGAAAGAAGAGAGAGAGAGAGAGAGAAAGAAATAAAACGTAGGGAATGTCGGGTGTCGAACCCGGCGCGGATTTACGGGGCGCTTTGTACAAGACCGCCTTCCTCAATTCAGCAATATACCTAACCACAGCAACGCTCTTTCCCCGTGCACTCTCTTCTCTTTTCCGTTCTTTCCTCTCCTCATTTCTCCTCCGTCTCTTTCACCCTTCTCTCAATCGTTTTCTCTCTCCACTACATTTTTTTTGTTTCTTTCTTTCTCTCAACTTCTCTGTACACTGGACCAAAAGTCTTGGTGGCTTCTGATGGTCCCTCCGGGTGAAAATGTTCTGCAACATCGAAGGAACGTACAGCGAGCAAAGGGTTGGGACTGGACCACGGAGACAAACCTGGACTGAGACTGAGAGATAAAAAGGGAAAGGAAGAAGTGCTTTGGGAGAGTGAAAGAAAAAGAGAGACTGCAAGAGAGCCAACATCCATTTGCGCATCGCTCGGTGAACTTGACGTTCATTAACCCTTTCTCACACATACACACCATCGATTCGCTCGCGAATTCGACATTTTTTCGCAAATACGAACACCACCGACGTTACTACCGCTTTTGCCTTCCCCTCCTCTCCTCTTCCCCCATTTTCTTTCTTTACGGCGTGTAATACGTGCATGCAGTCAAAAACGACGAAAAAAATCAACAAACTCGAGAGACAGAGCACCAGGGCTCTCTCAATACCCCTGGGAGTCTTGCGCTTTTGCTCTTTTCTCGATATACTCTTCTCCTGGTCATGTACACAAGATCCCGCCACTTAGCCTCTCGTTTCTCACAGCAACCAGCTACAAAAAGTACATTTATGTATATGTTCTCTGCATAGGCCATTCGATATCAAGATATCGAATCATCTTTTCGAATTCAACATATTTCGACACTTTGCTATTTCAAGATTCGTTACGTTTCACCATTTTTTCCTTGATTTGAAATTATTCGAAATTTTTAATACTGTTTAAAATGTACTTTATTGAAAATTAAACGGAATTTTTGTCAACGAGAGCTTTTAGATTTAAAAAAAAGGTCTGAATGTACAAATTTCTTGGATGTTTTTTAAGCCAATTGTTAGGGATTCAATCAATCAACATTTTAAGGTTTGGATCTGAGCCAAAAAGTGATCAGCTCTGGGAAGACTGTCCCAGGTATTAAATTACACAAAAGCATCGTTTAATGGCACGCACGCGTGTGAAAGTGCGTATAAATAATATCGATCGTCTCTGGCCTTCGTCAGGCAATGGTGCATATGGTTCCAAGATGTTGCAAAAGCCACGAGTCGTGTACAGAAAACTGCGTTGTGTGCTGCTCATAAATCCCGTTTATGGAAGAAAATGCGTATAAGTTAAAGTGCCACAGAGAGTTTAACGCGGTAAGTCACACCACGAACACAAACGTATACACAAACATTTGTTAATTCTTGTGTGTACCAGCGACACTTTATCCTACACCAAGACTCAAGCTCACCTCGTGTGGGTTATTCAAGAAACGACGAACGCTGCAAAATGCTGTTTTACACGTATTCGTTGCACACTCACAGGTTTCACGGTTCTTGAAAGACTTTTCTGTCCTTGTCTTTTCTGACCACGACAAAAGAACGTTTTATATGAACAAAGTTATTTATTATTGACCTCTTAAGTTCGATCCTGAATATCAGAAAAGGAAAAATCTTATCAAAACGGCCGTTTAGAAAGAAAAGAAAAATGCTCCAGTTTTGCTCGTAGATTTTCAGCGAAAAATGTTCAATCATGGAAATTGAGGATGTCTTAGGTTCGAAGTTGATGAATTTTGTGCAGAAGATTTATACAAATTACTCGAAGACTGTGAAAATTTTTGAAGTGGTTACGCCAAATCCATTATTCGTTCATTGTTTAGTATAATTTTCAGAAAATGATGCAAAATTCGAACTACTAGTCAGAATTTTGTTTTTGACCTCAATCTTTTAATCATTCTCGGTCGCGGTGATCGTTTCGTCGCCAGCAACTGCGGAATTCAGTAGTGCAATAGCTTGGTGAGTAATTGGGACTCTCGTGGGCGCGACGAAACGCGGAATCTCCCTCGTGTATTCCCGATTCTCTCTTGCAGAAGTAGCACTGCATAGTGTTTGTATATATACAAATGCGTATTATGTGTGTGTATGTGTGGACGTATTGCAACAACAGAGTTGAACGAATGAGACACGCCGGTAAATTGGTAGCGCGGAATCCGCGCTGTAATCTCAATAAGAGGAAGAGAGAGAAAGAGAAAGAGAGAGGGTGAGAGAGAAAGAGAGAGAGACCTCACGATTATTGCTAATTACAGAAAATTCTTCGAAGGCAAAGATGAGAGGATGGTGAATTCTCTTTTCGCCATCTTTCTTTTCTGCGACAGTATATGGACCGGTGTGTATGTGCGAGTGTGTCTGTTGTGATTCAATAAAAAATTATTTTTCTCCGTTGAAATGGATAATGACATGTCTTCGATAAAAAATTAAAGCCGCAGGAAAAATCCTGACTGATTTCTTGTATCGAGATAAATTGCTTTGCAGTAATCAAACCCAAGTGATTGCTCCGAGAGACGTTGCTGTCGTGAGTTGATTAAAATAATGACAACCATTCAAACTCTGATCAAGTTTTTCAATATTATTATGATGAGGGCAATTGCTTATAGTGCAATTGTTCTAAAGTACAAATAAATTGAATTTAATATCTCAGATGAATTAGTTTTTAATTTGATTCGTCTCCGGTCTTCGTCAAACAGCGAGTTTATAATACAACCAGACGGACCAAGTATGAACGCTCGTTTCTCATCCCTTTTCGCATATAGTTTACGTCAATTAAACGTTTGTCAAATAAATGGATGTGATTCGTCGTCGTGGTTGAGTCTCTTGTTCATCGGTCTCTATGAGTTTTCTCTCTTTCTCTCTCTCTCTCTCTCTCTCTCTCTCTCTCTCTCTGTGCCCGGCTGTCTCAAGAGGTCTCATTAACCGTATGGCTCTCTACCGTCAATTATATAATAATAAGCTGATAATAATTGCATCGCTGGTGCATCAGCCCACCGGTCGTTTCATTCGACGAGTGGCTCCAATAAATTAAGGACTAACTTCCCTCTTACGACGCCCTCATGCAGACTGAATGCATTTCACGACTGCATGATATATGCGATGTCAAACTGCATGTGGTCCTTCGTGGTCTTTCCCTCTCTCTCCCTCCCTCCCTCCCTCTCTCTTCGAATGTCTCTCCGATGTCTAATAGACGGCATTTTCGCATACATTTCTCGACTGATTATGCATCGCTAGTATTTTCAACAGACAGGCGTTCATTCAAAGTCTGTTCCGTTGGAAAGAGACTTAAAAATTATTAATCATATGTAAGAATCACGAAAAAGAAGACGCAACGGTTTGAGTTTTTCATTATTTTGACTAACAGTACACGAAACATTATTCCTTTGAAAATTTAAGATTAATCAGAACCTACTATTCCAAGGTTTTGAAAAAAAGGAATCCTTGGCCCGCTGTCAATGTTTTCACAAATAAAAATCATTCTCCAACATTCTGTAAGTATCCAGACAGAATTCACTCAGTAAAAGAATGTAGAAGTCGATTATTCTAAAAAATAAAAAAATTCCTGAAATCTTATATCCATACATGTCCAATTGCTGGAGCCAAAGAATTTGACTTGTCAAAAGGTTTAGAAAATACGAGAATCACCAGAACAATGTAAAACACATGATTTACCTTGCACATTTGTGTGGCTCGGTGAAAAATCCATGAATCCGTTGAACGGTGTACACATAAATCCGTATTGCATCATGCTCGAGCTGGATAAATACAATTGAACAAAATGAGCCGTGCGAACTTTTCGCGGTATCACAGAAAAAAATAAATAAATATCATTTAGTGTAACGGAATAAGCATATGTGCAATAATAAACGTACTCATTATTTATATGACGCGTTCTCGACGATTTACGAGATGTCTGGCTCTTTACCGCGAGTTTATAAGCGACACATATTTACTGAAATATTGTCCGGTACAGCACGAAGTATAAGCGCAGTTTGCACTATTGCATCTATCTGCTTCACCGGCAAATGCAGCCTCGACTGCTGGCGTATTGTATAATTTTTACATTCAACAAAATATATATCGATATTTTATATAGTATATAAATATAAATATTTATGTATTGAGTGTACACCAAGTTGAAAACAGCAGTCAACGATTGGAGCCACGTATTTACTGTGCAAATAGACTTATTAATTTACAGGCTGTCTTCAAAGTTGCACACAAATTACTACGAAACTAAAGATTTTCAAAATCTATGAAGAAAAGTTCTCAGGCATTTTTTTCTGGGTCGTGCCGTTGAAGAGATACTGAGAAATCAGTAAAAGTCCAATTTCTGAACCGATAAGAAGGAGTAGGCGTGGCAAGCGTGGCATGATAACGCTCGAGCCAATCCGCTAGCGAGCCGAGAGCAGCGGATGCTTCCCCCACTCTAAATTTTCGTTTGTTTTTATCTCGACAATGGTGAATCGCAGAGAAAAATGGCAAAGGACTTTTTTCTTCAGAATTTCGTGGTTAATACGTTTTGTGGGTTTCAGGGCGCACTCATGGGACACTCTGTATGCATTAATTTTCATAAACTATATAAGAGTCGCTTATGTATCGGCAAATACAGCATATATCTGTTCATATGGAACGGAGGACACGGTTATCGTGATACCGTGCGGGAGGTGAAAGTAATAAACATAAGTCATGCGTTCGGTGATCATAAATATTCGATATTAACGTTGATATGTGAGAGAATTAGCATAAACCGTTGGTCAGCTCGTTCTCAGCGTTTGCAGCACAGTGTTCTATCTGCTCCTGCTACCGCATAGTTCGCACACGTAGATATGTTGGTAAACGACGATGCAGGATAATATACACGGTTATGTATATATTAAACATATATATATGCTTTATGTTTCGTGCATTACTATATAATGAGGGATAACGATGAGAGAGAAAGAGTAAGATAGATTTTACGCGATACGTCGTTTGCTAAATACCGGAATATATCACAAACGATTTATTCGTATTAACATCATTTTTTTTCCACCGATCGTGTCCGGTTGACTGGAAAATCGTATTGGTTTTTAACCAATGAAAACTTTTTCAATGTGTCGAAGGATTCGAAATTGGAGCAATCGTTAGTTTTTGAAGATTTCAATCATCCGAGCAATACACAGATTCCACTAGAGTTTACAAACTCTTTTAAAAATCTAGTCAAATTAATTCGGTATTTTGTTAGAAAACAAAAACCTTTTGGCCGATCGAAATGAATGAGATTTTTATCACAAAACGTCGATTCTATTTTGAAATCGATCTCTACGTTACTCAAATAAAAAAAAGAAGAATTTTCAACACGTAGAAATTATCGATTGTCATTTTTCTTCAAGTTGACCGTCATTAATACAACGATCCTTATCGTACTCGTTGAATCGTCAAAGATTTAGCCTCTCATACTATTAATACGTACACACGATAAATCCAATTGGCAATATACACGTGAATAAGCGACGTAGACAGATATTTGCACGTCGTTGAAACGGATGATGCATATTATGGCCGTTTGTTGCTACCTCTTTCGTTATCAAGGAAAATCGGCCGATTGCAGTACGAAATGCAAACTCGCCTTCTCCCAGCAAATATTCTCAAGCTTATGCACTCTCTCGTTTATTTGCTTGTAACATGGGTTCGCTGTTCACTGGTATTTGTATATCGAACTACTCGTTTAGCTTTTACGTAATACACTGGCACACATTGATCAACTGGCAGAGCACAGAGTTGAATAATATCCTTATAGAACTTTAGCAAGAATATAACGTTTCTATCGTTTCAATGTCGTGCGGGGGACAGAAGCATTAATCATGTTCGCGATCGTAACAAGACTCGTTCTATACGCCATGCATACACATTTATCTACACATATCAACCGTACGTACACAGAAACATTGGAATATTTTAGTAGCATCAATATGCTCGTTAGTTCTCGAAGTCGGTGAATCTGCTAAAGATATTCTGAGCTCATAAAAGTGTATACGTGACATGATGGATATTTAGGTGATTTGAATGTTCGTATAAACAGAATTATGAAAAATGCAGCTATTCATAATAATAAACAACACCATGCGGTGGCTTTTTGTGGAATGGAAGAATTCTTGAATAAAGGAGACATTTCTGGTCTCGAGAAAAAACGATGATTCGTCAATGAAATGACCGAGCCCTTAGTTTATTGTAGAATTTCATGTCAAAGGTACTTGCTCATTGCGTATTAACAAACTCACTAAAAAGTTCACAATAAACAACGAAATTTCGAATTATCAGCTTCAGTTGGCCATCAGTTGATATTATTTGAAAAATTGATCGATCGAATAAACATGATTTGTTTATTGGTATATAAATAAATGTGCAAAGCTTACATTATAATGTGCATCAGAAGGCGCGAGCGGTAGACACCAAAGGAGTCTTGTCGATGAGTAAAATCGTTCGAAACGATCATAAATTCAATTTGATAGAGCCGCGAATGCTTTACGCGTCCTGTATTTCTCTTGCCAGCTTTTTTTAATCGGCATATTATAGTCGGATCGTTGTTTTCTATCGATTTATGTTATTGCGACGATCCATGATGGCTCTCTCTCTTTCTCTCTCTCTCTTTCTCGCTCTTTATCTCCTTTACTTTGAGGCACTCGATTCACCATGTGAATATGTATTGCTATACGTATATTAATGCAGAAACAAACCAACAACTCATCCGTTTCTCATGAACGTGTGCATCTCTGGAGCAGAGAATATGCCACAGCAATGAAACCGACTGATATTCTTCGCAATTATTGCTTTCGCACTAGCCTATGAAATATTTATATGTACACTTTTCTACGTTCACCATATATTTAAATAGAAGCGTGAAATTTCTATGCTGTACATTTTCATAATTTATAGGATTTCATCATAAAGCACTTTATTCGATTCAGAACTTGTAAAGATTATTTTGTACCGGTCTGGAACCGATGAATTATATTAAATGATCACAATCCTTACGAATAAAAAGGAAACAATAATTCCAACTACACCCAAACACACAGCCCACTCGGTAAATCGAAATTGCCTGTCGTCCAACTTGCCAACGTCAATTCAGCATATTCCGATCCAATTCCCGAGATTCTACGCGCTGGAAGACCAGCTTGACTTATCAAACTCATCAAAAATGTGCTCAAACAATCAGAATGATCGATAGAAAAAAGAAATATATATCGAACTGTGTAAACAAACTTTGTCACTAACAACCAAGATTTTAATGCGACTATAGCTTATCAATAATGATAATAATGATAATAATAATTATATGCCTCGTTCGAAAGCTTGTAACATCTTGCAACGTTACTGCTAATCGAATCCACGAACGCATGTAGTGTACGGTATAGTAGATAAAAGAACGTTCTTTTTTTTTTGTCCTGGATGCTTTTTCCTCGTTCACCTCAAGGCTTGATCAGGAGGCATTTTGAGCATTCTGTATTGAACCGTATCCGTATAATATATAAGCTCGACGAGCGTACGACGATGGCAACAACGTCGCCATCTCCGACGACGACGACGACGACGACGTCGACGACGTTGCAAAACTTTTCTAATTTAAAAGTTACCCGCACACGGCCCTGACTTTCGCGCTAGCTACTGCAGCACCAGCTACAGCCAAACAGGTATCTTTATTGCATTCAACAACATCGCGGGTAAGCTCAATCCCCCTTTCTCCTGCAGCCTCTTTTACTCCTAGGTCAACTCACACCCCCGCCCTCGTATCCGTAGCTGGAGGCAAAATCCTCTCTTGCTTCTGAGAGCCTGTGCTTGCCTCAGGATTTTCTCTTTCCTTTCGTTCTTTCTCTTCCCCTCTGGAAAGTCTTGGTGTATCGCAATCTTCACTTTTCCAACAAACGCGTCTAGCGAGCTTGCCATCTGACGGAAGCAAAAAGCACCAACTTATCAACTTGGACATTCTTTCTTAAGCACAAACTCTGATTTTCTATTTATTTTTTTATTTTTTTCACTCCCTCCCGTTATAAGGAAGAAAAGAATGAATAATTATTATGAACTATGAGTAGATCGAAACTGAGAAATGATATTCGATACGGCACTTTCGTCGAACTAAATAATACGTAGGTGCGCATTACGGCCTCGTTAATTTCGAGCCCTCTTACGTGAACTTCCACCCTAAATAGAAGTCGGCAGTTACAAGACCATTGTACCTAGAAATGTATGTATTTACGTGAGTTTGTGTCTGTGTACAGACTATTAATGGGGGTGTTTGGTGCAAGTTAAGGTTGTTCGGTAATTAAGCGAGTCTTATGTCGGCCACGCGCAAGGGTGACTGCGGTAACCTTAGAGGTTAATAACTTTTGGAAGGCCAGGAATATTAGGTTGACTGGCTCTTCGAGAATATGGTGGTGCAATGGAAACGGTGAATATGATATTGTTATGGGGGTTTGTTAGACGAGTGGCAGACCACGTTACAAATACACATGCAGTTTTACCAGACAAAAGGGCGTAAGTCTGACGATTCAGCGTGTTCAAGGATCCCGTTGGTCCCTTCTGGTTTTTAACAAATCAATACAACTACCCAGTTGGCTGGTGGCGTGCGAAGCATCGAGCTCTAAGAGTTTGGGGTCCCTTTTGCCCGAACTCTATGCCATCATGATTAGCCTCGTGCCACGCGTTATTAATCCGCTAACTCAGAAGGCCTACCTAAATATCCTGTTCCAAAGGTACACAGATAAACGTACACCTACAACCTCCCCTTTTGCGCCGTATCTATTGTACTATACCGAGGAAATACTGGGTGTTGCGGACTCGTTACACGCACATGTGCTATTATCGCGGTGCCGTTCTGTCTACACTGGCCAATTTTCATCCGACACTCTTACAAACTATTGTACTTGCCAATTGAATTCGCTTACTTAAACGATATTCTATAACCAATTATTTTATTCAACGGACGCTCCGATAATTATCAAAAAAATTGTCGACTTACTCCTTGTGCCGAGTTATGTCCGACGAAGTAACCTAAAGATTTGAAGATCTGCAACGAACAATCATCTTATTTTTACACTGAGAATGTAATTGGTTGGATCAACAAAACTTTTGTTGAATTCTGTTCGCATTTTAACGGAAGTTTTGTCGTTCCTTCTTCGTTGGCGGAAATAAATTTCGCTCACTATAACAATATGTTACAATATTATTGTTGATTAAAAAAGTTCGATTTTCGTTGCCACATTTTTTGTTGACTCAGCAAATTAAGTTTTTTAATTTGTACTTGGCACTTGAAATCTCGGTGAATAGGTATTCCCGCCACTTTTTACTGAATATTAAGAGTATTTGTAGAATGAAAATCAAAGCCAATATTTAATTGATTGAATTCAAACGATTTTTTCGTAATATGGCTTTTTAAATGAGGTCACATATTTTTATACCATTGTTATGATCAAATGAAAGATTGGATACGTGAGGGAAATAAATAAACAAATGAAATATGGCAGGAATGAATAGGCTGGAGCATGTTTTCCTTGTTGACCTCTTCGTCTGGTACAATCTAAGGATCTTTCGTCCATTAATCAATCCGATTATTGCTCTTCCATGGGAATATATCCTATTAAGTATATTTTACCATAACGCTCAGATTTGTTGTGTCGTAGTTGGCAATGAATTTATGACTATATGAATTCTATCTCTATAGAGCATGTACTTCGTATTTTCATCGGGATCCAAGAGACTAACATAAGCTTTGAAACTGATGCTGGAAGGATGCATCGGCAGAGCGTTGCATTTCAATATACTTACGTATCATTTAGCGGGAAGAAGGGACTCGCCGCGAGCAAAGTGAATGGGTAATAAATGTCGCGATGCCTTATTAGACGACTTGGTATAGAACGAATAAAATATACGAGATGTCGTTTTATTTTTTATATTATTTTTTCAATTTTTTTTTTTTCAATCGAGCACACGTGCTCCAGCAGCTTATTAGTGAAGTATTATATAAATAAATAAATATATCTTTCCATACAGTCATGGAATTATAAATCTACCGCATCCATATTTCTACAAGAAAAAAAAAAAAATATATTAACAACGACAATAAATATAAAAATGTTAACGAGAGTTAAACATTCACCCAGTTTTTCTCACAGTCCACAGTAGCAGATATTTTCTCGATCATTACATGTTCGAAATATCAATTAAGTTTATCTGTCATCAATGGAGCAGAGAGATATTACAGGGAGTCTTTATTAGAGTTATTATTTAGCGAATGATCGTTATATGGTAACTTGGAGATAATTAAAATACGGGTTCACATAAAGTGTAAATAGTGAGCAATCGATACAAAAATATATATCTGCCTTACGTACACATGTTAATTCAAACACATAGAGTATAAAGTGTGCTGTATCGATATACAGAACTGGAAACTCGTTGTTAGTCGAGAGGCATATAGGGTCGAGCAATTCACGCTTAGAAAACGGGCGTGCACTTATTTCACGAACAGCGTTTCTCGTGTATTACCTTTGTACATATATACACGTATATATATATGTATGCATTAATGCAGCAGGTATTTATAAAGTACACAGTATGCATATACTGTACAATACTTTCGAGGAACTATCTGATAGTTTGCAATCGCGCCAGCAACCGAATGCCGATGAACTTTCCAACCAGATGCATATGTTTATATATATGTTACGAGTTATTCGTATATATGTACGTGGGCATATACATATTATTTACAACTCTCATGGTAGATGACGTACGGAGCGCAGGTTATAAATGTCTCGGTGTGTGCTTTATTAGCTAGTGTGCTCTCCCTCTTTCTCTCTCTCTCTATCTCTTTCTCTCTCTCTCTCTTTCTCTTTATAGACGATTTTATACGGGTGTACGAGAATCGTATGTTCGCCGCAACTGAAGCAGACAACAAGACAAAAATAACAGTACCAACATATAAATGTTTAAATATAAATATCCATATATTTCGTATTTGTGTGTGTGTGTTTATAAATATGCAATTGTGTATATACGTGTAGGTATTATTTTATGTACAAGTAATCTTCTTTGCGATTTTTTTACTACCGAGAAAAAAAAACAAATATATGTATATCCATGGGATATGACCGTTAACGGTATAACTTTATAACTTTGAGACTGTGTGTATAGTTTATGAGAAAGAAAAAGAGATGGATATAGGGTGTAAAAAAGATAGGTGTATATTACATGACATATAAGCCTGAGGGTTATAACGTTGTGTGTCAGAGTATGTAGACGCCTAGCATTAACTAGTCGAACATGATAATTATTACGTTCTCTCAAGCGATAATATTACTATATTGTTTCATGCATATAAGCTGCGTATGCTGTTTAGTTTCTAGGGACTTTTAACTTCGATATGCTACGCTATATCATTCGCAAATAAATTCATAATTACCTCACGCGAATGGCTATTAAATGTGTGTGTATGATGCCTTTGGATGAGATAATTAATTAATGTGACTTGTGAGACTGGTTGTAAATAACCACATGCGAATGTGCTAATAAAATGAAGTCTTTCGGTGCCAAGAAGTTGGGTAAAAGTTAAATAAAAGCGTTTTAATTGTCGAATTTATGGGGTTATTGTTTTTTCGTCATTTTTTCATCATACGATGGATTTTTGATGGATTCTCCGACGGAAACTCTTCTGAAAAAACAAGGAAATCGCTCAAAAAGAATCATCACCATAGCACTATGGTTACTGGTTTATGAGGTGTCCGTAATATCTAGGGCTTCGTGAGGGCGGTGAAAATGTCGATGCCCCACAGAGGAGACGTAAAAGTAAGCGAGAAAGGCAACGTATGCAGTTTTACGGGATATACAACGTGCGTTTTCGACCCTGTACAGAAAAAAAGATCAGCCACAGAAAAATAGCGGTCGCGAGGGAGGTCTCAGACATGTATATATTGCATGCGAATGATATGTAACACTAGGGGATTTATATACGAAGAGGATAAATAAGGTTGACAATCATAAAATTTCCAAGTATACAAGATTATGGGAATGAGGGTCCCATGAATGAAGATCGAATTTGCCTGCGAACTAGCAACTTACATTTTTCTTCCCCTCATATACAGTGTGTCACAAAAGTCTTGGTTAAGATTCACAGGCTAGTTAGATCTTGGAATTCTAGAAACGAAAAGTCCTTATCCATTTTTTTCTGCAAGGCATCATTAATCAGATATTTATGACAAAGTGCCATCCAATCGGGTGTAGCGTCCTTCCACCCATCGTTGAAGAGCTCAAGGGTTATTTGCAAATTGGATTGGCTATTTCCAAAAGAATTCAATTCAACAATTCTTGAAGGAAAATAGGATAAAAAATCACGAAGGAATCATTGTTCCGGTACGATGTCATTCTACTGAGGATTTTTAGCAAAAACGGTGCAATTGTTTAGTTGAATATCAATAAAAATAGCAAAAGTATCGTTAATCTTGATTTAGTTGTTTAGAAAGTATAGGAACTACGACCCCATAGTTATCTTACATTCAATTTTCTTTTTGTGTATCTGTGGTCAACTAGAGATAAAAAATGAAGTTGATAAGCAACTTTTTGTACACACCATGTACGTGATTTACTATCAATGTTTTGTTGGCAAGCTTATGCTGTCACTTTTTCATTTTTTTGTGTGGCAGCCTCCATTATTCTGCAGGAGTCAAATAGCCCGTGGGACAAAGGGGACTGTGAAAATGCTTGGTAAACTAAAGATCCTGTGAGAGCAGTTGAAAGAGGTACAACATATTATAAAGTACTTTTGCAAATAAATATCGCTAACAAATCTTGAACATGTGACGTAATTTACTTCCGTCATATTTAATGGACGTCTTATGATTATTGATTCGCGATATCGACGATCATCTCATGTATATTGATTGATTTTGCTATAAAAAATGATTTATGCCATTAGTAATGCGACACAGTCCAATGAGCTGGGACACGTTGCAACGTAATTTACTGGGACAGCTCGATATGTCTCTGTTCGTCTTTTTTTTTATCTTTTTGCTGCTCAGAGTAAAAAGCTTGAATAATGAGGAATATGACTTTACATCGTCGACGTCCTGTACAAATTAGATATTAATGGAACCAACATATTTTCTTTGTTGCTCACAATTCTAGAAAAATGAAGAAAAAACATCGTAGCCTCGTTTTCCTCTCGAATGTGAAGATAAAAAAGTTATGGCTTGAGGGGATAATGATCGTGGAGGATGTAAAATGTCAGGTTACTATTTTGTGGCTTTATTTGATAAGATCGATAAATAAATGACGATAAACAGTGAGCCTGATAATTAAATGGGCGAAAACAACATTTGAATCCGTAATTATTTCACGTGGATAAATAAA
Organism: Campoletis sonorensis; assembly: GCA_013761285.1. Classification (NCBI taxonomy): domain Eukaryota; kingdom Metazoa; phylum Arthropoda; class Insecta; order Hymenoptera; family Ichneumonidae; genus Campoletis; species Campoletis sonorensis. Next base: position 108,147 of record JACEOJ010000158.1, read on the forward strand.
CTTGTGCATATTAAGTTGCATTGACTGAGTCTGAGTGAAATGTGAGGTCATTGATTTGGACGTAATGACGGAAGTACAGATGGATCGGACAGGGGAAAAAATGTAATCCTCGAACAAAGGCACATCGAGCATCGATACGGAATACATTTTCGGTGCCTAAGACTTGTTCGGACAAAAGAGGAGAAGGGGGTGAATCGACGTTGCTCAAGTTTCCTATCAACACTCGACCAATTTCACTCAAACAGAAGCCGATTAATTTACAGCGTCCAATTTAATCCGTTCTATAGTTCACGTTGTGGAATGGGAGTGAAGACTATGAGTAGTGAACCAAAGTATGAAAAAAAAGTTTAGGTAGAAAGGGGACGAATGGAACGATAGCGGAGCGAACTTTAATAAACCTTTCCGATCCATTATACATATTTTTAACTGTCAATCTCTTGGACGGACGAACTGCTGGAAGAGAATCGAATGTTGTATAGTTGCATGAAGAATGAAGGGCGGAATCGCGAATGGATAACGCGTAAAGGGTGCACAGGTCAGATTGCTCGAGCCGGATAACAATGAATCCGCACAAAAGACGCGTCGAGGGGATGACGAATAGCGCGACCCGATCGCCCTTTCGTTTCGATAGTGTTCGACGCATGTCATTCGCTATACATGCGTTTTCATTAATGATTCCTATTCGTGTAGATATATACTAAAATCTCTGTGCAGAAATATATCTATAGATTGGGGATGTGGTGTATTTATCTGGACTGGGCTAATTATTACGAACTTCCACCCGGTCTGCTGGGTAGGCGGATCGTGTAATCGAGGAGAATGAAGCCTGTCCTTCAATCTTCAACTGTTGAGACCTATTGCGTTTCTATTCTCTATTGAATAAAGTTGAAAACGTGGAAATCAAATGACACCACGTCGTCATAACCGTGTAAATGAGTAAATAAACATTTTCAAGAATTTTAATGTAATTATTGAATAAAAAATATTGAAATGTCGTTCCCACAACTTAGGGTTTATGCAACGAATCAAATTTTCAACAAAAATATAGATGATTACTGTTAACCTTGATTGTCATAGTCATCCCAGAGGATCATTGTCATTAGTCAGCTAATTATATTTCCAAACCTTCGTTAGTTAATGATTAGATACGATTCGATATACGTAGTTGCGAGGATAAGTTCACTCTCAGCTTCTTATCCGAGTAGACGACAAATGAATTCTCTTGGGTAATCAGAGCATCTATGTCAGCTTGAAATAAGAGAAGGAGAATCACAGCTGATCGAACAATTCTACGATCAGCTGTCGGTCTCAACGAAAAAAAAAATCTCTTTTTTCTTCCATGCTCTTGTCAGCTGTTTGCGATACTAGGTAATTTAGCCGTTTGGAGGGGTTATACATTTGGTCGAATGTCCACCCCCGCCTGTCACTAAACTCCATTTCTTTTCTTCTCCTTCGATCTGTTTTTTTTTTTATTCCTCTTTACGTTCGTCTATACACACAACGCTTTGTTATTTGTCAGCGATGAGAAGATGAGGCTGGATTCGTTATCGGATACTTTGCTCATTCGTTACCGCGGAGCTCAACTAATTGGTGTCATTACGTCAAAAAACATTTGCCAGTTACAACGACCATATATTTCACTCTTTTATGACTTTTTCTTATCATAGACGTTAGTTTTCTTAACAGATGGACAAGTGGAAAAAAAAACGTAGCAAGAACATTATTTAATTCGCTCGTATGAGAATAAAAATGCGCAAGTATGATGAGACCATTAGAATGAAAGGCTCTCACTGTGTCGGGGTCGTATGCACATTTGAATGTATAAACGTTTTTCTTACGCTGTGAGGGTACACCTGTATGATAATTTCAAACGGTATAATATATACATATACACAGGTGTATATATATATTTTTTTCAATGGATATGGACGTATATATGAGTCCGTAGCTCGTTGATGGAGATATATTCACAGCACGTTTTCGTTCTCTTGTGTTCGTGTCTTCTGTGATGAGTGATGAACCATGAGCTAGCCTGGTCGAGAAGCTTGGAACGACATACCATCGAAAGGAGAAGAGAACACGGGGTTGATTGAAGGGAAATAATATATAGTTACTGTCTGTACAACTTTGAAGGAATGTCAAAGTATCCTAAAAGTCAGAAAAAGTAAACTTTGGGTATAAATTAACGACTGAGTCTTATTTTCAAAAAAAAAAAAAAAAATTAAAAAAACGTGTTTAGAGGCTCATGGGATTTTGGGTGTTCGTCCATTCAGAGTATCTACTTTGTGGGAATAATTATACAAACTCCTTCATGGAATAATACTCGCGATTATTGAGTTTTTACTGAATTGTTTAAAATTATGTGCGATACTCATTGATTTTCCGAGGATTAAATTCGTGGTGAGTATAAAAAAATACGTTTACGTATACGTCGGCATCGCAATTACATTTTGTCGCGACGCGACGAGACGAGCGACGCCACACGCCGCGTTTACTTTTCTCCCAGCATTAAAGTCATTGTCCTGGAAAGCTAGTGAAGGCAGCCAGCATTCAATTGTGTAACTCATGTGAGGGCGCGAGAAAAAGAGAGAGAGAGAGAGAGAGAGAGAGAGAGAGAGGGAGGGAAAGAGAGGCTGAGAGCAAGTGGATAAAATGATAGGAAAGCGTGATAGGATTAGTTACATGTTCCCTGCATGATTGACAGAGAAGAAAAGTATCAGAAAGACAGAGAAAGAATGAAAGAAAAAGAACACCAGAGACGAAAGACTCTTTACGAAGTTTTGTAACGATCTTCCCTTCGAGACACGGACAGACTGGCAGACTGGTCACCCGCGAGTTGCATCTAGATCTCCCTTCCACAATCCACTTCTTAGCTTCTACGCATGTTTAGCCTTCGTTTAATATACACATATATTTAGCCCACAAATGCACTCATCTCACCACTGTCTCCATCAATGATGCCACAACACGTCTTACATCCCTAGATCATTGCCAGGCTTACACGCTATTGGCACTTGCAGGTTTGTGCATTGGCAGACTTCAAGCGAACTATATATCTTTGCATGCAAAGCACGATTACAACCAACCTGTCGATTCGAAACGCTAAACGTGAATTATTTTATCGTTCGTCACATTGACTGTCGCTATCGATAAAACAAATGCTTGCAACCGGGAAATATGTCTGGTGTTTATGACATTTAAGGAAACCCGTCCGCGGAGGGCCGTTTTTTTTTTTTGGGCGCATGAGAAGGACACTCGTCTTCGCATCGAACGCAGCCAATTTGCCAATTTCTGTTGTCGAACGTAACCCTTGTGACATTTTTTCAACTCTAATTGTTAATATTTCCGTTGAACATCCGATTACCCCGTATTTCTATCGTCGTTACGTATTCCTTATAATTTTTTCTACGAGTGAGACAGTTTGTATCAGAAATTTAGAGATATTGAGTCTAAAAATAATTGAATAGAAATGTGCTAATCATGTAATCTCCATCAGCTCCCGTATAAATTTCACGTTTTTGAAAGTGAAGATTCTTCGTTAAATGTTCGATAACGTGGCTCGAAATTTTTGCACAGTGATTGGATGCACTTCAACTTTATTGTAAATAAAAAACCAGTTAATTGTAGAGTACCTGAGTTCGTGAAAGAGATGCCTTAAGAAATAAAAGCAACGTTTCCGTTTCTTTTGGAGTGCAGGTCACAGAAGGCATTCAATAAATCAATGGACCTCAATTTGTGATATGACGCAGACAGATATTGCAGCCATATTTCTTATGACTTTTTGAGCAAGAGTACTTGAGACATGTTTTTGATGTTTGCACTGTCTGGAATTTATGATCGTCATGAAAGTGAGATTTGTGTCATATCGGAGAGGAAGAATAAAAAAGAGGGACAACGGCCTTATAGCGGTTTCAATACACAGGGAATTAAAAAAAATGTCGAAGAATATGCTGTTTCTCAGGTGTGTATATCGTTGTTTCGTCTTCGGTATTTCCAGTTTACTCTTTTGTATTCCTTATGTGCGATTCCTTGGATCTCTTTCTCTCTCTCTCTCTCTCTTCTTCCCTTTAACACAGGCGATAGAACTTTTATATCTGTATGCTTACACGAGACTTGGTCGACTGTAAGTTATACATGTATATTGTGGTTGCAGAGATCGCTGGTAACGATATAGGTGTACAGCGATTGCCATAGCACCGGGACAGCAGTGATTCGTTCATATTCTCCTGTCTTTCTTTGCCTTGTTCTCTCTCTCTCTCTCTCTCTCTCTCTCTCTTTTCCTTTTTTCTGATATATTTGAATATATAGGCGTTGAGAGCAGAGGCTTTCTCTCTCGTGGTACAACGTCGGCACGTCCCGCCATTGATAGATCCCTTCAGGGTCATCGTAGTCATTAATAATTCATTCATCATCATTATCATCGTCATCTCTCGATCGTCCGTTGTTCCCGCGGAAAAGAAAACGGACACACGCTTTACACATATACCAGCGTCCAGTTAATGCATCGGAAGCCATTGAATATATAATGGCATACCGGTATATTAGTCGACGAAAGGGAAAAGGATGGAGGAGGTGAAGAGTCTGGAGAGAAACGACGTGAGAGTGATAGAGAATAATCCAAGGGATAGTCACGATAATGGCGACTACATGTTTGTATACATTTATACTTGATGGTTGAACATATATGATGGTGTAGTAGTTTACGGGACGTTGAATCGAAGGGAAAAGACGAGAACGAGATATATTCATATCTCTGAAATCGATCCACGAAGCTTATTCGTGATGGTTATAGAAGGACATATAATGCAGGATATATAGCTTCAACGGTAGCATCCTCAACCTTCAACTCAGCCTTCTATCTTTCCTTCTTCGTGTCTTCACCTCCTCTTCTTAATCTTTTTTTCTTATTCTTATTCCTCTTGTTTCTCTTCTCTTCAGCAGTAGTAGCGACAGAAGCAGCACTCTTAACTTATTTGCATATAAAGGCATTCCTTCGTTTCGCAGGCTTGCCCTGTCGCAGCCACATAACTGTAAGTCTCCCCCGTTCGTTGACAGGATCTGCCAACAATCTGCGTACATGATTTGCCGCTCGCTCCTTCTTTCTTCCCCCTTCTCTCTCTCTCTCTCTCTCTCTCTCTCTCTTTTTCTGTCCATACCACGTTCGGTATGTCCACGTCTTCTCTCCAGAGAGACTCTCATGTCAGTCTGTTTCTCCTATCGTTTTATAGAAGCTGTGGAGAAGCTTCTATTGCTTTACTCATATCGTATATACACATGGCACCACTTACATGTTCTTCTGACCATGCGGAGGATCATCATCAAGACAACTGTTGTAAGCAACTTTCTTATGGAACTTTCACGATCATCGGGTTCATGGTACGTCAAGGCTTCATGTCTGCATCATTTTATGATAAATCCATCCAAATTTCCTAGACATTGGAAACCTAACTACTTCATGCTCTACATCCAGTGATGAAAAAAAAGTTCCTATCCATGAAAGATCAGTCGAAAATACGAATTCATGTCGGTTCGCAGTCTTGAAGACTCGTTGGAGGTCCATCCCCGAAAAAAAACACAATTCCGGATACACAAGTTTGTTATTCTTGTTTTCAACACATTTTTTCACATTCTCAAACAGTCCCAGCTTTCATCCTCGGAGTTCGAATGCTTGTTTATTATCACAAAAGAATCAACGTTCATGGTGGTCATTGCTCGGCCCATCATCGCATATAGAAGGGATTTATGCACAACAACGTAGCAGAATTTAGTCTACGTGCTCGCAAAAGTGCATCCTACCAACCCATCATTAGAATGTATCTAATGATCTTCATTTAATTGTCTTTCCAGCTTCGATTCTCAGGGAATGAGCTGCTGCTTCTTGCGTTGAATATTAATTCCTTTGGGAAGAGCTCCGATGTATATCATGTGTATTATTTTCCGAAACTCGAGTCTCTGAGTGTGGAATAAGGGATTGAGAATCTCTTCGAGAGAAGAATTTCTAGTAATTGAATTACACATGGCACCATGAATCTCGTCATTTTTTTTTTTTTATCAATCTCTGCAACAAATTGTGCTCTTTTTGTTTTGTAGTTTGATCGTCTTTATGACTATTATGGGGCCAAAATGGGAACTCTATTCTTTTGCATCAGCTACCTCTCTTTTTTTCATCTCTCTTATACACTCATTCTTAAAAAATGATCGTGAGAAGATCCCATTCCTCCTGCGCTGGACCGGATCTTCCAGCCACGGCCAAAGAGCACATTCATGTTAGTCCATGAGTTAGGTGTATCGATTCTCGCAGCTTTTCAGCACCCACTGTATAATATACAACACTATACATCGGTTTCTTTTTCTTTTTACTTTTTTTTTTTATCATGGAGAATCTTCTTGGGCAATCCCTTAATATTCCCGAGAATTTTGCACTCCCGCAATTCTCGACCATACTCTTTCGATATCCCGAAATTCTTGCATTGGTTTATTCGAAAAAATTGCTCTGACCGAATTTTGTTTGGGAAGAAAATTTGTCATAATTGACAACAAATTAATATTTGACGTACTATGAGCTCTTATTGAAATTCCAGTCATTTGACTGCTTTTTAGAATGCCTGTCAAATAAGAAAATCTCCGAACCCGGAAACAATACGTTTTGTTGAAGCAAACAATTGGAAAAGAAAGAAATGTTTAAAAGAATAAAAACATGATTAATCATCTTTTTCCAATGGATTCACTTTGAGAATTGCTGTAAAAGAGCCTGTAGCTCGATGGATATAGGATAGTGACTTCCGAGGAGCCTCCGGGGTCCCAGAGAAGCCGCCCATGAATTTCGGCTAATGAGAACATTTGGAGATACGTCAGTTCCAGTATGCTAATGGCCATAGAGATGCCGATACAATTTCAAGATGAATCTGTCTCTGTTTGTTCGTGGGACCGGATTCTGCATATGCCCCTGACCAAGGCAGAAGTGTAGCGATATATAGCGCGCACACAAGATGCGTCTTTTCTCGTTTTCTCCTTTGGAGTATCGTTTTGTTTCTCTTTCGGACTTCCTCCCTCATTTATCGTCGTCGGGGCTTATACATGCGCACGATCCACCCTATATTAGCAATGTCTTTAGCGTATATCTATTTTAACTATTAGCTTTGGTGAAGATTCAGGTTGATCGCACTCACAAAACCGAAGCGTTCGAGCTCTGGAAGAGTAGCCAATAAATAAATTGGATTATGTATCATTTAAGACGAAGAAATCCCTAAGCCATATATTAAATCCTAGGACAACCTCGATATCATTATCATCATTGCGAAGGATCGTGAAAGAAGAGGTTCAAAAATGTTGGTCCCCCATCCAGGAGTGACCGAATGGTCGGCAGGGCATTTTTTATCTCAACGAAATCGTCTAGACAAAACTTTCACACGAAGAATTTTGCACTGAGGGAAATGCTCCTGCAAGCACAATTTTCAGAAAATTTTCATCAACTTCTGAAGTTGTCATACACTTTAAGTTGGGACAAAAAAAAACTGACCCGACCTTGGGAGGCCGACGATGTCACGGTAGATTTAAAACGTTCTTCAACGAGAAACACCGATCGCAAGATGTCCACAAACTTTTCACTTCTCTCGTGTCAATATTATGGAGGTATATTTCCTTAAAAAAGAAGAAAAAAACGGACGAAGAGAGAAAAAATCACCATAGGGTGCAACGCAGGGTCGCATCGTCGGAAACAGGCTGCGGGGGGAAACGTTGTAAATTATATTCAATACTGGATCGTAAAGTGGCTCTAATATGGATGCCGGTGTTTGTAGGTGGCTTCGTCAATGTCTGTGTGTGTGCTGTGTGTGTGTGTTCGTGTGTCATGGGTCTGCCGCCGTGACGACTCCGCGATAACCCAAAGAGGTTCCTCTCCGCATGGACTGGTGAATACATTCAAGGGATTTTCGGGGCTGGACAGTCTCTTGGTGCTACAGTCATAAATTGCGGATGGTCCAAAGTCAAACGTCGAATATAATGAACGTGGCAGACGCGAGAGACATCGGCCTCGGTAGTAATAGACTGGAAGATTTTCCAAAAAAAATTTTAACTGACCAGGTACAAAAAAAAACGCATAAAAATGTGTAAAATTGTAACAAGTCGTAGAAGGTTTCGAAGAACCACACTCCAAGAGGATTCATCGTTGAAGAAAGACCTCTGGGTCGAATTGTGGTGCAGTGTATACGTCATAAAAAGTCACCGCTCATCCGACCGCACGTGAGCCCAAAATCTCCAGGAATTCTCCAATCGACCGCAAAGCTTTTCCGATTTTCTTATTGTTCGTATCTTCAACACAGTGGATTGTGCGGACCGGAACAAATTCCGCAATATGAACAAACCCCTTGTAAAAAAAGGTACCTTCAAAAATTGATCAGGTTGGAAGATTTTTTGAAAAAACGTAGCAATCCTGACAGAAAATAATGTTATATTAATGACTATTATTATTAATTATTCCTTATAGTTTTGCCTCTGAATAAAACAATCTTGAAAATTAAGGGGTCTTTTAGGCGAAAGATCTGTTCGTGTTTAACAGATCTACATTTTTAAAATTAGAATCTTTTTCATCATTTTGCTTTGAGCATTTTGACATAGAATCAGAAGAGGCTCACGCTGGCGACAACCGATGGGAGCCATGTTTCTCTATGGGACCGACAAAAGATTATACAAGGGCAATAAATAATATCTTAGTAGTTATAATAACTCGTAAATATTACACGAACGTTTCATCTTCTTTTTCTTGGATCTAGCCCGGTCGTATAGTACTCATAATTTTTTGAATCCAGTGGTGACAGGAAGCAGGCTGCAAGATTAGTGAAGCATCGAATACAAATCATACAAATTATGTATATTCTGTTTATAATATGAATTTATAGATATAGGTATTACAGAAGCTGCCGACATGTCACAATAATCAATTAGCCACTTTCGGAGAGCGTCGACATGCTTAATTCCCTGTTTGACTGATAGCCCAGATCGTACATCATAACCCTTTAGTCGGGACTAATATGCTCTAGAGCTCGCTGAGAGACGACACGACCGTTTATTTTCGAACCAGCCACGAAGTTGTTTCGAGCGTGTTATGCGTGCTCCGACGACGACGAAGACGAAGACGACGAGTTCCGATGATGAATATCACCGCAGTCCGCGATTACCTCTGGTTAAACGCTGCACTTCTCTGTCTCTAGAGTGAATATCCCAGTGATCCGTCATCGCGTATATACGACGAACTTGAACATTTCATCCTCCCCCTCTTGCCGTTTATTAATTATATACGGTGACGAGCTGACCGTCTGCTGAGCGTCTCAGCATAAATTCACTCGTGTAGCACTATAAAGTTTTCGAAAAATCACTGTCAATAATAAAATATATAGCAAGGCTTGATTTCTTCGGATCTCCTGTGATGGATGATCCATTTATGGCTCCTTTTTTTCAAACATATATTTCGAAGATCTCGAGTGATGTACAACATACGAGGTTCAATGTGCAAAAGCCAATCGTACGAAGTACTAGATGAGCATCTATTCCGATCAATCCTCTGCATTTGTAACTTGCCACGAGAGTTTGGTGTAAAGAGAAAGAGAGAGAGGGATAGCTACCTTAATGTATACATATAGATATATATATAAATATATAGTTCAGAGCAATATCTTGGTTCTGCCTCCCCATCCAGAGTTGGTTATACGTAAGCGAGTGAGTTACCATGTGTTAGCCGAAATATCTACGAGAGTTTCTCGGCTGGCAGAGTGCGAGAGGATATAAATGAGCGGTGCGAGTCGACAAATCAAGAAACTATCGACATAAATAAATTTGTGGCCCGCCAGGGGTTTCCGCGAAGCATCGTCGGGGTACTCTTGCCTCTATCTCTTTCTCTTTCTCTCTCGTACTTTTGCCACATTCCCCTCTCCCTGTAACGTGTATGGTAGAGCTATATATGAGGAAAATGGCAGGTCCTAAATCAGCAATTTCCCACATTTCCCAACCCAAATGCGAGTTTTCTCCCCTCATGCCTCATCGTCTCCCTTCGCTTTTTCACAATCACCAGTATAACCGTTGTTTTGGGACAATTAATCTTTCCTTCGAACTTACGTATGACCGCAAAAACTCAAATTCTCGCAAGATATACGTACCATTTTTAGCATCAACATCGAAAATGTCTTTTCGTTGTTAAAACTGCAGAAAAAGGTATTTACTCAGCAGGAAAATAGTCTGGTTGTGAAGTCATTCAAGATAAGGACCATTTGCAAATTATTAAACGTCCACTGCTGGTACTGGCAGTACATTGACATAAGGTGCTGGAAAGCAGCAAGGGTAGTCCGTGCTACTTTGCCGTGATTCGATCTAAATCTCAATTTTGGAACTTCATATATATATGTGTGCGTATATGACATATACATATACATACAATAGGGAGGTTTGTGGATGAGAGGGCGAGAAAGCAACCCCCGCATCCCTTAGCCACCTCAGCTTCGGAGCTCACTCGCCCCCCACGTTCATCCAGTGAATTACTTCGTTAGTGGCTACCTTCAGAGGGCTGTTAATTCCTGTAGGGCAGATTATACAGATAGGTTTATTGCGCTCGTGTCCCAATCTAATGTCCGTAATGCTCGTGTAGCTTCTCTATCCGTCTCTTCTTCGGCTCTTGATTTCTCTCTCTTGCACTCACATCTCTTCCACGAGCTCAACGCTCTCCCAACCAACCAATCACCATCGCCAGCCTCTAGCCTGAATATCCTCGTGTCGGCGTTATTTTGTGACGTTAGCGGGAAATCGCTCTTATAAGAAAGACGACCATGTCCCATCCAACCAACCCCGTGGTCCTACGTGGCGAGATAACGAAACGTTTCATACCCTTCCTCCCTCCCTCCTTCCCTCCCTCGTCCCTCTCTTTCTCTTTGCTCTTTCTTTCGCTGAACTGACGTCTATCTTTCAGTTGACTTTTACCTCACGACACTTTAATCGCCTGTCTAGAAGGCGTTTCACCAAAACCAGTAATTTTAGGGTTCCGAACTTTCTTTCCTCTACTGGACAATCGTGATTTCAATGAACCACCAACATTCCAATGTGGTTATGGTTTATTTTGGGTCTAAATTTGCACCACGATCTACAAAAATTTGACAACCGCTTCAGCGGATTTCAACTACGTACTATATTCCGTTTTTCCAGGAGATTTTGTTTTTCTAAGTGTCAAAAAGTCACATGATCGAGCAGTTTCATTGAAGAAACAGATTGACGAAAAAAATAGTTTACGCCCAAATAAACAAGCCTCAGATTCAAGCATTAACGTTATCCAATCACTTGTGTGTTTCTATTAGAAAATTAAGCGCAGTACACTCCAAGTTTGATGAACCGGAAGTGATGTATGATAGTCTGTCAAATTTGGCAAGTGAGTTTCAAGGATTTTTATTATCGAGAGAGTCTGTCGATTCTTTGTGAACAGGCACACCAATGGCTAAGGGTCGTTTGACCCTTGTGGCTGTGAAGATCTCTTCATCACGCGTCGATAAGCGCGTTAGCTCCCAAAATTCTGGTAACGAGTTTAACGTATATAAGTTGCAGCGGTCAGCAGTAGCGAGCAACGATGATTCTACCGAAGGGTGCTATAGTATAAAACCGAGATCTGATTTTAATGGATCGGACACTGGCAAATGGTCAGCCGATTGTACGCGGGAGCGTATTATTTCGAACGCGGAGACGGCTGACTCATTTTGTACAAGGGATAATGAAAAGCGCAGAGCATGGGGTTTCGATTTGCAATACCATTTGAATGGTGCATGTGTTAATCGCTATACTTCGATCTGAATGAGATGACACGTGCATGCGATCCTCGGGTTCATTTATTCGCGGCAATCACACTCACTCGCTGTTAATGAAGGATTATCAATAACGAAAGCAATTAGGCCGATCTATTTGAATTCCATAGGATTTCAATATTCCAATGAAAAGAATCGTGAGTTGTTTGACTTGTTAATTTCTCACTTTAGTCCGGGCATTCCTTTGGAAAAGCTAAATCGACTCGAGGATCAAGGATTCGGCTCATAGTTTTTTTCTTTTCATTTTGTCTTAAAGCAACAGAGCTTCGTTGAGGTTCTTACCTTTTTCTCTGTTTACACAGGCTCTGCCATCGTAGCTATAATTACCCGGAGTTTTAATTAACTTCTCTCAAATTTGAACGCGCTAGCTGAAAAAAAATGTTACGAGCGTTATAGTAGCTTGGGAGGGCGCTACGAATAAACGTCTTCGAAGATTGGTATTCTCGATCCCAGGACCCAGGCCCTTTGTTCGAGCGGCAGCCTCTCTTCAAAGCTTCCCGTTTTGACTATGTACCTGCTGCTACTCTTTATATACTATACATCTTCGTGATTTGTCTCAATTAATTCGTTCCACTCATAAAGTGGACTCACGCGCTTACTTTTTTTCGTGATTAAGATTTTGGCGACCAAGATTTTGCCTTCCAATTAATTGGTGGAAAAAAACGATTCTCCGGGGAGAGTTTGAGAAAAGTGCGACCTCCTCCTGAGCCTAATTGCACCACGGGGACCAAAAATGCTTCCGGTGTTGCACTGATTTTACACTTTGATTTTTATACCTTCACCATCTATCCGAAATGGCATGTGAGTGATTTAAAAAAGTGGAAAACATATTAAAATGATAATTCCATCGAGTTTCTTCAACACATATCACTCCACTGATGTATTTCATGGGACAACCGAAGTATATATTAAAAATAAGGCGATAAGTAAATGGTAAAACTCGACACGAGAGTCATTCTGTTGAAGTTGTTTGCTCGCTCTCTCGTTCACTTATCAGAGACAGGGCTCGAGCAACAACGCGAACGAACCAAGGCATTATGAATAAAGCCAGCTCTTAATTGCTTCTGGCCGGTAATTCAGCCGGCAATAACGCCGCTGGGGCGTTCCATAATTATGCAGTTAATGTCAACATTATTATCCTGCTTCGTAAGTCCCGAGGGCGATGGTGTGGCAGTAGCGGTAGTGGAAGCCCAGTCAGCTTCCCTGAGCAGGTCTCTGGTCCTCCTGTCCCTCTCCCCCTCTCTTTTCTCTCCCTCTCTCTCTCTCTCTCTCTCTCTCTCTCTCTCTCTCTCTGTCTCTCTCTCTCCTTCCCTTTTCCTCTTGAGGAATATCTTGTGAAGCTTTCCCCTTTAGGCTTAGGCTTATGCATATAATACCGAATATAATCAGATTGAAATATTCGAAGACTACCGAATTCATATTGATGACCATAATTTTTCCTCTCAGTCATTATCGTTATCTTTTGATCGCAATCTTTTTTCTTTGCTTATTTATTTTTTCCGTTCAAATTGATTTTTTATCGTGCGATATTAATTTCACGGAATACCAGGATTTTCTCTTTTTAATTTGCCCTTTGATCCTTCAATGAATCATCCAAAACGTTGCCCCGAAAAAACACAACATAAAAAAGTGTTTTTTACGTAATGTCTTACGCATTTAATTAAAATGGCAATAAAGTTCTCATCATTTTTGTAAAACTGATAGAAACTGATTCAATATTTTTCATTAGAATTAATGAAAAATTGAAATGAATGAAATTTCCTTAGAATTAATAAAAATTAATGAATTCGTTAGTTTCAGAGCTCCAAATAAACATTCCGTCAAATGATATCGAAAGATCGGATCGGAGGACATCCACGTTTTCTAAATAAAAGTTTCAAAAATACGAGACAAATAAATCATTAACTTCTGCCTGAGTGAAAATACCGAATAAATAACGAAACAAGGATGCTCCGTGTGTCTCTAACATTGATGATTTTTCTTCAAAGGTTTCCTTCGATTATTACTAAAGCTGAAAACAAGTCGCAGACTATAACCTGGAGAAAAAAAAATACTCGTCTATTTTATCGTTCACCTTTTAAATATGAGATGAAAGTATTTTTTCGTTGTTCAGTCAACTTATGCGTTCATATATCTATATATTTAAGTATATAAATGCTCGATTCCTGGGTAGGATAACAAGAAAAAACACACACGAGTTTTTTCCTAAAATGGAAAATTGACGACGGTGGACGGTGATACAGAAAGGCCTGTCGAAACTTTAGGGGAAAATCGAAAATAACGAAGAAGCCAATATGTGGGAGAGACAAAAGCTGTTCCTCTTATTCTGGACCAAGCAGAAGTCCTTGGGAAAAAGGTGCGGGCAGCTAATATCGTTCCCTCGCGGCGACGATGGAACAAACAAGAAAAATATATACGAGCCAGAGATAAAGTTCGTTAATGGGTGAAAGGTTAAAAATAAAAGCGACATAGAGAAAGAGAGAAAGAGAGTCACGAGAGGACTGGCAGGGCGGACCGTCATAAATCTGACAATCCCTGGTAAGAAGTCAGACAGCATCTTGCTCATCTCGCCCTCGTTGTTGCCTTTTCGAAAAATTGGGACGTTTTCGAGACTTTGAAAGCGTCTAAAATTCAGTACAGCTAAGAGATGAAGCGAAGTCTTTACTCGGCTGTTGGATAAAGAAAGAGATAAATAGAGACAGAGAAAATGGTAGAAAAAGTGGTGGCCATTCACGCAGAATGCAAGAATGAGCGGAGCTCAATGCGTACTACAGACGAGGGTCGTTCGTCCGGAGCACGCGTCACGAAAGAGTCAAATTCGGTAGTAGCTCCTACCACTTCCCCTGCCCTACATATTTATTCAAAAAGTGTCTTTCAAATTTGTAGAAAGATTATTTTCCTTACTGTTCGTTGAAAAATACGAGAAAACGCTCGAGGGATAAAAATAGCGATGGGCCATAGTTCGTTTATTTTTGGATAAATCCTTCAGAGATGAGACTTTCATGTGCAGTTGTTTCCAAAGAATATTAAGCCTAAAAAGACATTCGTACTCAAGCCTCTATATCGCTACATTTTTTTTTTTAACGATCAAGTCGAAATGAAAATTGCATTTGAATGAAATTGATTCATGTCCGAGAGTTCGCGGGCAAAAAAATAAGCGCGACTGAACAAAAATTCTGTTTCTCTAGAATTAATTGATGAATCAGTATATTCAACTATTTGTTTCAATGTATAATCAATTCTCGCCCATTTATTTTCTAGATATTTTTTCATATGGTGTATAAATTTGACGTTTGTCTCAATGTCGGTGTGTGTATGTGTAAAATTCTATTAAAAAAACGGCACCAATAATCCCATCCGGATTCCAACGACGACGAGAGATGAAGAGAAGCGGTGGTGAAGAGCTAGAAGAAGCAACAGACGGTGAACGCGGTCGTCCTCGTCGTTGATCGCGCTTATACTCCATTTTTATGCGAAATTAATATGCCATCAAATAATCGTAAATCAAGTTTCTTTTGTCGCTATTTTTTTTTCTTTCTCCAAGCGATCTCATCGTGCTAACACGACACACTCGGCATATTTACCGAGGAGAAGAATGAACGAGATATAGAGAAAGAAGAGAGAGAAAGAGAGACGTGTATATCCCATGAGGGCAATCTCATGAACGACGATTTACACCGATGGTCGTGAGCGTCGACGTATTCGTTTTTTATTTTTTATTTTTGTCCCGCGCACGACGGATACTTTATGAGCGACGATAATATCTGTGCCAATTAAAAAATTCTTTAAATTCACGGATCAAATCTCTATTTCCATCGAGAGCTTGTGGCGAGAACGCGCTCACGAGCGCGAAAAAGGATGCATTATTGCATCTGCATAACTAACACTACGAACGCGAGCATTCACCGTTGTACAACTTTTAACCTCTTTTCTCTCTCTTGCCCACACTTTTGTGCCACTCTTCTCTCTCTTTCTTCAACTCTCTCTCTCTCTCTCTCTCTCTCTCTCTCTCGCTCTCTCCCTCTCTTTCTTTCTGAATCTTTCGAAAACCTGAAAAACCGGAGTTCGCCGACACTGTCGTGAATGTTCACGCGTTCGTGGGTCTTTTACCAGAAATATTAAAGTGTCCCATTACTCCTCCTCTCTCGTCATCCGGTTAATAATCGCCCATGCTGCGTTTACTATCATAAATTAATAAATTTTCCAGGTAGAACCTTGACGCTTGAGAGCAATATTTTACGTTCCAGCCTTTAGTGGATTTTTAAGAAGTTCTCTAATATTCAAAAATAAATGTTTCTTCAATCTTAGAAATAAACGAGTTTATTTCACTTGTCAGCATCAGAGAGACGACTATTTGATGAGTACCCAACAGTTTTATTCTCAATTCAGAAAATCTTTCGATGCAAGAAACTTTTCCCCATATTTTCAGTAATTTATTGATCAAATATTTTCATGTTCTCCGATGAAATATTCGTTTAAATTGAATTATGAAAACAAGCTTTCATCGTGATGAAATATGCGAAACGGATCATCTCCGTGGAACCATAATTGTTGATGTTTCTGATCCTGTTCAAAGATACATTATGGACCTGTGGATCAAGAGTTTACAAGCTCGATGTTGCACACTGGAGATATTTCTTGGATCGGATGTGTGAGTGCAATATGCTTGGCGAGTATTTCCCGACACATGATAGTATTATACCAAAACGTATACTATAAACGCCTTTATATTTATCGTCACGCCCGGCGACCTCGGATAAGAGTTTAAGACCCCGCTGCATTATTTATTCGACTGTGAATCTTAAAAGTTAGCCAGTGAAAATGATACCTTCTTGCTGGCGAGTGAGTCGGGACGAATATAAAACGTTTTCGTACACCCACGCAACTATAAGAAAAAGCAAAAGAGAGAAAGAGGCAGAAAAACTCCTGTGGTTGTGATCTTTTCTCGTGTATATTGCTCGCACACGCTCAGGACGAAAGGATGAAGATTCGCGAGGATGAAACGCGCCTGGGCTTCTTTCCCTGTCCACGGGACAACGACAACGGTGACACCAGCAATGGGTGCCTCTATAACATCTTCGGATATTATACGAGGTCCCGTTCACACCCTAACCTGCGAAATAATATGACCATTCGCGATGTAGCCTTTTTACCTGAGAAAAACCAACGTTCACTTTCGTAGCTTTCCTAATTTTTATCTTCGCTCTTTACACTCGTCCTATGGAGACGAATTTATGTTAAAAATATATTCAATAAATATCGACTTTTTAGGCTCTAACTGATGGTGATTTTCATTCTCTTTTATTCCAAATGTAACCTAAATTTGTTTCGTTAACTTTGTCTGTTTGAATCTGGAGAAATATTCATGATTTCTGTGTAAAATTTTGTCGCAATGGCATTTATTATTTGTTTCGGTTCAGAAAATCTTATAACAGTAAATAATTTCTGTAGTTACAATGACAACAGTTTTGGTACTTTCGAAAATGAAATCTGCAACCAGGTCCTTTTGATTTTGGAACAAAAAAAGGTTCCCTCTGACAAATTGTCTTGAAGATCTCATTGTTGGTAGTTCCTCAAATATTTCAAGTGATCTTAAGAAATGGATTACGAAACACAAACCTTCTGCCGAATTTCTTATCCCCTTGTGATTATTATGCTGTTAAAAAAAAAAAAGTGTTAACATGAAAATAATCGTGGTTTGAAATAAAACTTTTGGATATTTTTTTCTTTGATTCACAAATAATATTCACTTAATGATTTTTGTTGTTCTGGATGCACTGAAATCACATCGTAAAGTTTCACTATCTTCTTTATTCTTGACATTACGGGATGTTGTACAGAAAAGTTTAGATTCGTGTCGTCTTTTCGAAAGCTTGTAACGAGGACTCTATCGTGGCGGAGTGTTAAAGAAAAACCACACAGAAATGAAACAAGCAGAAGCGAGTGTAGAGCAGATCGAGCGATTAAACACATCACGCGGGTGCTCGATATCTCGATGAAGTGCACTTCTCGCTTCTCGAGGACTATAAAATTCATATAATTGCAAGCGCAACGTCGTACGAATCCACGAGACTGTAATATTGGGCAATACAACGATAAGATCCACGTCGAATTTGCTGATAATCAGGTTGGCAAAAAAAAAAGGCAGAGGGAGAGTAAAGTATCAAGGAAGAAGAACCGATGAAAGAGAAGTGGAAAAAGAGACACGGAATGAGATAGTGGAGCAGTTTTTACAGAAGGATTTTATCACTTTTATGCAGACTATTTTTTTTAACGGTAATGATGACAGAAAAACGTTAAAGCTTTTATTTTTATTCTCAATATATAAACGTACATTAAAATATAAGTATCGAACGATATGTAAAAGACCATAAAATATCGAATTGTATAGAAAATAAAGTGAATCAGTATAAATGAAAATAAAATATTTCGAAATCATTCATATTGATAATGAAATTTATTTACAAACAGCTGAGACGTTCTTTATTCGGTAGATAAGATGATCAGAGACCCAAAATTCTCCACAATCCCTGTGAATCAAGAGTTTGTAGTGTAACTCGAACGATCCACTCGCTTACCGCCAAGATACTTCGAAACAGATGTACTCGCATCGGGGAATTGTTCCCCCCATCGATAAAGCAGTAGTACAGACTCTTCTCGTACATATATATGTATATATATATCCGTATATATCTGGATCGAAGTGAGTCGTAAGCCGAAAGAGAGAGACAGAGAGGAAGAGAGAAAGGAGAAAACGAGACCGACTACGACGAGGTGCAAGCGATTTCCAATCGGGAGTACTACCGAGCTAAGCAATGGAATACTATAATAGCCTATACATGGACACATGTTTATAAATCGCCAATATATTCGTATATATTTATAAAAGATGTTTCAAATCAGATAATTCCTGTATGAAATTTATTTTACATTACCATTGATTTTTTCTTCGATTTTATATTGATTCTGTATTTTTAACATTTTATTCGATTGGATTTTTTCTCAATTCACAAAAAAAAACTAAAAAACAATTAAAAAAATGAAATATTGTTCAATTTTTGTTAGTGGCGAGGAGTCATTTGGTTTTGGATGCTCATAAAATTGGTAGAAAACAGCAAAAATGATCCTTGAATGTGTGATAAAAAAAAAGCTAAAATGGTATTTGATCGAAGGTTTCACGAGATTGAGACGTAAACTCGTATTAGGGGCAAGTCTTCAACCTAAAAGTGCACACCTCCAGGCAACGTTCGCGTGCGTTCGAACGATATCGAGCCCAATTCGAACTCTAGTGGTTTGCATAAACTGTGCGTATCTATAGTAGAATGTGAAGTTCGAAAGGGAAGGAGAGAAATTAACTTTGAGTATTATAGCCAGCCTAGTCAGAAATTGAGTGAATAAGAGATCACAGCACGTGCCAAGATCGTTAAACGAGAAGCATCGACAGTTTAAGTGCATATTTATCTGCTGATGAATATAAATTTCTTCACAAATATGGATATAGTTAAAAATCAATATTTACGAAGAATTTGCTTCCAAATTTGTGAGTTCGAATATGAAACATTATTTTTCCGGTATTGTAATTGAAGACTTATGGCATCAAAAATTTGCAGACATATTTTGAACGTCTACGGTATCAATCGACGGATTTATTATCATTAAAAATAAATTAATGAATGAAAGTGCTCCGGTTTTTCATTTTTGTCCGCAGTGTTCGAATAAAATTGTAAAAATTACTAAAAATCGAGCACAATATTCACTGCATCTCGACTCACTTACGAACCAGAAGATTGTTCCAATGAAATAATTACATTACGTATGAATTGATGAAACGCTGATGACACGAAACGGCGATTACGATGACAAAACGTTTTGTTATACGAGAATAATTCTGCGGAATTCTCAAGCAGGGGATGAAATTTGCTTATTCGTTGTGTTGCATAGCGTGTATTGTAATATAAACTATACACAAAGTTAAATGAATTCGAAATGATCGATAAACTTTATCATTGATCAATTAAACTTTGGACCCGTGTGAGTGACGTGCTGCGAGATAGACGATCGTGGGAGATGGCAAATGCGAGGGTGGATGAGGGGTGCGTCGCCCAGAATTCTCGTGTCCTCCGAGAGAAAGAGGCAGGGGTTGGCTCATTTAATGAATACTATAGACGCAATGCCCGTGGCAGATACCGAGGCAGATTGCGAGGGTGAGGCAACAACAAAAGATGGTGAAAACCTGTGAGTTTAGAGTTTTTGTACATTATCGATGTGTAAATACTATAAATGAACGGAATCAAAATGCCAAGCATTACAATGTGAATGTGCAAATGAAAAGTGCAGAATCATGAGGACAGCAAACTGCTGCACTGACGTTTGAGTACGTTGTTCCATAGAAGTTTCAAGTCATATACATAGAAACTCATGCGTAAATATATAAATATATACTACATCATTTGAGAGAGAGACGCATCAGAAAAGAAGAAGGATGAATGATGCCGCGGGCACAGGTGAAATGCTCGGTTTACGATGCTCGTTGGTTCGCTGCGGTTCTCGCTCTCTCGAGGCTCACAGCCCATTAGAGAGGAAAGGCTAATGAAAATATAAGTTGTACGTGATGGATTTAAATAAAAATAAAGTATAATGGCATCCTCGTTGCTGGCAGGGCGCCATTAAGAGGTAACCTTTGAGCCAGCACTATACGAGAGCAACCTTTTGCCGGTTCTCCACGTTATATCTCGTTCCCTCTTCCTCTTTCTCTCGCAATCTTTCTTCTCCTCCATCTTTCTTTTTTATATTCTACATATAGCACATTATTTAGTATCTTTCTTTTTCTCGTCTGTTCTTGATCTGGCTGCGAATTTTTACGGAGCTCTCTTCTCTCTCGATTTCTCGCTGTTGAAGCTGGGCTTTATTCGCTGCTGGCCAGCAAAAAGAAGGGCAAGGGTAAATGGGAGGGGTGAAGAAGCCTGCTTTCCGCACCCCTTTGCCATCTCTCTCGCTTCACCGCGCCTCATCAACTTCTGCAGTCTCGTGTCTTGAATTAAGTATAACTAATATTACGGGCGATAGGAAGGGAAAGGTAGGAGAGGGCAGTATTCAGAAACTTTTAGTATTCATTGAAAGACAGAAGAGAGAGAGAGAGAGAGAGAGGGAGAGAGAAGAAGAAGAAGAAGAAGAAATAGACGGCGACGAGGAATCAGCGAAGGACGAAGAAGAACAGGAAGAAAGCAACTGAGTAGAAAGGGAGAAAGAAGGAGAAAGAGAAAGAAGGGGGCTCTTGGGTGAAAGAACATCTGAATAAAGGATGATACCCAACGTGAACTGCAGTACTGTGCTATGTAGCGTATATATAAACTGTAATATCTCTATGTACATTTGGTATATACAAGAACATTATATACAGTGGCGAAGAAACGTCTGCACTATCTCTCCTGCTATATCTTTCCACCGGCTACCGCCCAGCGGTTGATTACCGTCCTTTTATGCATTTACATGTTCCCTTTTATTTTTTAACCTTCCTCTCACTCTCTCTCGCTCCTTTCTCCTTCCCTGCTTCATAGTAAGCGCGGACTCCGAAATCTTCGTCTCGCTCCCTCTATTGCTTTCTTTGACTGTGCTTTTTCCATCGTTAACTCCCACTCTGCTTTATACTCTATTTCTGTCCCTTTCCAACAACGTCTCTCACCAGGTTTCTTCAAAGATTTCTCATCAAGGACAACTACACCGTTAGAATATTTTCACTGAAAAGGAAGCATAAGGGAATTTGCAAAACTCACTTTTAGCCTACGGAATACAATAACATTTGTTAGAGACTCTCGGAATAACTTAACGTTGGAATTTTCGATGACAATGGATCAATTTTGATCGAACATTTAAGATACTAGTTGATATTTACTATTTTTTTTATGTCAGGACTTTTTTTGTACCAAAAAGACCATGTTTGTTAGTTTGAATTTAAAAAAAAAAAACCAATATTTCAAAACAATATATGTCATAAAACATTGTTCGAGGTGATTGATGGCTGCAAATTGGCAGATGTGTGAGTGTGATACTTTCTCTTGCTACTTCGGTGCACAGTTTGGTGCATGGAGCATCGTTTCGTAAAGAACTCAGAGACTGTAATATTTTGTTAAAATTGCCAGCATTTGAAGAGGCACACGCCAAAAAGGTTTGCACGTGTGATCAATAAAGAAAATCTCCCGCAAACTTTCTTCTCCATTTATGAGTTCTTCCTCTCTCACATATCGACTCCGTATTGAATCTTCGGCTCTACTCCACTTTGCACATTATTTATGACTGCTCGTGTGCCTTCCCAAGAAAAATGAGGGGTCAAAGCGATTCATAAAGAGATAATTTATACCTTCCATTCAATTTCTTCAACCGTCTCAGGTAATTTTCGCGCCACCATCTTCTATTCCCCATACAAATACATATAGACGTCTTAAGCGACTGGCCTTTCGTTACTCCTTGACATCCAATACTTTCTATTTTTTCTTGCCCATCGTTTTTCATTTTGCCAGCATCCTTATTGATGCTAGACCTACATTAACCAGGTTAGTAACTGATTTTTTCAAACATCTTTCTTTAGTCCTGGGAACATATTTTCTTTGCTGAATATTTGAATAATAGAGAGCTCTAGCCTAGTGAATGCTTTTGAAGTTATAGAGAAATTCGGAATAGTCGAAAAGTAACATCTCCGGCATAGTGCAACGTGACTTTTCTTACATTTCAATCTATTGTGTTCATAACAAACTGCCGATGAGGTTATGTTTGCAATGGAAAATAAAGCAACTTGTTTGTTGTTCCTATATTTTTAATCCATTCGACAGTGTTCCAATAATTTGGATTATTTTTCTTAATGTGAAGTAACATTGTAGCAGTCTCTGTAAATCCATGAAAAAGCAGTTTCACGATTAAAAGTTTTCTTCTATAGTCGAAGATTGGATAAAGTAGCTAGAATTTTGCAATCATCCACTCGACGATGATCCTGCGTTGACTCGATATGATACATACATATATAGATATATATATATATATATGGATATATATTGAGGAGACTGAACTAATAGCATAAAGGTAGAGTTCGATGAAATCGAGCCCGGCTGTGCCTCGACTTATATCTCGGCACGGCAACCGGAGGCAATTTCTTCCTTATGAATCGTCGTTTCGAATGATTGGTTCCAGGAAGTTGATGTTCTTGCTGGTATTAGTCCCGTTCATCTCGATACGAGCGAAGTGTTTGGACCATAACGGTGAGAGACGCGAGGCAGGATACAACGAGAAAACGTGGAGAATGATCCGTTCATCTGTCCTTGTCCCTCTGCCTGTTTCAACTTCGTTTTTTTCCACCCTATTATGGTATTATGAACATTTAGTTGCGTCGTCATCGTTACAGCAGCCATCCGTTCTAGACCGTTCCGTTCGCTGATCTCTTGGGTTATATGTGATATGCTCTGTTCCTGAGATTCTATTCTCTATCGACCTTCGATCTCATAGTAGTATTAGAACGTCTCGTTATATATTTCTATAGATATGTATTTATGGATAAGATGGCAGACAGGTATTATGAGTTTATTGGTATGGATCGCTGGTCGAGTCCATTAAATGATACGATTATGGGATCGATAAGTGCAAGAGTCAATGACCTTGCGTTCCCTGACCATGTTTTATTCCAAATTCCATCTATTTTTCAACATAGAGTTCTCCTGAGTGTAAGTTTAACGATAGGACATCTCGAAGGACAAAACACGAGTTCATTTGAAAAATAAAAGAAAGCATCATTACACTGTGTTTGTATGAATGTGGCGTGCACGGTGATTAATTTGCTTCTTTTTTAAGATGATAACTTTTTCCTTTCGAATCGAAAACCCGACCCATTTCCCTATAACCCAAACGGCCATCGATCGCTTCATGATTCGATCTTAAAAGTGGGACATATAAGCTTTTTTATGCCCGAACAATTTCTCCACAATTCCATTGCCATGTTGTTCCTGGGTAATCATCGCATGACTATCAAGAACATATATTCACAATCTGCTCACACCTCTTCTTCGCACCTCTTTCGAGGTACATTACGAGTACGAGTTTGTACGCAGAATCCAGGCATAAGCCCACAACCCCTCACTTGGATTGATCCGATCTCGGAGACCTGACTTTTATTTATTATATTACGGTGTATGTATATTTAGTATCGTATACGCGGGAGCGGCAGATTCGCGGTTTTCCCCGAAGCCCGCAGTTATACGGCTGAATGTCCAGCGATTGGCTGATTCTTCGCTTCCCGTTTCTCATTCTACATTGGAGAAACGCGTATATGCGCCAGACACACCACGAATCGTAATAATATAATATCCTTCCACCATCTCTCTTTCTCCGCTCCCTCTCTTTCTTACTCTTCTTTGCCATATTCTTTGCAACGTTTTTTCTTATTTGTCCCGTTTAAACGAGGACCAAGGAAGGGATGTGAACGCGAGACCAAGAATACCGAGTGTGGGTACATGTGTGTTAGTATGTTCGTGGACCAACGCAAGTCTCTTCTTTCTTCGTCTGGTATACCTGCATGAGGAAGCGAGAGACCAAGGTAGAAGGGTGTCGTCGCCTCGTTAATTGGTATTTATTATAATTGGGACTGGTACTTATCCGTTTGCTGGTGAAATAGAGGGACTGCGGTCAGGATGGATGGCTCCGAAGCCAGTCACATACTCTCACAGTTGCATATACCATGCACGAAAAGCAGCAAAAAACGAGAAGAAGAAGAATAAAAAAATAAAGAGGAGGAGAGTTGAAAATAGTAAACGTGTAAGAAAGAGGACCCTTAATGATAATTCCATAACAAAGAGGGTGGGGCCCATTAACGTGGCAAGTTTTTGACTCCTTAATAATTTATCGTTGCTGCGGAGGTGAATGGAAGGATGAGAGAAAAGGGAGAGACACTGTCCCCAATGCAAGGAAATGCGGAATAAGCCTGAGAGAGAAAGGGAAAGACCTGACGTGGGATTGGAGAAAAAGAAACCCTTCGACCTTTTTGCCAGACTGGCAGGTAGTCCTCGGGACCACGATCAAGGTGAGCCACGAAACTTTGTAACAGGGGTGGTTCTTTTGGGGGTCTTAGCTGTGGTAAGCGAGGGCGTGATTCGACGGTTCGACTTGAGGGTGCTATAATTCACCATTGTGAACTGTTACACGCGCACCACTTCCACTGCCACCTACTTGGGACACCGAGATACCTGAACGTGGGTGAGCGGATATATACACCCTTAGGAGGCTCGATGTTGGATGATTCATTGAATCCAGCTCCATTTCTAAAGTGTAATAGTTAATTCCTGACCACGTGATTGCTGCTTTATTTCAACCGGAATCATTGAGACAGAGACCTTTTTCAAAGCTTCACAACTACGTCAATTTCATCGGAAACTGAGCTTCTGTTTAATTCTGGTATGACTAGTCAGCGTTTGTTAAAATACAGTTCGCCGACGAAGCCAAATGTTTGAAAGTGCGCGCATCTCTCAGATCGCGCGTTGGTACGCTTGGAAGGACGAAACGAAACACGCGCCACATAAATTGTCTCTCTGTCTGGTTGGGTGAAAGCTGGATTTGTTACAGTTTGCACTCCACCGCAACGTCTAGGCCCAGCCTCCACTTCCTTCTCCTTCTTCTGCCGTTCTTCTGAGCACTCTTCCTCTCATTCTTCGACTCACTTACCACGGAGCTTTGGAATCCATCCTTGCTGTCTTATCTCTGGGTATCCTCCATCTTACACTTTCCCTTTCTCCATCTCATCTATTCGTTTTAACTCGTGGTACATTTTACGCTCCATCCTTTTCTATCTTTTTCGTCTCATTATCTTTATCTTCGTCAACGTCCTTCCCAAGACTCTCGAGGAAGGCAGCGAAACTCCCGCGAAGGCTTTTTCTCATTCTGACTTGATTTCTCACATCTTTTTGCTTTAGATTCCCGTCTGCTTTTTTCAGCTTCTGGATTCTTCCACCATTTTTGTCCTTTCTTTGTTCCATGGAAGTTCTTTTTACAGTTCATCACCATTCATGATTCATTTATTTCCCCTGACTAAGAAATTGATAGTCAACTTTTCTATTTCTGTAATAATAGGGTACAGTAATGGTCCCAATGTGGATGACGAAAAATTTCAAGTAAAGAAATGAACAGAATTCTTGAAAACTGTAATTGTAATTGGTCAATGACATATCTGTTTCCCCAGGGACCAGCATTATGGCAACAGTTTCCCGATCACGTTAGTTACTTTTTTGTGGGACTATGAGGTTCTCTGGAGATCATTCTGTTTTTGCATTCGGGTCTTTGAACGTGGCGATCCGTGTGTTGGTACAGGAAAGAAGGATGAGAAGGGGGTTTAAACGCACAAGCAGCATGCCATAATACGATTATAATATAACAACGCGCTTTTAATTCTCGGCATGCCTCCCTCCTTTCGATTCATATAACTGCGATGCGCGTTTATAGCAAAGCTGCCGAACGAGTAGCGCTGCCCCTGGTGTGCAGAGCGCGATCGGGCTGTTGCTGCTGCATGAGGAGACTGTCGGGCTACTAACAGGTGTCTCCGATATGGCATGTTGCTCGTCGGGCGGTCCAACCGTATAACGCCCGTCGTTGTGTATTACTGTACTTGACTTGCCATATAGTGCCATAACGAGGCAACTCAAGTCAGCTCTCGTCATAGTATGAGTATTAATGCTACACATATTGAAAGTGTAGTGTACAAATATAAATAGCGTATATGTTGTTTGCCGAGATAACAAGTCAAAGGGCCTTAAGACCTGGAGCTCCAATGATCACGGTAACTCGAGTTCCGCCCTTCCGTTTCGCAGCAGTTGAATACATGTGGCAAAGAAAGAGTGGGAGAAGGAGAACACTTGGGCACGTTCCATCCACAGCCAGCAGGGACAGAAGAATCGGCTGGTCGTCTCTCGTTCGCTCGAGTGGAACGAGCAATTCGTAAAACGATCTTGTGCTCGCGCGATCTCAAGAGCTCGCGCGAGCGAAAGAGCGAGATAGTGAATGCCAGAGGTATAGAACTTTGCTCGAGAGTCAGTACGGCAGTGTTATACGGCAGGGATAATGTTGCTCCGTTTACATCGTTCATTGCGTTCAGGTGCGACGAGATGACGGCTAGCTTTCTCGGTACGGCTTGTGTATCGAACAGAGCGCGATATATACCTATAATTCTCATGTATGTATGTATAGGTGTATCGGCTTATAGTGTAACTGTACGAGATACGATTTATATATTAGCACGATTCGCGTGCCCGAAGCCGCGAGAGAGCTGCGCTCAGGAATTTTAATGAAACCGAGGGTATAATATGGCTCTGAAATGTACACACGTATGTACTCACTATATCCCAATCGTTTTCTCGTATACAACGTATTTTAAGTATTATGAATTGTATCCCGGAATTCAGAAGACTTTTTATCCCTATTTTCCTTTCCGTGTAATACACATTCGCACACGTACTACATACATAAGTATACCGTTAATACTGCCACTGTGAGCACCACGGGGTTCGATCGACTTTCGGCCTTTTGCAAGACTCGAATTCAAACTCCAAGATCCACGATCGGCTCTTCTTGTCTCAGCTCTCCGCGGTTTCATCCACTTTCTCCTCACTCCAGATGAATAAGCAAGACAGAGAACTGAAAGAGCGGTCGCGGCACACTGTGTGCTCGCGGGCTTCTGTGTACGCTGACCGTAAGCCTTTGTCGGTTCGAATCTTGCCCGGGATACCTCGTATAGTTGAGGCATAACGATATGACGGCCGCATATATTTTATGTATAAGCAGCCTGTAACATCAGACTTGACCAGCAACCGTGGCTATCCCTCTTATAATATATATCATATATTATCCTTCGTTCTCTCTATGCTCCGATGTCCTTCCTTCTCTCATTCCTCGAGGGAGGTATACAACACAACGGATGTAAATCAGACCTCGTGCCCCTGCGATGACATGTGGTGACGCAACGAGGACTTTTGAGCCGTGGTCTCCTCGCGCATTGGCCATAGCTGCTTTTGCTTGTGTACATTTGGCTGATGTAGACTTTTTGACTACATATACATGTGTATATATGAGTTACGATAGGTAGTCGCATCAAGGGAATGTACACGAGAGCTCGCCGGCATTATTATAAACGACTTTGGGTGTCTCTGGTACCTGTACAACGCGAAGGATCGCCGAGGAATAGGGTTGGACTTGGACGCAACGACGATCAACAGCGATGAACGCACAGCCATACTTCGTTCGTTCTCCGCATACCATCCTAATATGCCGGCCTTCCCTTACTCCTTCGTCAGTCAGTAAGCAGAGCCTTTACTTCTCCTTCTCTTTCTCTCTCTCTCTCTCTCTCTCCTGCTCTTGTCATCCACCTTCCACCCAATGCCTTTGTCGTTGAGTAAAGCCGACTGCTTCCTAACCGCTCGTATATTATATCGCAATGCAACACAGGTATGCCGAGGACTTCTCTTGCTTATGTCCACGTCGCGCCGCGCTCTTGGTCGCTTCTGTCGCCTCGTTTATGTACACTTTTTAGTACAATAATCATATATACGTAACAAGTATGTTGGGACTGACGTCCGTAGTGCTGAAATTGTGATGCCCGTCGGCGAATAAGTTTCATGTACCCTCGCCGTTTATGCCTTTTAACTCTGAGTCCATGCCAGTGGTCATCAAATGCTAAGATACGCCAGATCGTGTGTAAATCAAGTCAGTTACGTTAATGCATCGGAATAGAGTGTCGATGGATTCAAATGAACGTCTGGATATTTATTGATGGGCCGGAAAATGTACTAAACGATCCAACCGCGTCATCAATGTCAATTTGCCGATTCCATATGACCTCTTGGTTCAACGACCGCTCTGCGGGAGCATCATCTCAACTACCAAAGCTCCATTGAAAGAAACACGCGTTGCGGCGTCTTTTCATTGCTTCTGTTCACATTGCATCCGGAAATAAGAGCAACAGAAGTGACAGAGCAACGTATCACGTGGGGCTTTCGAAACGAGGGAAGCTCCAAAGAAGCGCGATAGCATTGAGGGCCGCGTGAGGGCAAGTAAAATACGTTTAAAGGGTGAATAAACGTGAACGTTGTAGACATACAAACTTACGGTTGAGTACCTAACCAGCGTTAAAGGATTCGAGGGCATCGAATCCTCGGATCCTCTTCTTTCTCTCAGAAGCTATGCAAAGTCAGCTCTTGTGGTCTCTTCGCAAGGGGTCTTTCACCGAAACGAGGAAACGTCGTGATTCGAGACGCGATTCGGCGTGTCTTCTTGTGGTGCTCGGTCCCTTTCTTGGGCACATATTCGCGATGTCTTTCGATACTTCTTCTTTCTTCTTGTAACATGTACAGTTTTTTTTTTCACCTCCATTTATATCTCTCTTTTTGTTTACTGTTTCTCAACTTTTTTCTTGAAGATCGGGAGAGGGACCTAAAGCGCGTGAAGACAGGTGAGACAGGGCGAGACATCCTGCCAACCAAAATTCAACGCGTTCGCGATTTTGGGGGCAATATATTTGCAATGTTCTGTCGTGATCAAGTTTTACTGTCGCAAGCTTCTGCAGAAGACACTCTGAAGAAAGAGAAATTGGCGAGAGGGAGAAGGCGTCGTGGCGTTGTCAAACGACGCTGTATAAATCTGCGGTCTTGGATCGGAAACTCGATCGAATCGATTCGTTATAGATGAGAGAGCCTCGTGCCGCGGACCAATGGACCCTCAAGCTAACCAGCAAAGCCGACATTCTGCTTCGGTCACATGTGAAACTTCCTACATATGTATACATTTTCTGCAGTGTGGACTTGAACTCTCGCCGGGTGAGAAATTTCACGATTAAGTTAATTCAAAGAGAGGCTGTTGGTGGTTAAGGACTAAGCAAAAAATTTTACCGGAATATGGTGGATACCACAATTGGTCGTCGGTTGATCTTAGGAGAACATTGAGCAATGATTTATCTTTGACTAGCTGGCTGTTGATGATAATGATGAATGCTCGATCGCCATTCCATTTTCTCCTCCGGCAGCAAATGTTTCAATTGTAATCCAATGAAAACTCCCAATACCAAAAACATTCAAAGTCTCGACCGGTGACACAAGAGTACTTTGCACCATTTTGACACTGGGTCTCTCGCAATCTGCTCGTAAAGAACAACTTGAAGGAGAAAACGACGCCACGAGTGTACATCCAATCGTAAAACATTTCAGTTCCGGAGAACACAAATAAACCAATATATTTATATATTTATGGGTATTTAAACATTTACAATGTGCATATCTATCCATGGAGACGCCTGTGCCATGTATGTGTAGCGATTGCAAAAGCTGGGAGATGCACGGCCGAGTAAACGTATATAACGTAACGTGGCGCGAAACGAGGCGAAACGAAACGAAACGGGACGAACCGAGCTGAACGAACGAAACACTGGCTTTCGCAGGATTCGCGAGTTTTCTATCCATGTTTATGTATACATGTATACCTATATGTAGGGAGGAAGGTGGATGCATAGAGCATTGCATGGTACAAACCGTGATACATATAGATTCACGAGAGTTTTCCCTCTCGTCAGGATATAACGCAAAAGGAAAGAGATAGAAAAACGTGTACAGGAGTCGTCGCGCGATGGCAATACCGGGGCAAGAGTTCCTCTTCGGGGTGTATGCAGCAATCAATAACTTTGAAACACACCGACGTTTGGGAAACAAATTCAGCAAGTTGCTTGATTGGAAAAACCGACCCGGAGGTAAGGGAGGAAAAGAGCGGGAAGGTTTGGGGTGGTGGTGAACCAGAGGGTTGTGCGTTCGCGGTATATATACACGCGGGCTAAAAGTCTCGCTAGCTCGCGTTTGAATGCCGTTGAGTTTGTGACGTAGTTGCGTATATATAGTCGCTTCAGTATATGCACCTTTCGCTCATAGTTTGCATCGCTTGCTACATTTACGTTGTCACATGTACATATATATAAACATACGTATGTACAAATGAAAATATACGTCACCGGGGGACCATAGAGCGTTCTGATGCCTATGCGAGCTTTCACAGTGTCCTCTGATGCGCGAAATGTCCGGCATCAGAGTTTCGCCTATATTTGTCTCTCTGGTGCAGCGTTGTACACGTAGGGCGCGATTGAGAGAGCGCTACGGAGATTGCGGGGGAGTAGAGAAGGTGAGAGGGAGAAATGGGGGAGGAAAAAAACGAGATTCCGAGCAAGCGAGAGGCGGGAAATGAGAGACAAGCGCCAGTGGAGGATGGACCTGATGTTACCACCAGAGGAGCAGAGAATGCGCTGCATTCGGCGTGGTACGTCTGCACCATCAAACATATACCCTAAATATATGTCTATATATGGATATATCTGTATATCAGTGCATTTGTGTTTGTATAAGATAGATGGAGGGATATATATATGACGTTTATATATAGTTACGTTCGCGTTTTATTTCCAATTCCAACGGGAGGAACAATAACGGCTATCTCGTCTATCCCGAGGTACACAGGCGGGATGATGCATTGTTTAAGAATTAATCGGAGGAACAGACTGTCCGCCCCCGCGCAAACTCTTCTCTCACGCTCACGTCTCGTCCTTGTCAATCCTCTCTCACTCGCCAATATATAGATTGGACATACCGCGAAAAATCGGAGCAATGTCCACCGACTCGCAATTATTCCAGCGTGTTCGATGGCAGAACTCTCGACTTTTACCTTTTTCCACAGCTATTTTTATTGCCACACATATTTATAGCTATATGTGCATATACATGTGTGTCACTGTGCATCCTTTCATGTTCATGAATTCGTAGATGAACCACTATGTCACACAACAGTTTTTCTCCATACGAAACTATTTCAATGCTGAAA
Source organism: Campoletis sonorensis (assembly GCA_013761285.1). Lineage (NCBI taxonomy): Eukaryota > Metazoa > Arthropoda > Insecta > Hymenoptera > Ichneumonidae > Campoletis > Campoletis sonorensis. Next base: position 139,853 of record JACEOJ010000158.1, read on the forward strand.
ATACTCCTCCATACATCGACGTTTCTCATGATAAAGCATACCAAATTTCCTTATTTTCGGAACCGATGCTGCCTCCGAATAGTTCGAGTCAATGTTTCCCACAATTTAGGAAAATCGGTGACGGATACGTAACTTTTGCAGTATCTGTTTTCGACTAATGTTTACATTAATGTTTTTATTATTTCCGAAATACAAATAAAGGAGAATGACGTAATCATAACAATATCACGAACAATTAAAGAACAACGTTTGCTTTTGAACAATTGACATATTTCCTGTGACGGAAATTCTCCTAATTTCTTTTTCTCAGTTTATGTGATTTCTGTTACAATTTTCATAAAGTCGCAAATCATACTTTTTATTTTCTTTAAACCCATCTAAACAGCAGTCCAAAACAGAACGATCGAAAAATGAATCATAACAAATTGTCGAAGCAACAAAAGTAATGTGCGTAATAAAGTTTGTATGATTTTATCATATCTATGAAAGTGTCGTGAGTAAATTTACTCCCAATTGATAAAGCGATAGAACACGTTTTCATAGGCGGCCTTTAACACTTGGCTCGTTCTTGCGAGCCTCGAATGTTAATAAAGTCGAGAAAGCCTCTCATATCTGGCGTTGGAAATTGCGCTTTAAGTTAAACTAGCGCCGATACAGCGTGGCAAGACAAGACCTTGTGAACGAGTGTGTCCAAGTTATTCCCATCTCGCTCTGGACATATACAGAGCGTTTCAAAAATTATTCGACTTTTTTAGGAATAAAAATCTCGTTGAATTCTAAAAAAAATTATTTTCTTTTACAATTTTCCGTATGATACGTCTCTTTCGAGATATTAATTAAGGGGGGTCGGTCGCAATGGTGCAGCAGAAAAGAATCTATGGATTGGAGGAAGCACGTTCCGTAATAAAAACACAATTGTCACACCCATCCATTTTTATCATCAGTGAAACAAACGAAAAAATTGAAAAACAACTTTGTTCTTCAAAATTCCAGATTCCATCAATCCGTCAAATAGTGCATACGATTTTTGGGGCAACCTTTATATTCACAAATATCCGTATATATTTGTATTAAAACCAAGTGCAAAGACAGAACCTTGTAAGAAAGTAATACGACGAGTACGTTTTGCAGGATCCCGAAGAAAGAGGTCTTAAGGGGATAAGAAAAAAAGACGCAAAGAGTCGCGGTAGTAGTACCGTGGGGTATCGATTTCTGTCCACACGGTGTCGCAGTAAGCACCGATATTGCCAGTCGCCATAAAACGATTATTGTCGTCGGGAGTATATGATTATTGCGCTATTATAACCACCTCTCGACACGAGAGGAAAAGAGAGAGAAAAACTTTCACGAGTGATTGTATATATGGCACATTGCTGCCGCACTACTGCAAACTGTATGCATATGAATCCATGGTGTACCGTGGCTTATGTGTACATCAAAGACATATATTTTTATGGCTATGTGTTTTTACGTATATATATGTTTTTATATGTATAGCTATGAGACATTTATGATCTTGTAGACTTACTTCATGTAAGATCATTTAAATTCTAGTAGACACCCAAACAATTTTCATGCCTCTTTATGATCGACTATTAAATATCGTCGTATAATTTATTTTCCAATAATTTCTTCAAATCACTGGTCTCGTGGAATGAGGGACCGATCTTTGCTAAACAAAAATCACGGTAGCAGAGTGACGAATCAAATTTTATTTAAAAGTTAACTGCAAACACTTTTGTTTCAATTTTCCATTGTGATTGGATGACCAAGGAACAAAATTGAGAATCCAGTTATGAAATCGATGGTGTCAGCTCACGTAGAACGTCCCATGCACCGAGATTCAAATCGAAGGAATATCCACGATGAAACTGAACTTTACACCAGCTATTCCAAACATTGTACATTCCAGTGGACGTTTATTACCGGAGTTCTCTTTTTCTTGCATCCCCGTTTAGAATTTATGTTCAATGATTTAATTGACGATGCGAGAATCCTTACTTCGTCCCTTTGCTCTCGGTTCGTGGTTTTTACTTTAAAAAGATTTTCTTTTTTATTCCTTTACGACTGCAAAATAATACTTGATAATGTATGAACATCCCTTTACCTCAGTTTCTTTTGTGGAGCTCGTTCACACTCTCGTTCATGTAAAATGAAGGGAAAAAAATCAGTTTACGCATTTACCTTAGTGTAATAAGGATAATAATATGTGACTGCAAACGTGTACACGTATTTTCGAGTATGGATACTTCAACAATTTGTAAGTTAATTCGAAAATATTTTCTTCACGACTGAATTGAATTCGCGTGGGTTAAGATTCTTGCATCCTAAAGCCATGTTTGCCGTTTCGTATGTATGCGTACGTCGAACACCCTCAGCAGGAAAACCCTTTTCGATATTCAATTTTATGCAGCAGACGAGACTGACGCTCAATCTTCTCGTCGATTAGGTACTCGAGTATAATGTACGTTCATATACTCGTTGGTATACGAGAATCCAAATGAAATTTTTGCATACATAGAATCTTTTTTACCATCAGAAAATCGGCTATTCATCCAAAACACATTCACCATCTCGTGTAAGTACTTTTTCTTAAAATCGAATTGGTACACATCGATATACTTTCTGATCTTCAAGATTCTGTGTTTAATGAAAAATTACTCTTCTGTGTGCTGAGAAACGGTTGAAAAAAAGGTTCAACCTCGAAAAACTCGGGTCCTTAATGAAAAATTTAATGAAAATTTTCTGAAAAATAAGAAAATGATGTTTAAATTTGATTTTTTTTTCAAGTATCTATGATTTTGTTCAACAATTTGTAGAGATAACAATTTTTAAACAAGAATTTACGTAATTATTGGACATGTTTCAAAGATCGAATCTTCACTGTTTAAAGACTATTGTGAGGTTCGTCGATTTCAATTCGAGTACATTGATGACATTGTGAGTGAACAAAGAACCCGTTTTTCGGAAACGTAGAAATAAAAAAATATATAATCATTGAGTACAAAAAAGATAGAGATCTCATGCTCATTGCTTAGGTTGTACCTACTCCTTCTTTCGAAGGGCCCTGGTGACACAAATGACGATGTGGTTTAGAAAGACTCCTTTGAAATTCACCATCCGTATCAACATTGTGGAGAAAAAGGGTATGAGTAAAATCGATTGAGAGCCGAAGAATCTTCTTCTTTCAAAAAGAAACCTTTGTGAACTTCATCTCTCTTTTTTTTCTCATTTATACACGACGTATATTTTCGATAGGAAGCAAACTATCGATCCTGTATAGTCACATGCATCCTGCTCCTCGTAGCCCATTATTACTTTTCAAAGATATAATATTACCTGAATACTCCTTTGGAGGATTATTAAGCTATCACGTTACCAGAAGCGTATAATTATACGTTGTTGTTTCTATCTTAGAAGGAAGATCCACGTCTTTCATTATCGCAGACCTCTTCAACATCCCTTGCAAGACCTCACTCAACCGTAAGGCATTTCGTGCGCAATCGTTGCCCCCCTCCTGCCGTCAATTAAAATTTAATTCGTCGAACATGTATCAACAAAAACTCAGATGATATTTTTCTTTCGCATCAAACTTGTGAGCCTTGAAACTACCCAAGGATCTGGAATGTTTGAAGGTTGAACATATGCTGAATTAAAATGAAGTTCAACCGCAAGAATGAGGATTGGCTGGGCGACGATTGATTGAGAGATTTCAATCAAATTTTTTGATTGGTTTTAGAAAAATTGGACAAATTCTTCCAGAAAATTATCTAGATTTTATAACAGAGGTTCATCCTTCCATTATGTAAATTTGAATTGATGATTTCTGTGCGTACAGATGTATGAATAAATACGAAAAGTCGAAAAGTTCTTGGGGGTGGAATACGGCAGGAAACATAAAGGATGCGGCGTATAGCAGCAAATTTACAGATAGAGAATAAGAGGATGTCGAATTCTGTCTCTCGTGTTGGGCGAGTGAGTATATATCAGAAGCACGGGGTGGAACTCGGGTCGCGGCACACGCGGTATATATACAACCTACAAGCAATCTCGCTAATGGCTCCTTCGTTGTCCCCTTCGCGTATACTCGGTCCATCACGCGATCCTCTTGAATTCTCTAACCCCATGAATATTTATTTGGTCGACTTGTTTGCTTCTATTAAAACTAATAAATTGCAACGCAGCGTAAAACCGAAGGAGAAAGATTAGTATATGGCAAGGGTACTGGATAAAAGCGCAATCGTGACATTGGAATAATTTTACGAGCGTTTAAGATATGACGTTTCATACTTTTTTTTAAATTATTTTTTTATTAACAGACTCCTTCGTTCACATCCATTTATTTAGCAGTGAATATCCAACCGCACGTCACAATTCCATGGACCTTCTAATTAAAATAGTTTCCGCCCAAACGTCATGTCTTTCTTTGATCCACGCCAACGATTATGCTCAATTAACGCTTCAGCATTCTGTCAAAAAAAATTCTAGCACTATAATACACAAGATTTCGTAACTCAAGAGGCTTTCGTCTTGCCTCAAACGAGGCGCCGACGTTTCTCGGCTTCTCTAAACGTCACTTTTTTTTTCTCCTTGATGCTGTCAACCAGGACCCACAGCCAAGAGTCAAGAGTCTCTTGTAATTCATGAAAGAACAGTCCCTCAATTCCTATCTTCCGTTTTCTTAGACGCGTGTCTCTCCTCGTGTGTGGATATTACAGAAGAGATGCGACCTCTGGAAAGAGACGTAGGTAGGGAGAGAGGAAAAAAAAAAGAAAACGAGGGTATACATATTACCAAAAGCAAAAGCGTCCGAGCATGAGTGCCGGGTGTTAGGGCACGAGAAGCCTATTAATAGCTCAAAATTCTCTAGACAAATGGATGATGGTTTTGAAGGAAGAGCAGCATCTAGGCGACACTGAGTCGTGCCTGGTCACACAATCTATAGGTCAGAATGGAAGCCTACACGATGTAGAACGTGAAAGTCAAGCCCCAGCGCCAACTGTGAGGAAATGGATGTCATTACTAATTAATAAGGAAGCAAAAAGTATCCATCGTAGCAGCACGTGCCTTCTTTAAACTTGAAAAGTGACAGTGTCCATGTGTGTGCATGGTTGGAATCGTGTGTAGAATAAAGGACAAAGGCGATTGGTCAGTTTCAAAGTTTCTATACAAACTCAAGGATTGAAGTGCAATTACGGCCTTCAACGAGACATTTGTAAAGTTAAGTGAAACTTCTTGCTAACATATACGAACATCGCCCATTCCTTCTGACTCAGCAGCCCCCAAACCCTTCCGAACTTTACAGTGACAAGTTCCAGACGATCTTAGTCAACTTATTTACGTTTAAAGATACTTCAATCCTGTGAACTCTGTTTAAAAAGCATTTTTCTATCATGTCAACAACCATCCACTTACGTTTACACAAATATCCTAACGTATGTTTTGTTGCCCATGAATGACGTTGTCCATAAATGGGTTCATGGGCTGAATTGCAGTGGCTCTGGTATTCAATGAATAATACGATGCCAGGAATTGATGAAAAGCAGAATATATAATAGTGATAACACTTTTATACTTGGATGGAAATGGATGCCGTCAAATTTAAGTCGATTTTCTAATGCGAAAATGCCATTTTCTCTCTCTGTAGCTATTCGTCGAGCTCTTTTATCGTTGCCGTTCTGTCGCTATCTCAAACGATCGTAAACTGGTGGTGAGTCTGCGATATATGTATGTATATATGACGAGAGGATACAGACAGGATTTAGATGATAAGTGTACAGAAGGGAGAAAGGTGCATCGGAGACATACATTTAGGGAATTCGGACGGTGAAGGTGACCGCTTTTCTACAACTTGTGCCAGGGGCTTGGGGCATTAGATGGCGTAAGCTCGGTCACGTTTATCGTGTGGATTCGTTGGAAGTATGGCCGAAGTTATACGCTAGTACGGTACCAAAGTCGCGGCAGGGGTTGAGAAAGACGAAGCGGATGAGAGCGACGTCGACGGTGACGAAGAGATGGGAAGCGAGACGAGGCACACAGGCGACCAACCCTGCCACCGAGATTGCCTTTAATCCGTCGAGATTTAATACGAGCGACAAATTTTCAGGAGAATTAATTGAATACGCTCCTGGAAGAGGAGGGAGACCAAGAGAGAGACGGAGACAGCAGGAACGGGGATTGGTGTCTCGCGGATTATTGTATGCTTCGGCCGGTTTAACAGCCCACGTTCCATCTTGCCTCTTCCTATGTATATACCCTTTCTGCTAAACTTCTCTCGCTCCTCCTTCTCTCTCGACATTATATATCCTGGCTATCTCCGAAATCCCTGTCCCTTGCCCAGCCTCGACCCCGTCACTTTTCCAGCCTGCTTCCTCGACTTTACTCCTGTTCACCAACCTTCTTCGTAACCATGTATTTATGATTTCCAAATGATCAAATCACAATTATCCAGCACTTGCTTCCGGGTCTGATCCAATTAAAATATTGACCTTATTGATTTTTTATATTAAACTTTCTTTCTTTCATTAAAAAAATGGTTTTGTTGAATGAATCGTCAATTTTATTCCATTCCAAAAAGAGACGTGTTACATGATGAATCCGAACCAACGAAATGAATTTAGTTGGCTCGGATTTAGTTGGTGAACGCAACATACATTTCATGTAACAAAATAAATATCTGGACCAAGCAAATATTGGGTTCGACGCATTTCACTGTGCCATTTGGTTGACTCAACTTAAAGTTTCTCTGAGTGTAGAATTTACTGTCTGGAAAAGTAAAGATTCAAATTTATAGTGATGAAGTCTTCACTGTACATCGTATTTCAACATTCTGTACTAGTCAGAATATTGATGAAAGCCATTTGGTCCAGTATAGAGTTTTTTTCTTTAAAAAATCATTAAGATCGAATGAATCCGGGGGATGCTACGATTGACACACCTTTCTCCCGGCTCTTTCCGGGTTACAAGGTCCCAGGGTATATAAGACAAGATAAAAATCCTCGTAATCGTATAATTCAATCCAATCTGCCATGAAAATAGAGGGACCGAAGACATTTTTTTCTTAATGAATAAAAGAGCATGATTAAGACAGTGGACCGGATGGAAGACTTCGAAGGGGAAAACGATTCGAAGAAGGGCCGGAGGTGCGTCAACTTGGCTGCCTTTTTTTAGCTGGCTTAAGGATGTTCCAAGAATGCTTCGGAATCGCGTCTTTTCGTAAGATTCGTACTACTTTTGTGGACGACAGTTGGAAATGACGAGAATGGGAAAGAAGGAGCGTGAACAGAAATGTAGCATTTTAATGGAGAAATGGCCTAACCCATAATCCTCGCCGTATCTTCTGTCTCTCCCCCCCCCCCCCACTCTTTCTTTCTCTCTCACTTTCGGATTAATTCGCAAATATTTCAATTTCGCGAACATAAAAGGATGTAAATTACATTTTTGGTTGAACGCCCACGCTGAGGGTCGATGCCGCCCTCATGCACATACAAACGCAAAGGCACACACCAAGAACCGCTGGTTTATATGGATGCGTATATATATATTTTCATGTCAAACGCATACAGACGAGTTTTAGCGACAATCGAGTCGTCAAATAGATTTGAAGGAGACTCGGACGAGAGCCGGACGAGATGGTCGTAACGCCAGAGCGTGTCCTCGCTCTTCAGGGGTGGGATAATCGTTTTATTAACCAAATAAAATTGATGATTGAACGAGGATGATCGCGTTTTGCAGAAGCCCGAACCGTTTTGCCCCAAGACTCCTCCTTTCTCTCTCCTTCTCTCTTTCTCTCTCCTTCATCTCTTGTTCGCCGATATATTTTCCCCCGGGAGGATTCAGCTTATTGACACAGATGCCACAGTCCCGAATCGTTTTGCGACTGTTAAACGCAGCGGACCAAACTTTTGGCGATGAAATTTCTACTCATCCCATACTCAACACCCAGAACCCCCTTTGCGTTTTCACTCCTCTTTTCAATGCTGCATTCTTCTTCAAAGCACAGCTTTACAAATTCTATCGAGTATCCACTCATCGTGATTAATATATTACACTTTCATTCAGTTCATCTCGTACTCTCTTATCAGCTGGGGATAAATCTTCTTTTGTGAATTAAGAAAAATGTACATATCACTTTTTTTTTACTCTGCTCGTCTCAACTAAATATAAATCTAGTCTCGAGTGACGAAGTTTTCAGGCTGTCAAAAACTATAAGCCAACATAGTCATAGCTTATTCCGATGTATTTTTGCCTCTGGAGCCCGGACCATGCTTTCTTCTTTCAACACAAAAGTTCAATGGCCCAAATCCTAAAAACTCGTTAATCCATTCCTGAAGAGTTTTTATCTGCTGAGCGGTTCCATAAAATTTGCAAAAAAAAAAAACTGGCAAATGGTACAGCGGAATAAGCATCTATCGGGCCATTTTCTACAGTGAATCGTCGATGATTCAACGTATCTATTTAGAGATATATATTGATAGAATAAATACAGAACGATTGATTTGTCGGCTCTCTTGACTGCGGATGTCGTTGAGCCCCGTTTTAACGTTTCCTGAACGGAGGCAGCACGCAGAGGACTATATAGCGAATATAATCGTCTGGACGTGAAACGAATGGAATACTGCAACGTGTTCAACGAAGCAACTACAATGGACACGACATAGGAAATAAGAGAAATGTCCATACAGATCTATGACGTGCACGCGTCGTCGTCATCGACGATGCGTTTCTATCGTGTCTCTCCCCGATTCTATTTTTCTTTACATTATACATCGTAAAATACAGCAATTGACGATCGATCTAAGCTACTGCAGTAATTGCCGGATATTCAACAACATTTGGAAAGCTCCAAAATTACTCGTTTCCACGGCCTTAAATTTATTTCTTCGTTTCCAAATGACTGATTAATAAATCTACATGATTTTAAGCGACTCTCAGCTTAAAAAAAAAAAACTGGATTCTCTGCAGTAGGAAATTGTCTTCCAAATCAAAAAATACACAAGACACGATCGAACTATAATTTATCAAATTTTTTGTTTTTTTAATAAAATCTCAGAGAAATGAACAAAAATAATCAGTGGAATTCCAGAAGTCATGCATGTTAAAATACAAAAATAACATTTTAATGGCTTTGGGTATAGAAAAGTGAGGAATACGCGTGTAAACAAACAAGAGTCGTTTCCCCAGCAGGAAAAATATACGAGAGAATGTACGGATATGTTTAGCAGAGGCACAATAAAGAGTCTCAGTAAGGGTTTCATAAAGGACCGGTGACAGCAGGAAAACCAGAGTTATATATTATGAAGCATATGAATGCGAGGAGCATATACGGAGGAACAAGGGCGCGAAGGTCGGGGGTTGTGCGGTGGCACGTGCCAAGAGCTACCCCTGTTATGACAGGCCCGTCGACACGAAATTTCTTTGCTCGTCGTTGTCTCACACTCTCGTGTCTCGCTTTATTATAGAACGAACACAAAAATACTTCGACTTCCGAAAAGATTTATCGCAATGACACGTGGACCATCGACCTTTTGTCGAGAATATGATAGTAATTGTCCCTCAATTCGCGTGGGATTTATTTCTCCTTTACTGCAGCATCATTAGTCGCATAATACCATTAAGTAAACTACACATATTTCTTCGGTGTGATCCTAAAAACTACCCCATCGATTAAGGGTTCATCGAATTACGTAGATTTATGCGTTCGGCCTGCCCGAACGCGGAATTATATTTTTCAAAACGAGTCTGTCATAAAACTGAAACGTTTGAAATTTAATAATCATAAAGATAATAAATTAGTCGAGCCGAAAATCATGTAAATGATTTTTTATAATATTCATATTTTGAACAAAATTTCAATGAAACGTCGATTTTATTTGAAACACTTTGATTTGGCGACTACATTGACGCACTGGGTCAATTTGACCCGGCGGGTACTTCATCCGGCCGTCCTCAGCAGCCCTTCGATCGGTTTTCATTGAAGAAAATCTGGGATACACTTCAAACATTCTTGAATATGTGTGCATCATAAAAATACGAAAGATATCAAATTTAATTCATCAACAAAATGATTAAAAGCTTTAACTTGAAAAAGTGAGCATTTTACTTAGGAAAACAATTGTAATTTTTTCAAATCTTTTATATTTTTGAGATTTGCAATCACGCGGAGATAATGATGAAAAAATCGTTAATTCTACTGAAAAACTGCTCCTAGTCCTCGACAATATTTCTAGGATTGTGTAATAATGAAGCCGAAAAATAATTCGGATCAAAATGGCCCAAAGTGTCAACGCAAAGTGTCGATATCCCTTGGTCCCAATTAATTTTTCGAATTGATACTTCAAATAACCCGTGAAAAATGATGTGTTGAATTTCGACTTGAGCACATTTCCCGATCCGGAGAAGTTGAGGGGTTCCAGGAAAGTTAATTTTCTGTATTATGTTGAATTTTTTTGAACAACCACAATCGATCGTATTGATAGTTTGATTGAGGTCTAGGGATGGGCAGATAATGAAAAAAAAAGCGTAAAACGATGAAGTCAGGCCGTTCTATTAGCCATATGTGACCATCCAGAAATAATGCTAATAGAAATTGATGAGCACAGTTCGGTGGAACGCTCGCGCGAGCTCCCGTACGCGTTTTAACGTAGCGCACATCAGTTAGTGTCATCTATATAGCGCGTGAGATATGTCCACGAGCTCATCCTCGTTGTCACCGTTAATATACATATATTTATATACATAGATATAGGAGAGAATGTGAAAACTGAAATGTAATACGTTTATGTGGTCACAGTCTATACATATATCTATATTTATATATATATATATAGCTACAAATCGAACGACCAACAGCTGGTACCTATGGGGTAAGAGAAATACTGGAACGAGCTGAAAGAGGACTTACGATTCGCATCTGGTTTCGTCCTGACGTACAGCACGACAGAATTATAAGGTCGATATATGTTTAATGTAAAACTGTCATTTAGCTCCTTCATTTTCGCGCTTCAATGAACTATTTTTTTGAAGGAATACTTCAAAATCAAAGAAATAATTGAATTGGAGTAATAAAATATATTCAAAGGGTAAAAATGAGAGGGTACACGTGGTAGTCGTTAATTGGAGTAAAAAAAATCATAATCAAAATGTAAAACGAGTCGGTGGGAAAGGAGACTTTGACAGCGACGAAGAAAAGGATCGAAATATTAGATTCGAACTGAATTTTCTCCTTCAAACATGTGGAATTATTGAAATAAGTTGATTATTTATAAAATTACAAAATACAAAATGTTCCCTCGTCTTTTGTGAAGGAGTCGTGATCGAGACTAAAGTTATTCTTTCTTTCGTGATCGTTATTCTTTTCGAAAAGTTGAGTCCGAATTACGCATTCGCTTCGCGTTTCTCATTTTCGAGTGTTTCAGACGAAAATGTAATAAAAAAAACAAAAGAAAAAAGAAAAGAGACAGAACGAAGTGAACGTCGACGAAACTTAAATGAAACAAGCGAAACGAAAATGTGATGGCCGTTGAAAGATTCGAAATCGTGGGACACCCGTATAAAACGATCGGGAAACGTTCGCGCGATGAATGCATCAGTATCATTTACCGGTGTTTATGGGCTATGCCTATGCATATAATATAAGAGAAACGTATTAACGTGAAACAGAAACATGCATTGAAAAAGAGAGAACAAGACAATATAAAAGAAGAAAAAGAGGAATAGAGTAGAAAAAATAAAATAAAACGAGGGAGAAAAATATTGCGACAGTGCTGTCGATTCATAGCCTGAAAACATTATTTTGTACCGTTTCGTCGCGTATTTATGATACGGGTGAGCGTTGTGTTGAATTTCTAATCACCATATATCTATTATACATACAATATAAATATACATACACATGCCTCACCACGTGTACCCGAAAATGTTTGAAAAAGGCCTCGATCACTTACTGTTTAAATAACGAGATAAAAGTTTTTAATTTCGAGCGAGTTGAACGAACAATGAATTTCTAAAAAGAAATAATAAAAATAAAACACTGGCAATCACTAGAAGTTGTCAATAGGCAAATTTAGTTGAGAGTTTTTTGTTTATCTCTCGTTGCTCTGACGTTGCTCGTTGTTCGACGTAATCTGGAGCTTATAAATATTAATGAAAAACAATAATGGTAGGACCGAATTTTGAGAGCATTGACGTCGTAGCATAAAATTTAAAGGCAGTGTTTCTTTTACCATAAACAGAGAAGAAATGAGAGATATTAGAGACAGAATGGATTTATCGTGTGACCCTGGGTGAACATTTCGAGGCAAGAAGGTAGGCTGGAGGAACAGGAAGAGCACCGAACGAGGAGTTAGACGAAGAATAATAAAGTTATGGGGGCCTGGGAGCCTTTTGATGGCCGAGAGGGAGCAGCCTGGTCACGGATATGCGCCATAAATTCCACGATTATGTCGAGCATAATGCGTACCAAATTATGCGAGAGTCACCCGAAAAGCATAAGGCTTGCGCATATTCGTCCTCCTCGTCCTCTCGCTAACTTACAAATTCAAGAAGCATCATTTTGTTTTATCTTTTCAATATAATTATATTTATCCAGCAAGTTTAAATACTGTCTGTTCTATGCTCAAGCATTGGCTTGTTAACCTATGAAAAAAAAATTCAAAAGGTCAATGCCGAAAGGGCAAAGGTTAACGGAAAAAAATTGTTTTTTAAACTTGAATATCAAGTCTAAGGGAATAAATGGAAATTTATTGAATTCAAATAGAGTTTGTATCATTTGAATGCCGAATATGGGAATTAAGTATATGTAAAATATTTTTTTTAAGTAATGCAGCTTATTCCAATGAGAACCCTTCTATCTGATGATTTGAATCACATCAACAATAATTCAGCCTGATTTATGGCATGACCTTTATGTTAGGACCTTGGACCATTTTCCGCATCACTTTTCCCACATTTTCTTCTGTTCTGATTGCAAAGTTTTGATATATCGCAGGAGGTGCCGATAGTTAATTTCGTTTTCCTTAGAATAGACCAAATTTTAATAGATTTTGTGGCGACTGGAAAAGGAACTAAGCATTTCGACAGATTTTTTCGAGCTAAATATGAATTCTTCGAGTCTGCATTCGATGAGTTTCCGGATGGAGTTTGAATTTCGTACTTAGAAGTGAAATGACTATAAATTGGCCAGATTAACTACTAATTATCGCTGCATTGGATAATTCTCCTGAATCCACAAAAAAGGCTAATCAAAGTGGAATCTGAACAGAAATCAGAGTTCAAGACTCTTCAAAAACGGTTGTTGTTCAGATGAAGAATATTTAGAGCGTATACTTGAGTGACTACCTTAATTTTTACGCCGATGTATGACATTATAATTTGTGGACAATTAGCTTTGCTAATTTTGTGTAAATACAATAAATTCTGCACACGTCGGGGGTGTGTAGTCGCTCATTTAAGTGTCTCATTGTATATCCCGGTTGAACGAAAAAAAAAAACAAAAAGAAGTGGTATAAATGAAGACGTTTCCATTTGTTTCGGTGTCTGATCAAAGGAAGAAACTTCTCTGAAGCAACGGAGGTGGAAATGATGTTTAGTAACAAAAAAAAATCTATTTTATCGGTGTTAAATCTCGAGCATTGTTCTCTAAAGTATAAAAAGTCGAATATACATAAATACACGACGTGTATATAAATACCTTAACGTATAATAGGCTACAGTAGCATCCGTACGAATATTTCCTCCGTTTTATTTTTCAACACCTTCGTATAAATTTATAAATCACATCCTCGCCCATATAAATTGTGTCCAGCGATGCACATATGATGAAATTTCGAATCCACAGTCTGTTGGGCATCATTTTTTTCATTCAACTTTATGATAAGAAGTTTAACTGTCACTAAATCGTGAAAATCTCATTGAAGAGCCACAGTCGAGGAAAATGAATGAGAACTTTTCTCCTCAAAACCTTTTGCTATCTACTGTTCTGTCGATTTTGGACAATACTTTAAGGACACTCTGTATACACGTTCTCGATAAGTGCTGTACAGTAAAGGTTTCGGCTGTGGTCTCTGAACGTACCCCATCCACTGGTTTACAAGTATAATGAGACTTGCGAGCCGCATAACATTACATCGTTGCTTGCTCTGGATTTAGATTAACCGTTTACACGAGGCAGCAGCCAGCAGCTAGGAACACTGACGAAGGGATAGAGGCATAAAAACAGTGCTGCTGACAACACGAAAATACAAACTATTGCTGATGTTGTGTGCCAAAACCATAAAATAATAACAAAACAAAAAAATACAACGTTAAAAATGACAAAGTGACAGCACGAATTGGTGACACATGAAAAATTGGGTTTTTTCGTAACTTTTGAATTTGGATTTAAAGAAAAATAGTTTAACTTTAAAAAAAAAGTGTAAGCAATATTAAAATTTAAGTTCTGTGGAAATTTTCAATGAAAATCAATGTGTCACGTGTTTGAACACAGCTTGAAAAAATAGTAATGAAAGGTATGATTGTGCGGTGAAATAAATAGAAATTCCCTGTAAATCCGATTGACCCAAGAGAAAGATACAGAAGCGCAGTTTTTTATTTTTTTTTTTTCAAAGGTTTGCAGGTGTTGAGCAATCTTTCTATAAAAGGTTGGTATCGAATACGTTCGATCATCGTTTTCGATTTGCGAAACGTTTTGAGCGAGAGGCTTCGGGGTCCACAGGGGTGATTTCGCTTTGGCCTGCTCGCTACTCGTTCGCAGTGGCTGAATAGAGAGAGACGGAGAGAGGAAGAAATAAAAGTGAGAGATTCGAGTCTATATGGAGAAGCAGTCCACGCGAGTGGATAACCGTAAGCCCGATTGCTGGACTCATGGCGATGTGCATACACGATGGTTTGTCCCTCTCGCATTTCATCGAGGAATGAATAGCCATACGTTTCATTCGTCCGATTTGCAACCTGGAATAGAATCCTGTCTATATATGAAGCATATGTGAACGTATAGACATATATCCATATGTAAATTGATATAAAAGTTCTATAGAGTGTATTATAGAAGATTCGACGTGAGAGGATCGCCATGCATTCTCATGAAAAGCCCTCGTGATAGTCTTTTCATCTTTGCGATAAAAATCCACATAAAAATCCGCGTACCAAGTATCGCGTAAAAAAAACGTTACGCAGAAAAGCTGCATAGAAAAACCAACAAAAATTTCTGTATTGATACTGCAAAAAAAAAAGAAAAAAAAAAAACAAGAAAAATCGTAAGAATCAGCGATATTTCGCTCGATAAAAACCGCGTTCACGTGCACGCCCATATTGATAGCGTGAAATAGGGGATTGGCTTTCGTTGTATATAAAAAAAGGAGAGATGAGTGTTCACTATACATCGCAAAAATCATGGCAAAAAAAGAGGGGAACGTAACGATAGAAAATCAAGGATCAGTAAAAAAAAAAAACATACCTTCATGGATTGTTTATCATGTCAGACTTTTTGTACAGACTCAATGATTTTTTGAACAGTTACATTTTTAAAGGTCCCAGGAAATTGAATTGGTGAATGAAACGTTACTTTTATAGTTGCAGTGTATTTTATACAGAAATTCTGATGTATATGCAAATGCATTCATAATCGTACGAAAGCTTAAACCGAACATTGATTTATTTCATTTTTTCATAAGTATAGCACACGACTGTGGATAAACGCATCCTTCCCGATCGTATAAATCATTCTGATACGTAGTCCAAAAAAAGTCACCGACCATTATTGATGGTCAATAGCAGCATTATGCACGCGTCGCTGCGATATATGTACGCAATCATGCATTGATTGATCGATGTGATGGGGTAAAAAAGAGAAGAAAAAAAAACACTGTTAAAAGCTGAGATATGTTGTGTACACAACGACTGAGAAAAGTAAGATCGAAAGAGCGTATATTACCAACTTTGATGGATTCTAGACCCAGGAAGAGCAAAAAATGTTTAAAGGTAGGAGCCATAATTACATCGTAGATTTAGTGAATTCATAGTCTAGGCTGATTCATTGAAAGTTCACACGAGAGCCAAGGTGAAAATTCACCTTGGGATTAAAATTAATATTTAAAAAACACAAAAATTATCATAATTGACAGTAAATTTTCACGTGCTAGAGAACTGTGCGTTGGAAAGATTAGAAATCTTCAAACTTCATGTATTCGTCATTCATTTGTCTTTCGGGAATTCATAAAAAATAAAAATTGGAGTACAATTTTAATTTTGGATTGTGGAAGTTATTGAAAATTATAGATAACATTTTAAAGACCCAGAGCCCCCTATTCATTAGTTTAAAATAAAAGAAATATTTCTGGTTATAAATAAAATGTATCTCGCCAACCCTAAGTAGAAACCCATAAAGAGATTTGTCTCTGAAGTCCACTAACTCGCGTGTCGTCAATTGACTTTATGTACAGTGTGTAACAGTAATGGATAACGCGTGTAACATCGCCCAAATTGGGGCACACTAATTGCTCGAGGCGTACACTTTTTTTTCTTCTTCGTTACGACTGATGGAAGCGAAAAGTAATTGATGATCACAATAGTTGTCCCCATCCATCGACACAAATTAATCAAAGCACTTTACCCTAAAAAATGGATGTTTAAGGGTACATTTTCATTTCCAATTTATCAAAAAGATCGTCGAGGGCTTGTGGCATTGACAGACGCATATTTTATTGTTAATTGCATTGTACGAATATACACTGAGTGATTAATCGAAAGGAGAAAAAAAAACAGCCAAATAATGAACGTTAATGAATTTCAATTGGTCACACAACTTTATTGCTGATTTGCATTCAAACTTTTGATTGAAATATTATATTCTCTGACGACAAACTGAATGTATTTCATTATTTAAATTTCAAAAGAATATTCGAACGTCTCATTTGCATAATCATCAAAAAAATGCATGCGAATTCGTTCAAATTGAAACCCCACTATTTTTTCTTTCTAGAAATCATGATTATTGATACAAGTAAACAGGGGGTGAGGCAATGGAGCTAAACGTCATATCAAGTGTGTAGAACACACAATAATCGTCGACACCTTGCATCGCAGAACGAAATTGAAGATTTGGATAGAGGGTGAGAAATTCGAGGGGGCACGAACCCCGAACACACGTGCTACTTCGCCCATCAAAAAACCGAAGAACTTAGCACGCGTACCATTTTAGGTTATGGAAGAAAAAGGGGCGCATAAAATGCAGAGGCGTTACTCGGACGCATTTTACAAGAGCATAGAGAGCCATAAGCATCTAGTGACAAAACGAGATTCGAGAAAGGATATTCCCTTGTTCGTAGCACGTGGACATTCTCAGCTTACCGAAACGAAATCCTCGATCCTGCATGCATAAACTATTTGAGCCGCTTTAAATTTTTATTAAAATCCACGCGTCATTTCGTAAGTCACTTTCGTTCGTAGAAAAAAAACCACTTTTTCACCCTTCCCTCCGAATTGCGATCATGCTGTTCCATTGCAAAGATCCATTAACAAAACATTTAATCGAACAAAATAAATTTCGAAGGAAGAAAAAATCTAAGTATAAAACAATGATTTGTTCAACTCGAATTAAGCCGATCGACGGAAGTCACTGAGTTTCACCTCAAATTTTTTAAATCAACATTTTTCGATGTCGTTTGACTAATCACGAAAGGGCTCGGTCAGCGGACGCGAGACCATAGCAAAAATACGCTAAAAGGGATTTTTTTTAAATTGGTCAAACCGTGTCAAAAATATTCAATTTCGAAAATTGCAGCTATCTCTCTCGCACTCACAGTGGCGAGATAGCGACTGATCCTTTACCTTAAGAAAGCTGTAACTTTGTGCAAGGAAGACAATCCCATGATTGCATTGAATGCCCACGAATCTTAACATTTATTGAACAATTATTGTTGAAATGTGCTCAATTTAGGAAGATTGTGCTTCCTTGGAAAAATCATTGAAAAAAACGTTTATTTTGATAAAAACAATGGTGAATTTGAATTTGTTTTTACTTTTTCAATAAAGAGAGGGTAGTGTCAATATGCCTGCACGGATTTGTGTGTAAACTCGTAAAATATCTCTTCACTCTCGTTTCAACAGGGCTGAGTATACGAGTAAATGTTCTTTGAAACTCTCCCTTGACAAAGAATAATGTATATATATAGCATAAGCGAAAATATTCATGTATATATGTGAAATGAAGGGAGAATGTGACGGGTATGGCCACGCACCCCAATATTGATATTGGAGTACAGGACTAGGATCTTATAGCTGTAGGGCCCCGGGGGAAGCGCGTCGACGCGTTTATATTCGCACTTTCAACCCTCCACCCGAAAAAACCCAACCGGGAGGTATCACACAGCTTTTGCCTGTTTCGAATTGTATCCCTAGTGATGTGTCGTGCGCTTGTCCCACTCGCTCGTCCGTCGATTTCACTCCGCTTATCGTAATAATGGTTACATCTTCATAAATATTTGTATACGAGCGTAGGCTCGTTTTATATCGAGACAAGCGTGAAATCAGTATGGAAATGAGGCTCGAAAATTTTGACGTTAGATTAAGGTTGTAGGGGTTGGATTTATACGATCGTATATGTGTGTCGATTGGAAAATTTATGTATATTTTATTGCAAACTTTGAAATGTATATTCTCTGGAAACTATAAACGTACTGTAACGAAAAAAAAAAAAAAAGAAACAATGTCGCGTTCGACGTTGTTCTGTGACACTAATCAATTTTTCAATTCGAATATCTGTAATTTATTTTTTAGGTCAAAAATCCACGAAGTTGACTTGTTTTAAATGAAAGCCTATTTGGAAAAAAAAATGTTGACTTTGTAAGCGAAATGCACTCTTTTTCAAAAGTTACATTTTTCTATAAACTTTTTGAACGGTTAAAATTGAAGGAACGTAAAAAATGTACTCCGGATTCTTTTTCCATTCAAATCGAAATGTTAACAAAATATATTGTACGTTTTGACAATAACAAAGTTCAATTTATAACTTACTCATAATTTTGCCATATTTCGATGTCACCTAAGTTCAAATTTCGAAAAATCCTCCGATTGATTGAGAAATCGAATATTTTCATATTCCGTATTTTGTCTTTTTATCCTGAAAATGAATTAATTTTATGACAAGTCGTTTAATCTTAAATGTCAATATAACATTTTAACGTGAGTTTATAGGAAGGTTAGTGTGAATTTGGACCTTTATTTGTGTATCCATGTGTATGTATACTCTCATTCTCTTCGCATTTCTCTGATCCTGTTTACTTGCTCACACTCGTTCGTTTCTTGGAGAGTCTTCGACTGGTTGTGCCCGATGTACGCGCCTATTTCTCTCCGAGAGACTGTATAAACATTTCAAATTAGTATTCAGATGTGCAGCTGTTGACTGCTCGGTGTAGCCGTTCGTTTCGAGGGCTTCCGAGGCTTCGTTTAATTGTCAGGCAGATGCCCTCTTCTCTCCACGCGTGTCTTTCCTACACCCCCGCCATCGCGACCTTCCGTATTCACCCTCCGTAGGCGCCCTTACACCTTTGCCACCATCGCTTTACTTTCTACACTTTTTTCTGAGTTGCTTTTGCCGCTGGTCTTTCTTACTCTCCTCTCCGTCTCTACTGGACTCACTGGACTTTTTTTCAGACTTTTTCACATATTAATTAATATTCGTCAAAATGACTTTCATGCAGTTTTTACCCCCACCAACGCGAATCGTTTTATTCAGAGACAATCTTCGGACGAGCCTCGGGCCAGCAGACGACAGACAGAGCTGTCAAATGGACTTTCCCCGAGACTTTTTACCGAGACTCTTGATATATTTCGATTAATTACTACTAAAAGGGCGTATTCCCCATAATTTTATGTATAAAACACGTTTTTCGACTCAACTTTCTGATATATATAAAAAAATATATATATATTTTTTTTATTCGCTCATTCGCTGCACCCCCTTTCGGAATCTTCCAGTTTGCACCACCCTCGCAATACCATCGCGCCTCGACCCTCACTCTCTTCTATGCTTACTGGCCTCACGTTATGTGTGACTGGGCACTCACGTATGGTTTCTTCTGTAATGTATCTCCAACTATGTTTATATATATAGATATATGGACATGAAACGTATGCTCGTATATCAGATACCCCGAGAGATATATCCACGAACCCACT
The DNA here is from genome assembly GCA_013761285.1 of Campoletis sonorensis. NCBI lineage: Eukaryota > Metazoa > Arthropoda > Insecta > Hymenoptera > Ichneumonidae > Campoletis > Campoletis sonorensis. The sequence continues at coordinate 160,028 of JACEOJ010000158.1, forward strand.
CGCACCATTTCACATTACGTATATATCTATACAAATATATATATTTATATATAAGTCAGAAAAGGCACGATGGACAAGAAGAGAGTACATATGTATGTACGTTAAAGGGCCAAAATGTTTAATGCCCTCTTTTGGCCCTCCGTCTGGTTGACCATCGTCCACTCGAGAGTCCGGTTACCCTGCTCACTTGTCCCTCGTAAATTAATTTGTTTAACAGCACCAAGTGTAATTGACGTTGAATTAACGAGCAACGAAAAATAATACTGCTTTAAAATACCACCAAAATTGACGAGGTTTCGTTCTAAAAATATTTATCGGTGATGAATCAGACAATAAACGTTGATTTATTAATTTTCCATTTCGGAGATTATCCGATTTCGTAAATTCTTTGGTACAGACTGGGATGGAATTCTTTTTTTTCTATATTTTTTATACTTTTGGTATAATTTTGTTCAATTTTAAGTAAAACAGTGACTCATATTTTTTTTTTTTTACTGTCTCTCACCCAAAACTCTTCCCTTGCCAATCTGAATTTAAGGCAATGTATCAAATTGTTCGGTCTCTTTCAATTCTACTTGTAGCGAGAGAAACAGCTTCTCCTTCTGTTTGCCAGTTCTTAATACATTGTTGAATCTGTGTACAGATATAAACGCTCAGATGTATGTATATGATACGGTTTTTTTAAGCAACTCTTTAGATCGAATTGAACTCGATCAAGCGTGCAGTCCATATTCTATTTGGCATTGTGGCAATACGCGGCTTTATACCACATCGAATCCAATATGCAGTTGAGAATCAAGTTACCGTACACAGTAATACATAACGTAGTACCTGTTAACACTCCTTGTACACGCCACCCATTCCTAAAGAGCCATTATTAGAGGTGCTTTATTGGATGTTGACGATTTATTCCATATAGTTTAAGTTTTAATTCGCCTGCCATGCCACAGCAGGTGTGCGATCGTGTAGATTTCTGCGTAGAGAGATATAAAAATTTTCATTATGAAAGCGCGCGAACGTCGAATATTCGAAAGATTTGAACGCGGACACAGACCCACACACGTCCCTTAAGAGATTACTAACTCGTTTTATGATGTCAACAACTGTATATACCGCGATTTTGTCTCGATATCTTACCAAATTGATAAATGTTGAAAGCTAAATGCCACCTCGCCCAAGCCTATTCCTCAATCAGTCTTAATGAATTTTGTCAGATCCAATAAGAAGAACTGCTCCATATACAGAATGAGTGACGGTTGATTCTCGTATTTTCATTTTCCTCCAACTAGAATTTAATGAAAACCTTTTCTTTTCCATGTTCCTGTCTCTTTCTCATTCTGTCATTGGAAACTACCTCATTGTTTTATTTTTCTTCTTCTTTCTTTTCTTTTTATCACTGTCCGATTCCATTAACGAGGAGAAGAGAAATTCTTGATTCATTCATACCGACGAGGATAGCATTTAACAGCGTCTCGGGGAACTTGGATTTAGGATATATTTTGACGAGAACATTATACGAATCGTGGAGAGAAGAGAGCGAGCGAGATCGGCGCTCCTCGACAGGTCGCTATTAGAATATTAAATCCACGCCGCTGCTGCAATCTCTAACTATAGAGCATAGATGCTTCATTGGGGATGTGTGAGAAAATACTGTTGAATCTGAAACGCATATGTGGCAAGTCGAAAAAGCAGAGTTTTATATATACACACATATCGCATCTCAACTGCAATCAGCCGTGATCGCAGACGGTCATAAAACCCGTGGTTAAATCGATTCATTCCCCCTTCCAACCCTGTCCGAACGTCCGTTCGCACTGACGAACTCACCGTTCATTATTTCTACAATTTAGTCCGTTCGTCCAGGGATTCGCGATAAACGCATCGAAGAATATAATTATTATAACCGCAGACATATCGTGCCAATTGCATGTCATTTATTCTAAGCCCAGACGTCCGTATAATCGCATTTTACAAAATACTTTAGATTTTTTGTTCATAAATACAATCATTACCTCATTTTTTTTATTTTTATTCTGTGTATTTATTCTTCATCCAACTTTATGACTCGGTTATCAATAATTTACATGATTAAAATGTATAATATTAGTGATTTCCTTATCACAACGCTCTGTCATGATAATAAAATAAATTTATCTATTTTTTTAAATGAATTTTTATAGTTTTTATGCACACTAACGTCTTTTTGTGTTCCATGCAATAATATTAATGTAAAACCGGAAACGATGAAGAAATTCATTTTGATGAACGATAACGTTCGTCTGGCCTGATTTTTCGAACGAAATAAATATGTGTATAGAAGATGATATACAACAGACATTCGTTCTCGCGCTCAGCTAATATTAAAACAGCCTCACACACGAGGAAAATAAAGACTGACTGGTGTAACAGTCGCAAGACCCTGGCGCGCAGAAACCTCGGAAGGATACAGTGCTCGCATTAATTCAGAATGAGATACCGTCCGTGTTATGACTATTACTAAACAGCGTGTACAGCTCTAACCAATGTGATGAAGCAGCACCAGCAACTCCGAATGTATTCGACGTCGTGTACTACCGCTACTGGTTAACTACGTGAGACACGAGTTAAATAAACCCACGTTATTAACTCAGCAAACCGGGCTGAAGCAACAAATACTCAACGATAACTCTCAGTGAATTATCGAAACCTATATCTACGTATCGAAATGTTGGTTTTCGTACTTTCTCGAGCTTTCTAAATGGAGGAAAATAAAAATTTGAAATAAATCAGAACGCAGGAGTATTTTTATTTAATTTTTGTAAAATTATAAATTTTTTATCGATGTTTTATTTTCTAGAGAGTGTGTTGAATTTTTTTAATAAAGATTCTTGGAATTGGGGCTCGAGTGGAAATTATTTTTATCAAGTTGATTGAATAATACGATGGAAAAGAGTGGGAAAAAATCTGAACAATTGTCTATCGAAACGAATCTTTTGTGAGATTTTGTATTTTTGAATAAATGATGAAAATGCCTGGGGCATGAATGAAAATATTTTTCAAATCGGAGTTTCCGTCATACATAAACATATGAAAATAATAAAATTCGGGTGAGATCACGAAAGAGTGCAGAGAGGCGTAAAATTTTCGGTCACGCGATTATAACGCAATTCGTTTAGTCGTGGTGTGTTTATCTTTGAAAAAAATGCTTGGACGAGGATGTTACAAATTGGCTTTACGAGGTAAACCATATTTTTCATTTTACATTATCAGTGTGGCACGATCATCGGTACTGTGGGTGGCTCTCATGGCATTTATACATTCGAATTGTGGCTGTTGGAGAGAGAAGGAGATAGAAAGAGAGCGAGAGGGGGCTAAGGAGGGATAAGATCGGCGGAAGATCGTAGATCAAACATGTAAAACGCATACGGGCTTTCGAAGGGGGTTGATGCACTTCTGTATACGTGGCTTACGTATTATATGGCTCACACTTGCATCGTCGCTTCAGGGGGGAACGTGAAACGTTGCTTTTATTATGCATTCGTTGCGATAAGCGAATGAGAGAGTGAGACTAAAAGAAAGAGAATCGAGGAGAGGGAGCGAGAGAGAGAGAGAGAGAGAGAGAGAGAGAGAGATTCGGGGGCTCACGCTTTTCATGATGAGTACACGAGTAAAGGGGTAGATATGTCCGTGTTATAAATGTCAGTATTATGCGAAAAGCATCTTTCTCTCTTCAGCTTTGACTTAAAAGCCAACTTCTTGCAGGCTCTGCCACAAATCGGGGCTTAAACCTGGAAAATCTAATTGCAGAAGGCATGAGCCCGGCAGTTGAGCGAACGTCATGTTGCATATATATGTTACATAGATAAATACATATGCATTTCCATACGAAATCCAAAAGGACGTATCTCTCATGATTTCCCATGCCCAACCACGTTTTTTACACCCTTCGGATTTTAAACTTCCGAATATAATGCACAGCACCATTTCCGAACAGGCGGACACGTAAATCAATCAAGATGCTCGCGAGACTCATTGTTATACCTCGTCTCGAAAGGTTACGCAAACCTTGCCAGAAGATAATGCTCGAGAAAACTTGGATCGTAAGCACAAATGCTTACGCAATTTTGCATATCCTGTACGATTGTTATTACGTCAGTTTCATGATCATTTATTCTGTTAAGCTTGAAAAATTCTTGAAAGTCATCTTCTGGAATTTCTGATGATTAATTATCATTTTTATATTTTTTATTTCAGTTTTTTTTATTAATTTCAAGGTACTGACTTGTTATTTCAACGAAGAATACATTTATTGAGTGATTTTATTGTGCAGGAATGAAATTTGTATGAGTAATGCGTTCACAGACCCGGAGGCAATGATAAGTTTCAGATATTACACCCTCGATGTTTGAATTGCAACAACTGGGCTACTTTCCTGTACACACTGCTTTCTTAAAGACCCGCGAGTAGACGAGACCATCGGATTCGATCCTATCGTTTTTGCCACCCGCAGCTTTCCTTCCGCCTGCCTACGGGGAGTATGAAGAAAAGCATTCGAGTTGCATCAGTAAACGCGTGAATGCAATAAGTTCTAACTATGCCACTTTTTTCTTTACAACCATATCCTTTTGGTTTCTTCAAGAAAGTTCATTTTTTTCTGATTTTTTTTCGCATATTGCAAATAGAAGAAAGAAAAGGTCATTATTGACCTGAAAATTATGTTTTCAATCGTTTTTCAAAGGAACCTTCTAAATTATTGTTAGGAACAAATAAAAAAGTAAAGATTCATCAAAGACGATGAACACAAACATCTGTAAACGATAAATTTTGACAAACACAATAAATAATCGTAGTCTCAGTGAATAACTTTTTTGGTTTTCATTGCTTTTTTATTTATTCGAATGTTTCTCGAGCCTGAAATATTTCACGGGTATTATATAATGCATCAGTTTTTCATGAAATTTCAATCACGTCATGAGAAGACACACTATATTCGTGACCATACTCTCGGTGAAGAATATAATACTCGTCACGTTCGCGATATGAAAAAAACGATGAAAAGCAAGGGAAAAAAAATGCAGCTAAAAAAGGTATCGTATCGCTCATAGCATGAATGAATATAAACATATAAAATATACATATATATTAACATATGGTGGACACACGATATTACGCTTCCCGTTCACGTAAAACCAAAACTTTATGGGTGGGAACTGACTGGTGTGGTGGATGGTCGATGGTGGTCCGGCTCAACAGGAAAGAGGTCCACCGCAACTATCATAATACCGGGAGTATCCGGGATACGTGTAACTCGCGGACACACGACGAGAGCTTGTCACGTGTACCAAACTCTATAATATGTGAGTACATGTACATTTAATATATATACATCCACCTTAATATACACAAATAACAATAGAATCGAATGCATTACGTCATCAGTCGCGTGTTTTTAAATGGAATCGATGTACGACGATCATTGTAAATGCGGAAAAGGATCGTCGTCACGGTAATCATGACTCACTGGATTACATTATTATTTTTTATTACAGAAGAAAAAAGCATTTGACGGCTGCAAGTAGATGACAGTTTGAAAAAAAATGTATAATAAATAAACATACCGAATTAAATGGAACTTTTGCCATGACTTTGTTGTTTGAATCTGTAATCGTTGATATTGAAGTCATTAGCACGACCCAAAACAACCCAGAATCCTGATGATCAATTTTATTCAACGGGAAGCATCCCAGATCGAAGTATTTTAGTATTAAAGGTAAACTTTGATGGAAATAACGTCAAGACAAAGTTTGCTGTAGGGGTTCACATGCATTTCGTGCAATCCACGGAGAGAGAGAGAGCGAGAGAGAGAGAGAGAGAGAAAGAGAGAGGGATCCCGAAGGCAGCTTATAGGTGATATAGCATCGTCGAACTTACCAACGGCATGCACCCACGCTATTAACGCCGCGGTTACATCGCGGTTACGTGGAACCAACACCACAGTACAAATGCTATATATTGTAAGATATATACCAATCAACATCTTATTATTATAAGGGCGTAAGTGTGCGATGGTGTTTGTTAAAATTGAAAAGATGAAGTCCTTTTGCTTGTGGCATATCAATTCATATACGTTTACTTTATAGTAAAACATTGTATACACGTTTACATACGTGTACGTAAATATATACGTGTTTTCGTTTATGTGGCTTTCGTGCAACTCAGGAAGTTACTTATCTACGGTTCGCCCGATGCCTCGACTTCACAGAGGCATCACTAACACAACGCAACCATCAGTTTCAAGGGTTATATATATGAATATATAGATCTATGTGGTTTCATATGTTTGTATACGTGTTTTTGTAGTAAAGGACACCTTCGCACCTACATCACCTCTATTCTACCACCGGTGATATATTATTTAAGAGCGTTATGCTAATAAACCCTGAGCGGCTGGTTGCAAGAACATTATTTCTGAAAGAGAAGTGTATATAACGATCCAAGAGCCAAGTGTGCATACGGAAAAGATAGAGAGAGAGAGAGAGAAAGAAAGAGAAGACACAGAGAGAAAGAGAAAGGAACTGTGAGCCAGAGGCGTCGGAAATCGTGGTGTGAAATGAATAATTTCCATCAAGACTACAAGCCCAGGAATAGCTGCTAGCTGCTTCTATAGTTACTTCCACTCTTCTTGCTTCCCCACTTCCCCTTCGAAAGACTAAGACTTGACTCCATACCATATAACAAATGCTTCGTGAATTATAGTCAAGAGGATAATATAATTATTCCTTAGTTCCCAACGCGGTTCCGGAAACGAGGAAACATGAGAAAACCGATGAATTTTTTTTTTAAGTTCAATGCTTGTCACTTTTTGAAGGATTCATTCTGTTGCAGTAAATATCATACTTTGCATTCATTGGGAATAGGGTTTCTCCAAAAAATATGGAGAGGCTGAATAAAGTTGTCGATTCTTTTACAACAGCCAGAGCTAATTTTTTCTTTAGTATTTATTATAAAAACAGTTTTCAGATCATGATGATTAGCAACTAATGAATGGTAGTTTTATTCCTGTCCAACGTCACGTTGTCCGTAGTGGCTCCATTATGTCATCAGTTACATCAAGAGCTGCGAATTTTCAAAAAAAAAAATCACTTTTCAAAATTTTTATCCATTTGATTAATCATTTAAATGAACTAAATAGAGTTACGACTTACTTGGTTTTCGTGTAATTCTTCTAAATCGATGACGATACCGATACGAAATGATGCCACATCCAACGATCAGCAGAAATGACAGGGACCCAAAGATAATACTCATTCCACTGGATTTCATCACATTACACAAAGAGTCTGCATACATAAAATGATTTCGCTCATTTCAGTGTTTTTTCTATGCTTAAAGTTCTTGGCAAGCTGCCATATTGTGAATTCGACTTAATTCTTTTTATTCGTCAGGTCTAATGCCCATGATGGGTAACTTGCTTAGTCGTCACGTAATCAATAACAAAATGTTGGCATAGTCACCTGCAGCTAAAAAACAGAAGACCATATCATCACTCTCATCGAAACCGTCCAATAACGGAAGCTCCGTGGATACAAGACCAGCAGTTTGTTCCAACAATTTAAGATGATAACAACGAATAGCATCTGGGCTTGTATTTTTCGCCATTTTTAGCGACAGTATCGAGTGACACTCTTTGTTGCATTTCGGACCAGTCCAGTCCCATTCGCCTGGATAATATACTCTGTTAAAAATAATGACACACGTCATTCGAACGAACTGAACATTGATAGGATGTTAGAAGATGACACGAACCTGTCGGCGCCAATGAATTGTTCATTGGATTTGTTACCAGCAATGAAGATGCCACAAAATTTGGGTTCATTACACTTCGATCCAGTCCATCCATAGTTGCAAAGGCAGCTTCCATTTACCTTGGAAAAGCCGCCATTGCTGTTGCAGTTTCCATCGACGTAAGTGACAGGAAGTTGCAGCTGACATTGGCCCGGTGCAATACAAAGCGATCCATTTAGACATGGTGGTGTACAATGTGGCTGACAGGTCAACGATTTTGTGTCATTGTTTTCTTCATAGGTAAAAATATAGCCTTCGTTACAAACGCATGTATCAGGGCCAACGCAATTACCATTTAAACATCCTCCAGAACAAATCGGTGCGCATATATGTTCAGGATGCTTCAAACGAGATGATTTTTCATAACCGTCTATACACTCACAGTAATCCGGCTTTGTACAAACTGCATTGACGCAATCATTGTCGCAGATTGGTTCGCACTCAAAGCTGTCGTTCGTCGCTGGTCTGTAGCCCTCGGCACAAGTGCAACTGTTTGGATAACTGCAAAAAGCATTGACGCACATTTTCTCACAAACGGGAAAACATTGTCGAGACACATTTGCTATGTGATGGGAAAGAACCACAACGCTGTAGCCAGGATCGCAGTCGCATACGTCCGGAGCAACGCAGGAAGCATTTTGGAAGCAACTTTGAGAGCATGTGGGTTTGCAAGAGTGTTCATTGTTACTGAACACTGATTCATCGGTAGTAGCTGTCGGAGTGACGGTAGTGCCTGGATCCGTACTCAAAGATTGGTCCATAATTAGCGAACTTGAACCATTCGTGACATCAGGATTCCTAGTGACTTCATAACCAGCTTCACAGCGGCACAGATTTGGTGCGATACACTTCGCGTTATTGCCACAACCCTGAGAACCGTCGTAACCGATTGAAGCACATGATGGTTCGCAGCTAGCTTGATCATCCGCGGCGACGAAACCAGGATCGCAATCACAGATGTTCGGTGCTTTACATCGACCGTGCACACAATCATTTGAGCAGATGGGTGTACACTCACTCCATCCAGTTACATTGTTTATAGTGGACAAGTAGCCAGTTAGGCAATCGCAGTTGTTCGGATTGTTACATTTACCGTTAGTGCAACCACTTTCACATCGGGGCTCACATTGACGATCCACGGACAATTCGCGTAGTTCATATCCATCGCAGCAAACGTCGGTCCACTCCCAATCCACGTAGCTCTGGAATGTTAGCGGTAATAAAAATTCAAACATTTTTCAAAGCTGTCTCGCTTTCAAGCTGATATTTTAATCGTTACTCAGAATTTGTGAGGCTTTTCGATCAAACTTTAAATGCAATGGTTTATTTTACCGATGTAACATTCTTTTTTTAAATATCCTACTCACAACTATTCGGTAGTTTCTTCTTGTCTGTATCGTAGTTCTCCAAAGGATTCTCCTTAGGAACGTCTCGTAGAAACCTTCATACCGTGTCCGTTGAACCCTGCAGTTCAATTGACTTAGTATTAATTCGTCCAACTTTTCATACTGCCTGTTGAAGTAGCAAACTAGCTTTTTATGAACAAAATACCTGTGGCGTACTCTGCATATTCCTGAATTAATGACGGACCTCTTTTGAGCGGGTACTTTTGAAGCAATGCAGTCATTACACAAATAAACGATACATGCACAAATTATGATAAGACTCATGAAGCAAAGCTTATTTCTCGACATTGACATTGTTGTGATAATTCTAACACACTACACCAATTATTTGATTCCAATGAATGTTCCCTGGACTAATTTATTGTCACTCGAGGTATCCAGCGAACGTTGGCATACGCGGGCTTTCTTTTTGGCGCACATGCGTGAACATCGAGCTCCAAATGACAATTGATCGCTCCACAAAGCGTTCATGAGACGCCAAGCTATAAATAATTTGTTTTTATGGAGTAAGATATGCTTATGTTGACTTTTTTCCGAGTGTTTATCGAATATGACAGGAAACAGACGATAATGAATGAACGCACTAAGTATACGACCTATCCGTACATTTTCAGTTATCTCTTCGAGATATTGTGACCTCTCCTTACGAATTTTTCCAACAATCGTACATTTTTGATCGTCGCTTTTTCTCAATTCATTTTTTTTCAACATTTCACCGGGTTACCCATTTTTTAGCGGAATCAATATGATCTGCAGGCTGAATAACTTTGAAGATCGAAAGCAACGAATTGTGGGGAGAGGATCAGGCCATATACATAAGGCGTATTTTAATGAGAGAAGGTATCATACGAAAGAACATACGGGAGAGTCTCGATGCGCATATTCGTTGCACGTTTCGTTTACTCGGAAATTGATACGGGCGTCTGTCGCATAGCACATCCGATTCTTAATAAAGCGCGCGCTACTCTCTCCTGCTCTCTCGCTTCCCAGAACGCGATGAAAAATATGTTTTTGCGCGCATCAGGCACGCGCGATACGTGTGCCGATTATATTATAACATCCCTCCTCGGCGAGTGAGAGAAAGACAAAGAAAGCATAAGCAATACATGGAAAAAAATGCCTTTGCCCATTCCATAATTTCAACGATGCATGCTGGTGCTTCTTACGAGAAACACCATATTGTGCAGCAAAGATGAAATGCAATTCAATGACAGTTTTATGGACAATACACATCAAGATTGATAAATTCTCGTTTCCACCAACATCGAGGATGCGTTTCGTGTGTTAACCAACTTCATGAAATTTCAAGTCGAAAGAAAGTTTGGAGGTCCACACGGTTGTCCAAAATACGTAGAAAACCGAAGTCAATTGTACGTTTTTGTCAGCACTCATCAAAAATCGCATACGAACAAAAAATACTTTCTCGAAATATTTCTGTTCCAGCACCCATTCGATATGACGTCTGACTGAAAGTTTCCGGTTGGAAAAATGATGCGTCAATCATACAAAAATCCAGTATGATAACGTTTGGAATATGCGAGGGTGCGGAATTGCTTTTTAATTGGTTTCTTTAGGAACTGGTCTGATTTAACGGTCAAAAAATTCAAGATACACGCGTTTCATAAGCGTATGAACATAAACGTTGAAATTAGTCGGACCAAATATGGGTCAGATTGCAAGAGAGAGGGCGAAAAAGAGAGAAAAGAGGAAAAAAACGTTACAGAGATTGTTTAGATTTGCTAAATAGATTTGCCATAAGGTGAGGTGCGTTTCTGGATGTGTGTGTGTGTTGTGCAGGGCACAGACTTTCATAAATGGCTGCCCCGCCTCATCCGCTTGAATGTGTACCGTGACTGTGCCATGATACACGTGAGGTTCGATAAAACCTCAACGAAAGAACGGGACAGACCGAGAGAAAGAGATTTTCAAACGGAAGCAAGCAATTTGTTCTCGTTTAAGTTCGTATGTTTTTTTTTATTCTTTTTTTTTTTTTTTTTTACAAAATTGTTCAGCAGATCGGTATACACGTTTTGTTGTCCGTCACAGCTTCTCCGTGTCATATAAGCACATAATATCGCATCAATGTCGGAATTCTCATTTAGCGGCAAGCAGCCCCTCCACCGTTTGTGCATTAAAAGTCATTAGGCATGGGAAGAATCGTCGTCGCGCATTGAAGGCTCGCGGTGTTCCATCCGGCTTTTATTATTAAACTCTCGCCCTCAGTCATTTGCCCGTTGGACATACCCATCCGAGCTGTATCGATATATCAACTCCTATTTATATTCCATACGCGCACCTATTCCAATGAAAATACCTAATGCCACAATAGACATCCAATCATCGGTAATTCCTCGGCAAAATAAGCTTACGTGTGCCCTCTGTCCGAAACGATCGTTTGTCAAGTGTCAACGATCGTTCGCCGAGTATTATAAAAATCACGTGAATTCTTTCTGAATTGAATTCCGGATATTCTGTGAAAAAACGTCAACAATTTACTGTGCATTGTAAAAAGTAGAGTCAAAGTACTTTGTCCAACAAAATATCTTTGTTCTCCAAATTAACAACTTGTTATTCAATCGATTGCACGATTCAATGACAATGATAATACAAAAAAACTTATTTTAGTGTAAGTAGAAGCTGAAAAATGGATAATGCATTTGCAGCTGGTCCCCGAGGGCTTTTTCGTTGTATCGCGTTTAAAGGTCAGTTAGGAATAAACCACCCACGATACAAAATTCTCTCCTGTACGTCGCATGCTTTTATAATAGTATATAAAAATTTATGCACGGTATATGGACGCGTGCATTTATAACAAAGAATAAACCACTACCGAATGCTCGCGCATCCTTGATCCCTAATTCATATTCCTGCACCTGACTGACCTCTTATTTTTCTTTGAGTCTCATTTAACACCCCCGCAGGCGTTGTATATGCTCGCGGAGTTCGATTTTTTTTCTCATGTGCAAAAAAAAAACATAATTTCCATCTATACGCTGTGTTGTAATGCTCGCTTCACCTGCACCCTCTTGTTGAAAACACTTTCTATCTTTGTTTCTCTCATTCTTTCATTCTCGATTGTTCGACGGCACGTGCTACTTTCAGCTCGCTTTTACGGCTGAGCCACTAATTTTTATTTGAATATTATTAAATGCTTCCACCCTGAAAGGAAGGTGTGCGAAAAACAGCCGAAAATGAATAGCATAAAGGAAGCTGAAAAACTTATATACACAGGTGCGAATCTACCGAATTAATTGTTGCAATACTATTGCCCAGCGTTTACCATTCGACGATCGACAAAGATTCATTTTTAAGATACGGAAAAGTTTCTGCAAGGAATGTTGATTGATAATCACAAAACGTATGATTATAATTTATTTTTATAACATGGAACTTCTAGCCTTTGAGCCAATGAAGAATAAATATTAATAACAAAATAATAAATATTAACAGATTCGTAAGTGTCAGTTAATTGAAAGACAAACTCCTCAGACACGCTAAATGCTCGAATATCGTCAATAGAAATTCTAAATTTGTTCAAACAATTAGGAGGTGTCATGGCAGGTGAGTGATGTGCTCGAATCCAAAAGAAAAAGACATTTATATGTTTATATACATTGCGTAAAGGGCTTGGGAAGTTTATATCAACTTATAGGCCAGTAACTCGGTATCGCCACGTGACTCGAGTACAGTGAACAAGACACGGAATAAGAAACGTTTGAGCGCGAGCTGGAATTAAAAACTCGCTGGACAGGTGCGGATTCGACGACAGTGCGGTGGGTCTCATACTCTCGCTCTATCTTTTTTCATTTCCCGTTCAGTCCGTCGATGAATTGAATGAAAGAATAAAACTACAATTACAAAGTTTTTTTAATAATCGAAAAAAATGACAAAGAATATTTAATATTTTAAGATTTTTAAAATTACGCTCGTTCCGTCAATTCAATGAAAATTCTTCATTTGGATAACATTTTTTTGTTTCATCTCCTGACTGTCAATTGTGAGAAATAAAAATGGCGTTAGAACAATTGAATGTGGCAAAAAAACTGATTAAAAACCACGATTCGAAAATCGCGAAATTCAATTTTCTTCTCCGGATGTTCGCAAGTTGTGTGTAACTCGTACGACTGCGATGCGTAGTTTACGCGATTGTGTCTCTAAATAGTTACGAAATAAAATTCGCAATAGGTGTGAGCACACGGGGAAAAATCCACGCTGCTGTCTAATTAATAATCAAGAAGTTAAATGAGTGAAGTGATTGCGTTGAAAAACTGACGCAATTGATGCACACAGCATATCCCTTAACAAAACACTGTTTTGCAAAGTCATTTTACGCTCATTTAAGTCTTTCTCAATAGTCGTTATCTCGTTTATTTTTTTTTTTCGACGGAAATAATACTTTATACGTTTCAGAGAAGACTCTCTCTTCAACCGATTCATTTGAAACCTCGTGAATGATTCTTATTTAAGCACCAAACCAGTTCAAAAATGGGTTGAAAAACGTGAATAATTCAGTGATAAAAACGGATTTAATTCCAATAATAAAACTTTCCAAAATATCTTCAACCTTCAATTGTGTTTTCTCCGTTTTCCCGATAATCTCAATTTAAATTGTGCAAGTTTTTACTTTGAGGGTAAAATACATGCAGGGAGGGTCGATATTTTGATGAGAGATAGAGAAAGAGTTGAGCACATCAAAGCTCATCGATTTTGATAATATAACTCTTCATACCTATTCTGCACCGATACATCAATAGTTATCGCTTTTGCTGGCTTACTACGCCCACATTCTTACACAAAAATGCAAATGTAAATGTGGTTGTGTGCTTGTATCTGTATATACAATTGGTCATATGTATAGGATACGAGCTGTATCAACTGACCCGAATACGTGTGTATACGTTCGAGCTTCGCGAGGGCTTTATCAAATATACATGCGGATCGGGCGAATCTCTCGACGGAAATGGAAACTAGCAAATATCTAGTTGTTGGGAATTCGAATACGTGAATTGAGAGAGAAAGATAAAGAGAGAGGGAGAGAGAGAGAGAGAGAGAGAGAGAGAGAGAGAGAGAGAGAGAGAG
>JACEOJ010000158.1:174346-330697 GCA_013761285.1 Campoletis sonorensis
AGAGAGAGAGAGAGAGAGAGAGAGAGAGAGAGAGAGAGAGAGAGAGATAGAGGGAAATCGATATTCGTGGTATCCGTACATAAATAAACTATGGGATTGTTTACCTTTTCGCATAAAGCAATGTATATGAATGAATAGAATAGAAAAAAAATCGTTACGATGATTTTATCGATAAAACCAATATTGTCAAAGCTTCATAAGACTTTAATCGTTGAAGAAATGTAAAACCTCAAGAGATACTTTTATATTCGTGATAATCATTTCATATGATCCATTAAGATTACAGTTTTTTTAACTTTGGGCATCGTTTTATAAACTTTTGGTTTTAATGTTTTAATGTCTCAATGTATTTGAAAGAATAAAATACAAGACTATATGCGTACGATGATTGTATTGATAAAAATAATATTTTCAAAGCTACATGAGACTTTAATCTTTAGAGAAATGTAAAACCTTAAGAAATACACTTTTATATTCGTGATAATCATTATCACAAATTAATCCAATCTATTAATCCATTAATTAATGAATCCATTGAGATTAGAGTTTGATAAACTGTGGACATCGTTTTATGAACTCTTGGTTTTAATGTTTTAATGACTTGCAATAAAATAAGAATTCAAGAAAATTATTCTCGTCAATTTTCTTGGTCTCATCGATGATCGTGTGGGTTGGGAAAAAGAAAAAGATGTTTCTCCGAACTGTGGATTTACCGCACAACTTGTACTGGAAATCCTCCATGACCAGAGTTTCATGAACATCACTGATGTTCCAACGAGAATTTAGGCTCTCGTAGAACATCACAATACAGCAGGAACATGCTTACTTGCTAAACACGTTTGAGCTATCGTTTATGCACGGTTAACTCGAACATCCATCGGTAGTTGGACGGGGACTTGCCATCAGGTATCTCCACCAATGGAACCAGTATTGTCCTAACTTTGGTGGAAATAATGAGAATAATTGGTCGAGCTACTGACGCAAACTGCACCGTAGATACAATATTATTAAACCTCAACGTATATACGTATTCGAAGGCCCGATGCTCGAAATATTCATTCAATTCGATACAAGCTTAGATAAAATGCTCAATGCAATTGTTTTGTTATGGTAGTGTTTCAATATCTCAACAATTATACATTTTACAACTAAAATAACTTAATCCAGTCATTTTTTTTGTCCAACCAATGAACAAGGACGAAGAAGAATCCACAGATGACAAGAACTCAACGAAAATATTGTGAGACCCAGTGTAAAAAATAGCAACAATTAAAAAACAGTTCCTTATCTTGCACAAGGTCTCGAAATCTGACGAAAGATTTGCATCAATCGTAAAGAAAATCCTTAGGAATACCAGAAAAATGATTAAAAAAAGAAAAGTATATGATTTTAACAAGACTTTGAAAATAAGCATTCACTGATCCGAAACCAACGCCAAATGACTAAAAAAAAATCAGCAGATTTTTAAAAGAAAAGTAAAGAATTGTATTTTTTTTCTCACGTTACGTGCCCTCCAGAAAGGTTTGTTGGTATCATTTTGTCGTGAAACGTTATCTTTTTTCTTCCGTATTTTGAAGGAAAGTAATCGCGCAAGCAGCAGGGAGAGGATGTGTAGGAGACACAAGACGAGCGGGATTGTAGCTCGACGTACGTTATGTTGGATACATGGTGGATAGGAAGCCTGGTGTATTAACGGGGTCAAGAGGGAGGCGAGGTAGAGGCAACACGCATCAAGTGAACACTGCGCCAGTCGATGACTCCTGGCTAACATGGTTTCTGCATTAGATCGACGTGTTCTTCATTACGAACAATACCGAGGTTATACACCATAAACCGGGACAAGTCTTGGCTTGGCGTATAGGAACGTCACAAGAAGATAGACCAAGTGGTAGGAAACGGTTTGTTATACTGGTTGATGCTTCCTGTCAACGAATATGGACATTGTAGGAAGCGACCGGGACAGTAAGCATCGAAATCCGGGTTCACATTGAACAAGCAATTTTCAAAACGCAGGTGTACCTTCAATAATGGCTACCATAAAACTTTGCATTAGATAATGTTTCACTCAGCTTTTACGTTGAACCAAGTTTCCTCTACAATTCGTCAGGGTTTTTTTTACTTTTGACGGAAACTGCGAAACGATGCGTTAGTTCGCCAGCTGATGGGTGTAACGGGATTTTTTTTCCCTCGTTAGGAACACGACAACGATGGTTCGTTCTGTCACAGGTGCAAATAAGTGGATAAATATAGAGTGTTCAATGTGACTTTTATGATGTGGAAAGCTGTCAGATTATTATGAATGGAAATATTGTGATAAAAATAAACTGGATTTCATTTTTACTCGAGGAATCCCAGGCTTTATGATGAAATTTCCACAAGCAGAAACGAGACAAATTGAATTCTTATGAACAATGATAACAGCTGCTGATATAACTCATCGTTTGGCCTGCACAAGCTTGAAAGGAGATACGAAAGGGGAAACTAAAGGGAGTGGTAAGCAAGAGAGAGGGAGAGAGAAGGAAACAGAAAAGTACGAGGAAAAAGAATCTGGCGGAATGAATGTCCAGCAATCTTGATATAAGTAATGCATTTCTTTTATGTCTCCTCGAGATAAAGAATAATGGATGGTAGCCCCAACCTCACTTTTCGAAGTCGGGGATTTTTTTTTTCTCGCTCGGATAGAAATCCGCGGGGACAATAATAAGCCGTGAAATCCTTGGACGTCATAAAAATATATCACTTGAATATAATATTTTATCCCCTTCGAAAATCGATACCGGTGAGAAATAAAAAAAATATTTCATTTTTAGTTATAAATTACATTACGATCTCGAATAAATCTCGATATATCTGATGAGTGAAAGAAATCAAAGGGAAATACATTAATTGACATAAATGTACTTGTATAATTAACAAAATCATTTAAATCATTTCCGGAATTAAAAAAACATTCATCATTTCAATTAAATTCATTCTTAGTTCCGTATTTTCACGTCTTTATATAATTTTTTTTCAACTTTCGAAAGTTCAAGACAAAAATTATTCTTACTATGGGAATAATTATTGAATCTTGAAAAAATAATCGACCACGCTGTATACTTGCATGGTTATTCGTCGTACACCCGCGAAGGGAGTGTATATTCTTCGATATAGAGACTCGTGGGTGACATATGGCAGGCTCTGAGCCAGAATCACCCGGACGGACGGGACTTGATGGAGTACTCGAGGCATTCGCCACGAGAGACTTCCCCAGTCCCCTTACCCCGTGCTGTATCACATCGCCTTTGCTCTTCTGTCAGAGATCGTGTCCAACTTCCATACGAACTGATACAAACAGTGATTGGTCACTTAACAAGAGTGTAAAAAACACTTATTATCATTTTTCATTTCGTATTTATCATTTATTGACTGGATACATTATCAAAATATGCGATTATAATCAAATAATGTAAGCGCTGACGTTAAACATCGTAACTTTGTGCTGGAATAACTAAAAATCATTTATTTCACGATCGTACAATGACCGACAAAAAAAAACACAATTATAACTTGAAAGTCTCAAATCGTGATCACTCGTCGAATTGAATGAAATTGTTTTCACTGTTGAAACCAAAAGAAGAAAAGTGGCTAATAACCAAACCGATCACGACCGCTGGACACTGAGACTTCAGGAAAATAGAACACACACGACCATCCCAGCTTTCTGAAGACCCGCTCACTGAACCCTGAATAACGTGGCTTTCCATCGATCCACTACGACTTCTTATCAAGCAAATATCATTTTATTTCATTTATGGCAATATCTATGGAAAGAGGGACGACTTGAGCTGGCTATGGTCAGTGACTGTTTTATGGGGATCTTCGAAGTTATGGATATATATATAAATATATATTTCATCTATAAAGATTTTTGCTTCCACGTGTCACACACTCGACCGAACATATTGAATTTGTGAGTGTGTTGCTGAGATACGTTTTATCATCTGACTGGATAATAAAGTGCAACTTTACTTTCGAGAACTTTGTCAATAAAAATGAGCGGTTTCATGAGAAATGCAACACGATAATTTGCATGTTGAATTAACTTTTCATTAAGATTTTTAATCACTTTCATCAGAAAATTTAACGTCACGTATTTTTTTTTCATTTTTCGTCTACAAATAAAAGAAATCATATGAGAAACAATTTCGGCGCTCATAGAAATTCGCACAAAGCGAACATCTATAAATATATTCGTTTATATTCATTCAGTCAAAAATGAACGTTAAAAAAAACAGCTCCACGAGACGATAAAGTGACAAACAGAGTTATATATATTGGCTTGGGATATCGATCGGTATTCGATAGATTTCTCCGGATTCAACCTCGTTTTGACTAAATAGGAATATATCGACTTTTATAGAAATCCAGTCGTACGTTCAGAGGCCGGGTCCGCCTTACTCGGGAGAAAACGTCAAAATTGATATTCCTCGCGCTCGCCTCGAGCTCGCTCGCTCGCGTATAAACCCAGAATTCGATATTTCACGTATGGTATAATCTATAGATATATTATAACTATATAGACAGCGTAACTGTGCATATACATATGATCGTCGTTTCCTGTAAACTGTGAGTGACAATATTCCAAATTTTCGGCTCGCCTACGGCATTTCAAATTGTACGAAAAATCTAAGACATTAGAATAACTTTGTACCCGAAAATTCAAGACAAAAAAACAACATTTTACATTTGACATAAGAGAATTTTTTGTCAATTCAACGACAATTTTATGCTCGAATCAATTGAGAGTGAATAAAATACGAAGCAACGGAGTTCAAACAATTCGAATCAAGGAACTACACAACATTTTGTATTACCCTTTTCGATCTTTCTGAAAAATGAAAAGATTCAAATATCTCAATCGTGGTAAAATGACATCGGAAAATATGTCAAAGTTTTGTGAACGTCTTTAATTGGTAAAAATAAAAATAAAAAAACATTCGCAATCAAAATTCGTTCCTGGTAGTTTCTTCAGCTTAGAAATTCCAGAGAGTAGGTTGCACTAAGGCTTGAAGCTTAATTGAAGTAAAGAAACTTGCTTTGGATTATTGCGAACTTTTCGACTTACATATCGATTAACCGAGCGCGACTAAAGTTTTCTTATATGTATTTAAATAATCTCAGTTGGTCTATACAATCAAGAAGTGCATTTCGTCGCACGATTTCCTCAATTGACTTCCCGATTCGCCTTTTCTGTTCTTCTTAAAGTAACGTAAACATTTTTCAAGCTCGATTTTTTCGCTCCTTATTTTTATTAATAATACATTGTTAAGGAGTCGTTGATCGATCGGGAATCGCATAGTCCGCTGGTCAGGAAGCACGTCAAGAGGAGACACAGAGCAGTCACAGCGATCTCGAAGCATCTCAGAAGTCGGTCTTAACGAAGCGATAGTACATGCAGCACGAGAACTCGCGAGAATCCACGTACGCGCGGGCGTATACGCACAACGACTTACACAAGAGACAAGGGAGCAAGGTAAAAAAGTGAGGGAACAGGGCGGAAGGGGAAAGGTATATCTCTGTCTGTCTGGAACGTCTGATCTGGACACACAGTCGGAAAAGACCGCCCAGCAAGTAGATTCAACCTCGTAGAAACTGCTCGCCGTGAAGTACATAGTCGCGAAGATGGACGAGATCAAGCAACTCTATTATCTATTAATCTATACACATTTTATTAGAAATATACCCATTACTAAATCATTAAATTTCATATCATGAAATTGTGATGATTATTGGGCCCGAAATCATCATTTCCTGGCTATAGTGATTGACTATAAAAGTTCTACGATATCTCACGATCTGAGACAATTTGGCAGCTGATATTTTAGCGAATGCTCATTCTTATTGTTGATTATAAACAAAAAATAGAAACAAAATTATTGAAATGGTTGCCCTGCCGATTTTCTCGAGGCCGAAAAAATCGAAATTCGACATCGAAATATTGAGATTTCGAACAATTTTCTATGACATTTCTTTTAATGTATAAAATTATGCGGAAAATGAAAAATTCTCCTAGAAAAATTACCCTGGAATGCTTATGACGTTATCGTCACATCCAGGATCGATGAATGGTTGGATTTTTGAATGTGTATTTTAATTGACACACGAATTATGTTGGAGATCCATTTTTCTATAAAAAAAAGCAAACAGAGAACACTATCAGCTGGAATAGTAGAAAGAAATGATATAAAAAAAGGTACGGCAGAGTTATACCTTTTGGAATAACGTATCGAAGAGGTTTTTAAGCGAGGAGGCACGTTTCAGAGACGCACAAACGACATGACAGGAAAATATGGAGCGAGGTGGAATTCCACGAGCGTTCAACTCTCGGGGCTCTCTCGATTAGGTCAGCTCGTTTATAATGCTGTGCGGTTGCATGGGTTATATCCCCTTAACCCCTTCTCTTCTCACCCAAACTCTACGACACTGTACTTCGTTATATATTTCGCGTCACACGTCTTTATGTACATATAAATAAAAAATACATATATACCGTAGATATAACATAAAAATCCGTACGTGGACGACTTATTTGATATTCCAGGAAGAGCGCGTTTCGATATTTCCACCGTGAGCAAGTCTGGGAGATTTCTGGCAATCCTTCCTTTTTGGCTGTAGTTTGAGAATTGGAGAAGCAAAAAAAAAATAAAGGAATCTCAAGAGAGTAAATGGCGAGTACTGTCTGCATTTGACTTCGTAAATTTTTCTCTCATTTCTTCTGGTCTTATTTATAAATTCTTATCTACTTCATTCTCTTTCTCTTATCTCTCTCTTTTCTCTCTCTCTCTCTCTCTCTCTCTCTGTTTCTTTTTTCATTTTCTATCTTTTACTCAAGTGAGTAAAATCTTTGCCGAGAAATAGTGGAAACAGGGTGTGCTGCACATCACCCTTCTTGGCAAAATCACAACTGCAGCTTCGCCCTTATTTCAATCGTAAATGTGTGTGCCACGCTAACACTGGTGGCATCAAAACCACCGAACCCTCCATTTGCTTATCGATGTCTTTTCGGTAAAAGTTTGATAGCTTTGTTTCCCATGCTTCTTGACGTTCTTACTGAAACTAAATAGTGACAGACTTCTCTTTTCCTTACGCTTCTTGAAAAGCAAAATCCTCGAACGTGCCATACTCAATGGACCGATCGAACGCCTTTAACGCTACTGTTCTCTCTCTCTCTCTCTCTCTCTCTCTTCCCCTCTCTTTCTCTCAGTTTTTCTTTCGATTGTAAGCAAATTTCAAATAAAAACTACAGACAAAGAACTGTCTGTACCTGAGGGCTTTTTGACTTCAGAATTCATGACCCTTCGTAGACTCATGGGGTCATTTTGACCCGGGCTAATTTTTCTGGAATAATAATCACTCAGCTAGAAATTATTTCAGACTCCCAGCGTTTATTCATCAGGATAAACAATGTTTGCTTTTTGAAAAAAAGTTCAAGTTCCTTGTTCACATAAATACCTCGTTTGGAAATCTCGTCAATCCACTATATTTTTGTCAAAATGCCTCAAAACCAAATTTCAATCAACTTTGCATAAATTTCATTAACCAAAACAGTTTTATGGCCATTTTTAAAGATGAAAAACCACAATGTGGAGACTCGAAGCTTACCAACACATAGTTTTTCAATGACGTATACAAAATAGGCGAGATTGCATAGCATGTACACATTGCAGGCTGCAGAAACAATGCAATAGAGTACAGGAAAACGGTGGCGAAGGGAGAAATGGAAGAATGATAGAGATACAGCGACGAAGAGATTGAGAGATCTCGAGAAACTGTGGACAGAGTAACTTGCAAATATAAATAAATGTATAGATATATAAACACACATACGTACACAGTAAACTATAGAGCAAAGCATTGTGTACATCGAGAGACACAAAAAGGTACATCGGTATTGAGAAGCAAGGGAATAAGAAGCGTTTTCATGATTTTCCATCGTCGTACTTTCCTTACATACACCACAGAGACTATTGCTTCGTGTACTTCGATAAAGTGCCTTATGTGTGTTATGTACATGTATATTAGTTATATATTTATGTATAAAGATATACGAATGTGTGTTGGACGAGAGCAAACTATCGGTAGGACAAGCGTCGAATTGCATAGCAAACAACCAGGATGTTATTGTTTCGAGCTCGGGATGCATTTCGCTGCACTTGCTTCTTCACAGTCTCCAATGTTTCGAAACCACCTTTGATCACCCTTTCTGCTGCACCAACGTTTCTTCGTATTATAGATTCGATTCAAAAGATTTTTTTTCAAAAAAACATGAAACTTAAGAGCAACATACGAAAAAAATATTAAATTATCATATTTAACGATATTTGTTGACAAACTCAGAGGTTAGAACGTTACAATTCCATTTGAATTAATCATGATCATCGTCTTTTTAATAAATCTTTGCAATTTATTCTATGGACTCTGATTCTATGAGCATTGAGCCCTTTCTATTTCTCCAACCCTCTCATTTCGTTCAGCTCATTTTCTCCCACGCGCACGACTGCTGCCTCTTTTTCTTTGAGATCGTGCGAGCATTCCACTTCTTCTTAGCCGCACGTCCGCCGCATACTTACATATCTTATGTCTCCGTGAGCGTGAGCGCGACCAAGATTTTTTTTTTTTTTTTTTTTTCATCGCGAAGAATGGCGCCGTATGTATAATTGTATATGTACCGATGCACGTGAAGCAATCGTATTGGTTCGCGGCTGCACACCGGTAATTGTTGCCACGAAAGGTAAGGGGTGAGAACCTCACGACAGGGGTGAAATTCTCTCAAGAGTTATAACCACCATCGAAAAATTACTCGACATGAATACAAAATAGCTTTTCGTAATTTATTTCATCGCTTATTACAATTCCGATTTAAATAATGACGATAAACAAAACTTGTATATTCTTTGATGAATAAAATACGAGCACTAATCACAGGAACACTTATTTCGACGTAATTTCGCACACCAATGGATTTAGTGCCATCGGTTAGGACTTCTAGTGATTTTTTTTAGTGATGTTAATAATGATTTTATTAGTGCTTTTATTACAATGTAATAGCTGTTGAGCTGATTTCCAAGTTACGATTTTATCAATAAATTAGATCAATAAAAAAAATTAAGCATTAAATACCCGGAATTTAGGTAAACATCTCGCATTAGTTTTTTTTCAGTTTCTTATTATAAACAATAAAGAATAGATTAAAATAGTGATCGCATAAGTAACGGAAGTAATCGCTAATCATCAGGGAAAAAGCAATCGTCAGTTTAATTCGTGGACTGATCTCTCTTAATGAGTTCCCATTAGTGACTATGAGTGTCGGAAGTTTTTATTAGTTTTATTGCTGATGAAAACATCAATCGTCCTGCTCATCACTATTTGTTCATGAAGATTTTTATATGAGTGGTTAACATTTTTGTTTTTATCTTTTAAAAAAATTTCAAAATAGCTAATCAGATTTCATAGCATCGCAGTACGAATGTAAACGTATAAATAAAGAGGAAAAGAGAATTACTCTCGAATAGAAATGAATCTGTTGGGTACACAAAAATCTAGCATTTCTTCAGAGAGGCAGGAAAATCTATCGAAATTCCACACTATACTGACCGATCGATCGAACAACACTTTCTCACCTTTTTTTTATTTCACGTTCTTCAATTTATCGACACTCATTATTTTCTATCGGTTTTTATCGGTAACAGGGATTCAGCCAACAGCGTGTTTATCTTTAAACAGAAAGCATCCCCCAGCCAGAATTTCGTATTCCTATCCCCGAGGACTTATGTCTTTTAATTTTCTTGCGGAATTATTCGAGCGCGTATCGTTTATCAGCACTAAATCTAGGAGTGGGAAAAGAGAGGGACGGAGGGAGAGGAAGAAACAGAGAAAGAGAGAGAAGGAGAGAGAAAAAGAGGGAGAGGGAGAGACAAGAGATGGAGAGAATATAGAGGGCGCTGCAGAAGGCAAAACATAGGCATTGCTTGTGGAAAAACGTTTTATCGTGAGCTTCACCCTTTCACAAGTGTTCGTTTTGGCGTATCCGTAGAAAACCATACTCTATTTGATTCTTCATACACAGGGTGGTCTCAATTGATCATAAAAATCAGGCGATACGTGTTTATGTCCTGAAAAAAGTTAAATAACCACACGATATTTTCTTTTAAGTATTTTCAATTCTATCTCATAACCGTGTCAAGGTCAACATAGTCCAGAGAGTTCTATAAACTCGTCTAGATCTTTTTTATCCTGACATTTGTCCACAAGGTTCGTTTAACCCTCTAATTAATCTTGAAATCTTTCTCAAATGACACTTTTTTTCCCATGTCATCGTCAAAATAGTCTCATGAGCTCCGACGACGCTTTTTCTCGTAAGAATTTATTTACTTTGTCTCAACAACGATATTTTTGAACAGGAGCTTGAAATATTGTTGAAATTTGACGTTTTCGATGAATATGACTGTTTATTTTTTATTTTTTAGTTCGTTCGGAACACCCTGTATACAAGTAAGCTTCGTTGGACTAGTGTATAGCTCCAGCAACTGTACGGGAGAGCCTCACGCCGGGCCTAATTTGTGTCTTCCTTAACAACTTATAATTCAAGCTCGCAGACTGGAACCAAACCTGAACGGTCGTCGGCAGGGCGCGAGAGGTGAACTACGCCAACTTGAACAACGATAATTATACACTCCATCCTGAGGGCGCACGCGGTGTGGCCCTCGGGGCTTCTATACATCTAATGTGTACACTCCAAACGTTATATCCAGCAAATATATACATATATACTTGTTTGTATAAATATATAGACATATATATATAAAGTGCAAAACGCATTTTAGCTACCTGTCCAATGGTTGCTTCTCAGCCATTCTCGTACTTACTCTTTCCCTGTCTCTCTATCGTTTTCTTTCTCAGTTGTGCGCGCGCTTTGCCCTTAAATTTGATCTTATTTATGCCCCCCGTTAATGTATTCAACGCCTGCTACTTTATCCGCTCGCCTAGGATTAATCTTGAAGCGAGAGAACTCTCGGGAGCATGTTATATGCATATATTTATATATAGCATGTTTATTTATGTAGCGAAAGAACGAGAAAGGACGGAAAGAAAAGCGAGTTTGTGGCGTAATGTTGGAAAACTTATCTGCAGCCTCTTGGGCTATAACATTTCTTTTTTATCTCCTATTCTCCTTTTACTAACAGCTGAAGAAAAACAAAATAATAATTGTATTTTGCGCCTCTTCCTCAAGATCAATTTGTAGTACCCCTACTCACTGCTAGATTAACCACGAGTTTTAAAGTCTAAAGACTTTTTCCATAGCCTACTGTGCTGATCCTGCACTCACCGCTGCGATATTCATTCTTCTTCTCGTGCTAGAAGACCACGGTTGTCTCTGTAATAGCTCGATATAATTGATAAAATTAAAAAATAAAAATGGGCAAGAAACGTCATAGAGACAGAGATGAGGAATCGAGAAAATACGAGGAACAATTGGAGAAAAGGATTCGTCGATTGGAACGTTCACGGGGGATGAAAAAGCGTAGACGTAAGTACGGAGAAAAAGAAAAATTTTCTGTTAGGATGAGAGACGCAAAACATGCACCATGGCAACGGAAATGATACTACAGGCTCTAACCTGTCAAGTACAGAAAAAATATTTCTTTTTTAAAGAAAAGACTCGTACAAGCTCTTACTTGTAGAGTAAAAGTTTGGTTTTTCTTTAAAAATAATTACAATGCTTGGACAGGCTCTAACCTGACAAGGAATCCAATAAAATAATGATTGCTCAAGTGCAATAAACATGCAACTCAGGGAGGTCTAACCCGACTGAGGAAGGGCGTAGCCCGTGCTGAATAAGTAATTCATGTGGTGCTAACCTAAAAATGACACTTGGCTGATATGAGACTATCTCATGTGTTCAGGTCATCGTCACGAGTCTGATTCTGAGTCGACTTTTGACAGCAAGGACAGTCAGAGCGGAGATAAGCGGGGAGAAGAGACTCCTCATCGCGAAGGAATTTTGAGTATTATTCACTCGTCGGAATCGGACATCTCTCAGGATGTTTCGGTAGCACAATGCGAGGATTCCGCTTCGAATGGCATAAACGTGCCAAAAGGCATAGAGGACGAGGAACAGAATCAATCGCAAAAAGCAAAAGATCCTGACGGCGAAAATTTAGATCCTCGTATAGTTGAGATCTTGGGAAAAAGAATAACAGAGGATCGGGAACTGGCTGCGAAGATTCCAAACGAATTAATGGTTCGATGGGAAGAAATCATAAAAAATGGATTACCAATGGAGGAGAGGGAAAAAATTATTCACAAGTATCCGCCTCCGGAGAATGCGGTTTTCATAGATCCTCCGGGTATCAACCCTGAGGTAAAAGTAACCCTTGGTGAGAACTCTATCAAGAGAGATGAAAGAATTGTTAATAAACAAACAAAGATCGCAGCTGTTCTAGCAGTGGTTGGAAGCGTCTTTCGGGAGATTGTTAGCGGTGAAAAGGACGATCTGATCGTTCTCGAAAAACTTAGCGACGCAGGACGCATCCTTGTGGATTTGCAACGAGACGAGTCCTTGATACGGCGAAGTTTGATAATGGCTAACATTAACACATCATTCAAGGATGTGCTCAATGCATCTGTACCAGACGAGTGGTTATTTGGAAAACAGATTGAGGAGAGAGTGAAGGCGGCAAAGACTTTAGAGAGTACAGCAAAAGATTTTAAAATCACCCGAAGACCGTTGAATCCTAAAAACTCAAAAAACTCCCGGTTCCCGCCCCGTCGCACACCAGCTGGTCAACACCAGGAGGCAGTGGAACAGGGCGGGAAAAAGCAAAGTTTCACGAAACGTTATCGGAATTTTCCGAACATCTCGAGGAACCGTCGACGGGAGGACAACAATCGGTCCAATTCCAAACGAGAGGGTCCGTCGCGTCGGAAGTGGTAGAAGATCGTGTAAGTCTCATTGCAGGTCGTTTACGTTTATTTAGACTGAAATGGAGGGAGATAACATCCGATAGAAGGATATTATCGTGGATAGATGGCTACCGAATTCCTTTTGAAACGAAGCCTTTTCAAGAAAATGTTTTCGAGCCTAAAAGATCGGAAAAAGAACAATTGGAAATAGCTGAATTAATAACTGAATTGCAAGAAAAAGGGGCTATCGTTCCATGTCAAAAAGCAAAAGGACAATTCGTGTCTGATATATTTTTAGTTCCAAAGGCGGACGGAAAAAAGAGATTCATTCTTAACCTTAAAAAATTAAATATGTTCATTAAGACAGAACATTTTAAGCTGGAGGATAGAAGAACGGCAGTGAACTTGATTAGCAAAGATTCTTTCCTCGCAACATTGGACTTAAAGGATGCATATTATGCAGTTTCCATCGCAGAGAGTGATAGAAAATTCTTAAGGTTTTATTTCAAAGGACAGTTGTACGAATTTGTGTGTTTACCATTTGGCTTGGCTACAGCACCGTATACATTTACGAAAATTTTAAAGCCAGTGATCGCACACTTACGTGAAAAAGGTTTGCTTCTGGTCATATACCTGGATGATGTTTTAATTATTGGAAATTCTTTTGAAGAATGTCAAAAGAACGTAAAAACAGTTTATACAACTTTAGAGAGAATAGGTTTCATGATAAATGAAACAAAATGTCAATTGGTACCGAAAAGAAGGTGCAAATATTTAGGGTTTATCTTTGACACGGAAAAAATGGTTCTAGAACTCCCAAAAGAAAAGTCGATTAAAGTGGAAGGAAAAATTCTAAGATTTAGCCAGAGACCGTCATGTACGATTCGTGAGTTTGCGGAATTCATCGGTACGTTGGTAGCATGTTGTCCGGCAGTAAAGTACGGTTTGGGTCACACCAAGAGTTTCGAGAGGGTCCGATATCTGGCATTAGAGAGAAATTCTGGGTGTTACGAGAGTGTGATGAGGATTCCAGACTTGTTACAATCTGAATTTGCATGGTGGTTAAAGGTCATACGTTCAGCTTATAGTTCTGTCAAAAATAAAAAATTCAGTTATGAAATTTTTAGCGATGCTTCTCTATCCGGATGGGGAGCGGTATGCAAAGGTGAAAGAACACATGGGTTTTGGAATCAAGAGGAACGAGAGTTACATATCAATGTCCTAGAACTGTTAGCAGCTTTTTTTGGTTTGAAATGTTTTGTAAAGAATGAGAGGGACTGTAATATCCTGCTTCGAATGGACAATACAACAGCTATTGCCTATATCAATAAGATGGGCGGCATACGATTCGAAAAATTAAATATTTTATCGCGGAAAATATGGGAATGGTGCGAACGGCGTGGAATTTGGTTGACCGCATCATATATTAACACAAAAGATAATGTAGAAGCAGATTTTGAATCACGGAGGCTTGAAGATGAGACGGAATATAGCTTAGCTGATTGGGCTTTCGAGAGATTAGTTGACACGCTTGGGAAGCCGGATATTGATCTTTTCGCATCTCGCGTTAACACCAAGTGTGATCGTTATATTTCATGGTTTCGAGATCCTCAGAGTGAGGCAATAGATGCTTTCACAATCGACTGGTCTCCTTTTTCTCTTTTTTATGCATTTCCACCGTTTTCACTTATTTTACGAGTGCTCAGAAAAGTCAAAGAGGAGGAAGCAAAAGGAATCATGGTGGTGCCAGATTGGCCAGCTCAACCATGGTACCCTCAGTTTAGATCCTT
This sequence comes from Campoletis sonorensis, assembly GCA_013761285.1. Taxonomy (NCBI): domain Eukaryota; kingdom Metazoa; phylum Arthropoda; class Insecta; order Hymenoptera; family Ichneumonidae; genus Campoletis; species Campoletis sonorensis. The sequence continues at coordinate 189,082 of JACEOJ010000158.1, forward strand.
AGTTAAGGGTGAAATAGTCAGATTCGTTCCTAAAAAATCCTTACTTTTGTCTCTTAACAGAGATCCACACCCGTTATGGAAACAACTTACCCTGGTGGCCGGGATTGTTTGCGAAAAGCCTTCGAGTTAGGTAATGTTCCAGAGGAAGCCAGGGATATTATGATCAGTTCAATACGAAATTCTTCGTTAAAACAATATGATTGTGCGCTTCGAAAATGGTGGAAATTCTGCAATCAGGAAGGAATTAACCCGTATAGACCATCAGTGGTGAATGTGTTGAAGATGTTGGCAAGTGAGTTTAAGGAAGGAGCTGCGTACAGTTCGTTAAATACTCTCCGATCAGCTATATCGTTAATAGCAGGGCCACACATAGGACAGGATTATAAAATTCGAAGATTATTTAAAGGAATTGCTGAAGAACGTCCGGCTAAACCGAGATATAATCATACATGGGATCCTCAAATCGTTTTAGATTACTTCAAGCGTTTAGGAAAAACTGAAGAGATGTCATTGGACGAATTAGCAAAAAAGACCGTGACGTTGCTCGCTCTAGTCACAGGACAAAGGATGCAAACACTGGCATTGATTCGTGTGGAAAATATAAGGTGGCGAGGAGAGGTGTTAAGTATTGAGATTCCGGATACTATAAAAACCTCAGGGCTCAATAAGAAGCAACCTCTCTTGACATTACCCGTTTTCGAAAAGGAAAAAGAAATTTGTCCAGTTACAACCTTGCAAGAATATCTGAAACGGACAAAATCACTGAGAGGGTCATGCGAATTTCTATTTATCATGGCGAAAAAACCTCATAAGGTTGTTGGACCCCAGACCTTAAGTAGATGGGTAAAGACTACGTTAAACGCAAGTGGAGTTGACACAAAAATTTTTTCAGCTCATAGTACCAGACACGCATCTTCTTCTGCTGCAAAGGCAAGAGGAGTGAGCATTGATACGATTAGGGGAACAGTCGGGTGGTCCCACAGATCAGAAACTTTTGCAAAGTTCTATGATCGTCCAATAATGCAAGATAATAGTTCATATGCAAGGGCAATTCTGGAGGGTTGAGCTGAATTTAATACATATGTTGTTTCAATATTGTTCTGTGTTAAAAATTGTGCTATTACAAACAAAAATAAATAAAAGCCACAAAAACTTTGAACATCTACAAATTGATCTTGAGGAAGAGGCGCAAAATACAATTGAACGATTAAACGAACTTACCTGTAAGTGATGTTTGATCGTAATTGTATGTAGCGCCTCTTCCGAAAGATCAGAGTCCCACCCTGTATATACGCATATATATGGAGACTAAATGATATAAAAAATAGGTGAAGATACAAAAAAGGTAGACATGAAGAAACAATTTAGCAGAAGATATATATGGATTTAGCATAAGGCCCATCTCCACAAAGGAGATTTTCCCAATAGTTTGTGGCTATACTTTGAAAATGAATATCGCAGCGGTGAGTGCAGGATCAGCACAGTAGGCTATGGAAAAAGTCTTTAGACTTTAAAACTCGTGGTTAATCTAGCAGTGAGTAGGGGTACTACAAATTGATCTTTCGGAAGAGGCGCTACATACAATTACGATCAAACATCACTTACAGGTAAGTTCGTTTAATCGTTCAAGTTTCTGCACATCCCTATTTTTCGTTTTTTCAACATATATTCATCGTTTACGTTTTCATTTTTCCGGACTGAGAAAGTTTGCCCGTTTTTAGACATCATTATGATGAGACCTTTATCGAAAAATACTTACTTTATCGAAAAGTATTAGAGTCATTGATCAGTGCTGGTCAATTTTTCCTGAGCCCCATCAAGTGTTTTTATCGGCAACAATTAGTAATAAGTTATTGTAATTATCGTTACTAATAAAAACTGGTTGCGAGGAATCAGTTCGGGGGATAGTTCTGACATGTGCTTTTTTCTCTGCGATGATTAACCATCACTTTTGATACTTTTGATCACTAATGATATCTGTTCACCATCAAGCGTATACACTTGATGAACGGAACGATAATGAACGACTAAAAAAAATTCTAACACATCAAATGTTCACCTAAATGCCTATCACTTTTTTATTTTCCTATTAATCTACTTTATTCATCATAACGAAGGTTGTAAATAAGCTCGGCAGTAAATAAATTGTAATGAAATAACTAATCATCGTTGGAAAAAAAAAGAAAAAAAAACAGCGTTGAAAAAAAGTGAGATTCCGAAGAAATGACTAGTGAAATCACTAAAAAAAAATCACTAGAAGTTCTACTGGCACGTAATCCATTGGTACGTGAAATTACTTGGTTATTATGGTGTTTGCGACTGTAACACGTTCGAATTTTTTGATAAGGATTCATAAGGATAAAAAAATCGAATGATTTATCAACTGGCGGATGTTTGAAACAGACTTTTCTAAATTCTTGTTGCTTTGTATCAATGGTTTTCTTTAAATCTTTTGCTATCTTTTGGTGTCTACATTCGAAGACGTCTTGCCGAGTAAAACGAAATCCAGGAATCTTTTTCATCAAATAGCGACGTACGATCAATCGCGTCAAAGTTGCATGGAAAAACAAAGGAATTTTACAAAATTCTTAGATCTTAATCCGAAACAATATTTTGACAGGAAACCATGGATAAGCCTGAAATATTCCTCGTCTAACGAAATCGAAATTTCGTTGCAAGAAATATCCCATTCCGGATACACAGATACGTACATTTTCTTTTTTTTTTTTTGCTTGAGCTAAAGACTTAATCGGCTATTTAGTCGAGGTATCGCGATAAACTCACGCTCGTCCTCGTCGTGTACTCGAGTGCCCTCTCGCGTATGCATATAAACGACAAAAGCCCGACACATTGTGTGGCTGATGGGTATTGAGTGCAATGGTATTAGCGTGTACGTATACAAATAAAATAAAATTGTAATGCGGCGCACGGAGAGACGGACTAACGGTACGAGAGAGTAAGAAGAGAGCTCTTTCTTCTCTCCTCCTTTTCTTTTCTCTTCTCATCGAGTTTCTCGCAAAACAATTCGCATCGTGTGTCATTCTGCCGTCAAACACAATGCAAGGTTATTCATTTGATATTCAGTCAACGACGTCATTACTATCGTTAGATTGAAATCTCTTTCTCGTTGAGCAGCTCAGAGAGCACACTCTCTTGTGAGAGCGTTATAAAGCGCAGCTTCATTGGCAAAGCGATCGCGAATCTTGCAAATACATACACACGCGCACACACACACACACACTAACAAAACATTATAGTCTTGGATAATATGTTGATGCTGATTTTCCCTCGTTCACACCCTTTTACAATCGCACAAATCCACACGCGTCTCCCGAGGTTTCATCAAACTTTTATAACGTGTCAATTACTTATGCAAACTTGCGCGACACGCTGCGACAAAAAAATACCATACGTAAAAAAAAAAGAAGAAGAAGAAAAAAAAAGCAAACTGTCACGCCTACACAAGATACCTGGACATATTTACGAGACATTCGATTAACGGTGATATTTTCATTAACTCTTTCTCTCTCGCAACGTCTTCTCGCGTTTAATATTTATCTTGAAATATGTTTATTTCGCGGTGAGAAAGAGAGAATAATTTCAAGCAAAATAACACGTTACGCGTGGGTTCTGGCGACGTCAATATGTTGTAACTAGCTCTAAGGGATAATGCATAATCAATCTTTTGCTTCAATCATTTTTATTATCCACATATTTCTTCAGTATGATAGAATTTGCGTAATGAAACATTTGTTAACTAGAGATTCTCAGTTTCGATAATTTTCTTACGTACTCGAATGGTCTTGTGAAACGAAAATAATATAAATATTTATAACTCGTGGTTCGTTGTTTCGAGTGAAATTTTTTTATTTTACTTGGAATGGATATCTTTCCAAACATCGATTGAAACATAGATTCTTGTTCGAGACGATCGAGCAGTTGATTCGCTCAGATCGTCAAACCAATGATTTAGTGCATCCTGTCCATTAATCGGTGTGAAGGATTGTTAAGCAGGAAAAGTGCTTTTGTTTTGGAAAGAGAAATAAAAAAAGAATTTGTGAGCCGCTAATGGTACGTCGTACTTAACACCAGGGGGTAATAAACAAGCGATTTTTTTCGGTGAGATTAAGACACTGGTAGGTAATTTGCGGCGGCAGGGTTGGTGTACAAGCGAGAAGGACTAATGTTGAATTCATGTGAACGAAAAGGAAGGATAACTGGATGAGACTCCTGCAGGAAGAGAAACAGAACTAGTGGCTACAGAAAGCAAGGGGGTCCCTCTAATATACCTCACTCATAATCATTAATCACACCGGACGAACGAGTCTGACCGAAGTGAGCTACTATGGCGAGATCGTTGCCCAGCCCTCTAACCCATCCATATAGAAACGAATACATATAAATATGGTATACACACTTAAGTACGTGTACTATAGAGACTGGACGTCTCTCGTGAATTTCCGGGTACACGTGGAATACCATAGTACAAATTAATCATTCTCAACCCCAAACTTCTTCCACACTCTTCTTACGTTCTTTACGATATTCAATGAGTTACGTCGACCCAGCCATTTTTCTTTCATTAAATCAACCTTTTCAAACAACTAACGAACGAGAGCGTATTTTTCTCCTAAAATTTTCATCTTTATGGATAAATCCTGGGGCAAGAATTCTTTTCTCCATATTTATTATGTTGAAGGAACAGGAACGGAAAGAAGATTTTATCGGTATTGAACGATCGAAATCTTGACAGGAAGGATTCAAATATAATTTTTCGAATACAGTGATATTGGAATTTTTTTGTTTTAGTTTAGAGTTAACGGTATTTCGAAAACCACGAGGTTTTAATGAATTTTTAGTGGAATGGGAATACAGGTCATGATACTCTTGTAAACTGAAGTACATGGGTTATGGTTGTTTACATACATGGTTGGTATACGTGGCTATATAAACCCAGCAGCTGACCAGTCATTAATAAACCGAACCCATTACGAACCAACCTCTAAATGTGCATTACTCTGCGCTGCTATAGACATGCCAGGATCTGAGTATTTTAAACTCCACTAGTTTCATAGTTTCTGGAGTGTAAAGTAACATGAGACGCTGCTGTATTCGTCTTCACATTTACACGAATTAATATCCAAGGGAAATAACAAAGGAGCAGCTAATAATGCGACCCTCAAAATACCTGGTCTGGTCAATAAAATTGCAGCTTCGCTCAATCTTTCTGAACATCTAGACGAACTAGATCCAACCATGGGTCATGTGACCAAGATATTCTAAAAGTCACAACCAAACTTGAAAGCGTAAGCAAATCCTAATGAACTAAGAAGTGCAAATTCTGCGACATAAAAATTTAGAAAAGTTTTCCCAGCCTTCAAATCAAATGTTCAGCTAATTCGACACTTTTCAATATCATCCCATCGTAGTTTATAGTACACTTAATATTTTTCACTATATTTTGAAAATAAAAACGTTTTATTGCATCTTCTGTACGTTTTAAGGCCCAAGGGAACTTTTCAATCATTTTTTCATCTTTTCTTAAAAAGCATCAACTGTTTCACGGTTTTTGATAAAAATACGTAAATAGAGAAGTTAAGAACTTGGAAAAAAAATTGAAATCGCCTTTTTTTATTATTTTGCACTCGTTAATTTCAATTTTAAAGTCTAACTCGAAAAAGCAAGAGAAAGAAGGAGTAAACGATGCAAGGGTCTTGTTCATCCTGAACTCGGTCGTTTCTGAATAAGGGTTGCTTCCGAATATGTATGTATGTACATGAACCGGTGTTTTAAAACAAAAGGACGTAATTTTCAATATTCAGTAATGTGAACTTCATGATTTTACGCCCTTTTAATAACTTCTCTCTGGATATACAGTTAAGCAGTTATAGTGTTGCGGTCCTGGTATGTCATTTATAAATGTCCTCGCAGAACGACCCGTTCGTCCATCTCATCCCCTAAGCGCGGCCATTAAAGTCAACTACCGGCACACACCGCGATGTATAAACCGCGTGCTCTGGACACTTCAGACCACCTTTCCGACCTACTCCTCCGTCAAGTCACTCCCCTATCATCCTCATTCTCCATCTTTCTCTTTTTCCAGTTCTTGCATCGTGCAAGACACTACAGTTAATGAATTCCTGTCGAATTAAACAGTAGACACTTATTATGAGACCATGTTGAATGTCTTCTGTCTAATTAATAACTTCTTTTATGTTTGAAGAGGAAAAAAGTACGTAACATTTCCAAATTTCAATTTTTCGTGGAAATATGTCAATTTTATTGGAACTGTTTTGATTAGATTGACGTTCAAATGTTAGCGGGAGCTCATGAAATCTTTTTTCGAATGAAAATAGAGAAATTTTTTGCGAAAACATCTTCATATCGTATTCATTCGTACATTCCGAATACACGAATGATCGATTTCTTGTTTTACTAACAAAAAAGCCGAGGACAACACGAAAAAAAAAGAACGGATCCGAAGTAGAAAAACTTGTACTTGTCAGGAGATGGATTTGGCGACACCTGTTACGTTGGTATTTGATCGATCGAGACTCTCTAGTTCTCGGCTTTGAAATAAACGCTATAGAACCAAGACTTGTGTTGTATATGATTTCCCACGCTGAGGCTTTTTTCCCTTTCATTTTTCGATCGAAGGGATAAAAAACATTTGAAGAGCACCGTTATGCATAGCGAGAAAGGCTACTGTACGTAAATACATATGGGGAATAGCAGAATGGGAAATAGACGGATGGGCTTGCAATATAAAACGTGAGTATGTATTTGTGACATGCTGGTCGGTGGAGAACCACAAAATACGACATGACTTTCCTCTCAGAAAAAAAAAAAATCGGTCACATGTGAGCGTCAAGGGTTGTTTTTTAAAAATGTGTCAAACCTTCTACGCTGTGTCCTGCCGCCCCACAAACACTTTGTAGGTTTCATTTTTGTGCATTTCGTGAACAAAATTCCGTCAAAAAAAAAAGGAACTCATTTAAATTCTCTACGTACATGATTTTTGCTGCTGGATATTTAATTTCCAGTAATTAAAAGTTTTAAGTTCTTAGTAAACAATAAATAAATAAAATTATTTCGGATATTGTTGCAGGGTTCAATTTCCAATTTCTTTAATTTTACGAGTCTCGATATTGTTTAAGATTAAATTAAAGTGGTTCAGGAATGGTTTTTGCGGAAATCTCTAGCATATGTCAGATCCCTGGTATCACGTCACCCTTTTCATATGTGACGCTCACTTCCGTCACCCTCGACACTGTACCCTTTCGCCACAAATCCTACAAGCCTCCAATCTCATGCTTGCTGTATTCGAACATAAAAATCAGCTTTATTTCGACATGTTTGACTGAAGTTTCATGGTGAAACAGGAAGAAATAGAGAAAAAGTGAAAGAAAGACAAAGTGTGTGAGAGAGAGAGAGAGAGAGAGAGGGAGAGAGAGAGAGAGATAGAGGGGGAGAAATCAAAATAGGATCAGAACGTGGAAAAAAGACAGACTTTTATAAAGAACGAAAAGGATTTCTGTAAATCCGGAAAGGCCTTCACTGCTCTAGTGCGGATGAGTCGAGAATTTCGAAGATGTTCTATCGTTCGATCGTATCAGATAACGATTAAAAAGTTCAGAATTCCGATGGACTTGTAACAACTCGAATATCCCGTCGAAGCCCGCGAGATTTATTCGCAATTATCCCTGGAGATGTCAGGCCCATCAAAGAAGAAGTGGGGGAGCCGGCACCCCAGCCATCACTTTCTTCTATACTCCAAAATCATCGTCATCGCTCTCTTCTCTCTTGACCGTCGAATTAATCACTTCGATTCCCAGAATACTTGAATTGATTTTTGGGAATCTTCATCGTAAGCGAAAAAGCTAAGTGATTACCAAATTTTGTCTAGATCTCTCTCTCCGCGTAATTAATGTCATATTGTGAAATGAAGCGTGCGTTTATTCGAATGTTATTTTTATATTAATTTCAACGTTATACATTTTTGTAAAACCGTTAATACGAATAGTCAAAGTTTACCAAATAAACTAAAGTGTCCATTGTCGTAATTTAATTTACCTTTGTTAATAACCTTACAAATTGGCGCCCAACAATAGGCAAGAACTTGTTAAATAAAATCATATTTGACACTTAAAATTATATCAGTTTTGTTACAAAGTGCATGGCGGATGAAGAGCGACAACTATACATAACGCGATCAGGTAGAACATCGAAACAAAAATTCACATCGTTTAATTTTACAGAAAAAAAGAACACACGTAAAATGCCAACTTTTCGGGAAGATCCCACTAATGAGAGTGCGACTCAAAGTTTGAGTCTAGAGAATGAATGGGAACGATTGCGAAAAGAAAGAGAAAATTTGGAAAAACTGCGGGAGGAAATTCAGAGGGAGAAGGACGAAATTCTTCAAACGCAAGGACGAGTGAATCGAGACGACGCACACATGATCCAGCAAAATTCAGGTAACTCAGCAGAAGGAATAGTGAAAGCTCTCAATAATATCCAAAACCTCCATATAGAAATTACACTTCCAAAATTTCAAAACGAAACATTAAAAAACCCAGTAGAATTCCTTGATGAACTTGAAAAATATTTCCGGGTGCGTAATATTAAAGATGAAAAGAAAATGTTCGTGACTGAGCATGCCCTAGAAGAAAAGGCAAGCCTTTGGTTCCATTTGAAAGAACAATTTCGGAATTTTGAGGACTTTAAAGTACAGTTTTTAGAAGAATTTTACTCAATTCCGATTCGTGTGCGATTCAAGAAATCCTGGATGGAAAGCCATTGCGATCTACAGCGCGAAACGCTCCTTAATTATTTTTATAGGCAACTCCAAAAATCGCGATATTTCATACCCCGAATATCTGAGTTTGAAGTAAATTATAATATTATTTACCAATATCCAAATTGGGTCAGAGAAACTTTATCCACGATTAATTTGAGCGATACCTCGGCAATAACCCAGACTCTTAGTAATCTTGACGCTGTAAGAAAAGAAAAAACTAGAGACTTCAAACCGTATATAAACAATGCCCAGACGCGAAGACAAGAAATAAAAGTCAATCAAATAAACTACGATGAAAGAGACAGTTACGAGGAAACGAGACGTTACAATCATAGGAGAGGAAACAAACACGATAGATTTTATGACAATCGGTATAATAATCGGAGACGAAATTATCCGCGCGATAATAACAACTCTGATCGAGCAAACTTTAAACTCCCAGATGTTCGTTACCCCCCACCGGCATCAAATTCGAATAATTACGAGGCAAATACTCGCCAAGCTCAAGCAAATCATAACAATAATCAAACACAAAATAGAGAGAATTTAAACTGACGAGTGACACGCTGTGTATCGCTCCAAGAGCGTGTCCCGAATATATAGATTTTGTCGACGATTTACCTAAGGACGTGGAAAAAGGAGCGAATCCGAACGCGAAAAATAAGAAAGGAGGAACGATGAATAAATGTCCACATATACGAGCGAATATTGCTAATAATGAAATCTTTGCGCTATTAGACACGGGTAGTCAAGTCACAGCGGTGTCTGAAAGATTATTTAAACGATTGTCGGCTGTAAATAAATATGAAGAACTACCAGTTTCGGGAGTAACGGTCTCCACCGCGATAAAAAAAAAGAGTACAGCCGTGAAACGACAAACACGTATTATGTTTACGGTACAAGGTATCGTCTATGAAAGCATTTTTTTTGTAATACCCTATTTATCGTCGGAAATGATTCTAGGCCACGACTGGATGATTTATAATAGAGTAAACATTAATTATGATGATGGCTATATTAAGATTGGTGGTATTCGCCTCGAAGATTCAACTTTAGTATTTGAACGAGATCCTATTGAAACTTTAATTTGTTCCAAAAACGAAGGTGAAACACATATTTTTGTTATTAATTTGTCGAACTCGTGTATGTACCAAGAGGAAATGAAAATGACACGATTTGAGGGAGATATTACTCATGAATTACGATCGCAAAATGAAGACAGCGAAACCAAAATAAAAGAAAATAATATTCAAACGGATCAATGTAATACGGAAACTTGTGAATTGTACAATGACTCAATATCAATCGCGAATAAAGTGCAGATAACAGATGCGAAGTTGAGGGATGCGTTTGTGTCCTTGATGGATGATTATCGCAATCTTTTTTCAGTTAAGCCCGGGTGTGCGATAGGGTATCAACATAGAATCAAGTTAATTGTGAATAATCCATTCATTAAACACACGTACCCGATTCCGTTTCGTTTAAGAGAGGCTACTGCAACAGCGATTGATAAAATGATAGAGGATGGTGTTATAGAACGAGCTGTGAGTCGATTTTGCAATCCGTTACGGATCGTATCTAAGACCGACGGTTCCGTTCGCGTCTGTTTGGATGCTCGTTTTTTGAACAAAGTGATCGAAGACGATCATGAGTCCCCACCATTAGTGAACGAATTATTGCAAAAGTTTCATAAAGCAAAGTGGTTCTCGAAACTCGACTTAACTCATGGCTATTGGCAAGTGGTTTTGCACGAGGATTCGAGACCTTACACCGCTTTTTTACACGATTCACACTTATACCAATTTTGTCGAGTTCCCTTCGGTTTAAAGACCGCGGGCAGCGGGTTTATTCGAGCCTTGAGCTTCGCACTCCGCAATGACTTCGATAAATTTATTTCGTGTTACATCGATGATGTTCTCATCGGAACAGAGACATTAGAACAACATCTTGAGATTCTTCGAAAAATTTTCCAAAGGCTTTTAGAGCATAACTTTACAATCAACTTGTCGAAATGCACTTTTTGTGTTTCCTCGGTTTCGTTTTTAGGTTTTCGAATCAACTTTGAAGGTGTATCGCCGGATCCCGATAAGCTTCAAGTTATTCAGAATTTTGCGGAACCGAAAAACAAAAAAGAACTGCAGCAGTTTTTGGGAGTATGTAATTACTACCGCCAGTTTAATATAAATCATAGCAAATCGTTGAATCCGTTACGCAAATTACTACAAAAAGATGTCACATGGGAATGGGGAGTGAGTCAAGCAATCGCTTACAAACAATTAAAGGAAGATTTTTGTAACTGCATTAAATTGAGTCACGTCTTACCAGAAATTCCGTTCAAACTGCAAACTGATGCAAGTGATGAAGGAATTTGCGGGGTGCTATACCAGGTAGATAGCGAGAACTTATATCGGGTGATCGGTATTGTGTCACGTTGTTTAACAAAATGCGAGACTCGATATACCACCACAGAGAAAGAGCTTCTCGCCATTATATACTCGGTCATAAAATTTCGTGTTTACTTAATCGGCACTAAATTCGAAATAATAACAGATCATTCCAGTCTCACATTTTTACATTCGGCAGTTTATCGTAATTCGAGAATGCATCGTTGGTGTCTTATTCTCCAACAATATTCGTTTGAAATCTCGCATTGTCGCGGCGTAGACAATATAGTAGCCGACTTTTTTAGCAGAAACCCTGATTCGAAATTTCACGAGGAAAAAGACGAAAATTTGGTAGTCTCGATGTTGCACGAAGGAATGTTGCCGATAATAAATGATGAGGACGAATGGTTAGTTTCGTTATGTTTGTTGGAATACGACTCAGATTTTAAAAATAAATTGAAAAACCTCATGCAGTGGCAACAAGAAGACGATAACATTCAAAAAAAAATTGGAGAGTGTCGAAATGAAGAAAATGGCCATAATTTTGTTCTCTACAATAACCTTTTGTTTCATCGCGAAGATAAAGATTCGTCCTGGCGAATAGTAGTTCCGAAGAAGTTATATCGACTATTAGTTAATGAAGTTCATGCGAAACTAGGCCATCCCGGTGTGCATAAAACTTACGGATATTTAAGACGATTCTATTATTGGAGAGGTATGAGAGGATTTATAAAGAGGTTTGTCCAAGGATGCGACTTATGTCAACGCGTTAAGTATTTAACCATTACAATGGAGGGAGAATTACAATTCGTACCCTCGAAGGGAATTAATGACCTTATTACGATTGATTTTTACGGTCCCCTTCCCCGAGGTCGCGGCGGAATGGAATACATCTTTGTAATTCTCGATAGCTTTTCAAAATACGTCAGTCTTTATCCGATGCGGAAGGCTAATGCTCGTATGACCTTAAAAAAGATTTTCGATAACTTCATCCCGAAGTTTGGTAAACCAGGACGCATATTATCCGACCACGGAACGCAATTTACCTCGAAGGTATGGAAAGAAGAATTGGAAAAGGCGGGTATACAAGTTTTATATAGTTCAATTCGTCACCCCCAATCAAATCCCACAGAACGCGTGATGCGAGAGTTAGGCCGATTATTTCGTACTTTGTGCGCCGACAAGCACACTAAATGGGTGCAGTACGTGCCTACCATCCAGGATCTTTTGAATATGACACGACACCAAAGTACGGGGTATTCTCCGCACGAATTGCATTTTGGAGAACCCATACAAGATAAAGTCCAAGAATATGTCAAATTTCCGGAAACTTCGAGTCTTGCTCACGATCGAATAATAACCTTAGCACACGAGAATCTCCGCACCAGCTTTGAGAGAAGAAAAAAACAACAGAAAAGTATTTCCCAAGTTTCCTTGGAAAAAGGAGATTTGGTACTCCTTCGTGTGCGCCATCTTTCCAATGCGTTAGACAAGGTCATCAAGAAATTCTTTCATTTATTTGAAGGGCCTTATGTTATTAAAGAGAGGGTGGGCGAAAACGCTTTCCTTCTGTCTGATCCCGAAGATCAAGAAAAGATTATTGGCACATATAATCGAGGTAATTTACGTAAATATTATAATAACCGTCTCGATTCACCCGTCCAATGAATTGGATATATTTGACGACTTTCGTATCAGAAAAAATAAAATAATATTTGACGACCTTTGTATCAGAGAAAATAAAATAATATATATAGTACGATAAACAAGCGATTGACCTTTTAAAAAAAAGAGGATAAGGACATGCTCTGTGTAGCATAATTTGTTGATTAATAATAAGAAAAACGTGTTCTTTTATATGTTAGCGTAATTAATTTTTTTTTTGACCATGCCATGAAAATGATTTCGACAATGGCATCTTATTATAAGGTGTGTGAATTAGTGAACATCCACCCGACGTATGTACATATATATATATATTTATGACTTCTGGTAATGCCAATATCGTCTCCTCGGATGCGATAAGAATGTGTGTATGAATGAGGTGTGTAATATAATTATGTTTTTGCGATCCCTAGTCCAATGATCAAAAGAGAGAGAGAGATAAATATTTGACGGATCTTCGAGTGAATCAGGGGTCAGAAAAGAGAGAAAGAGCCATATATGTATTATGATTTCGAATAATAAAGTTAATAGCGAGAGAGAGAGAGACATAAGATCGTTTGATAATTTATATTAATTGAGAGAGAGAGAGAGACTACGTCGGGAGGACTTGGGCGGCACTGCTTTCCATTGCATCGAATCACGAATCGTGGGCTTGGGATTCATACTCCGCTTTCCTGAAGGACGCTTCGAGGAATCGGGGGAGATTGTAACAACTCGAATATCCCGTCGAAGCCCGCGAGATTTATTCGCAATTATCCCTGGAGATGTCAGGCCCATCAAAGAAGAAGTGGGGGAGCCGGCACCCCAGCCATCACTTTCTTCTATACTCCAAAATCATCGTCATCGCTCTCTTCTCTCTTGACCGTCGAATTAATCACTTCGATTCCCAGAATACTTGAATTGATTTTTGGGAATCTTCATCGTAAGCGAAAAAGCTAAGTGATTACCAAATTTTGTCTAGATCTCTCTCTCCGCGTAATTAATGTCATATTGTGAAATGAAGCGTGCGTTTATTCGAATGTTATTTTTATATTAATTTCAACGTTATACATTTTTGTAAAACCGTTAATACGAATAGTCAAAGTTTACCAAATAAACTAAAGTGTCCATTGTCGTAATTTAATTTACCTTTGTTAATAACCTTACAGACTAATCGAATCCACATTCTGCAGTCCTAAACGATTACAAACACCCGGAGAAGTCCCTTAATGCGATTTTTAAATAATATTTTTATTCCATAGTGTCGCTTTTTGTATGCCACTTCTAAACATTTTCCATTCAAAATGGTTCCTTGGAAAAAGGTAATCATTCCATTATTAAAAAAAGAAATTAAGATTTAGCAAATCCTGATTTTCATACTTCTGCCGACATAAATGAATTTATCGGAGTTAGAGTGAACATTTTCTTATTTTGAAATCATCTCACCATTTTGACATGATCAGTAACTGAAAAAACGTCCATGTACAAAAAATTGATTTCAAGTTTAAAGAAAGGGGATGAAAAAACGAACCTTGTGTATTTTTTTTCGTAGCAATTGATGTTGAAACTTTATATATTTTTCCAAGTTTTATAACGATCCATAAATATAACGACGGTTTAAATAATGGCCGATCTATCAATCCATGAGAGTTATGTATCAAGATAATGGACACTACGATCTTTTTTTTTTTGCTATCTGCAGGGTATACACGTTTATGTATATTATATGAGTATATAACGTCGATTGGAGATATGGGGATTTTGGTATGCTCTGCCAATTCCGTGGCTCAGGGTTGCAGCATCGATGGACGTTCCATATTGCGGTTCGAATGTTTCATCAAAAATTTAAGACGCGTCGTGATGCTGTACGCTTCTCCATCTCGGTCTATATCGTCCATGCGAGCTTGAAAATTCATGTTGATCGCCCTTCAGGGGCTCCGGCGTTTCGATTGAAAAAACAACCTTTTTTCCTCCTTTTTCAAGAAACATAACTTTATGAAGCGTTCAAATGTAACGTCCGGGTTGACTGGGGGCTCGTGACCACGTGAATTATTCCCAAAAGGCAAAAAACGCTCGAGTCACGCTTTCTCTCGCTTCTACTCTCTCTCTTTCTCTCTCTCTCTCTCTTTCGATGCTAAATTATTTTTCAGGAAAGAGTCTATGCAACCGTGGATATATCTGTATATACATTTTAGCTCTTCCCCAAAGGAATTATTTATTTCTGTCGAAAATCAAATATTCACGATATTTTTCTAGCACTTTATAAAGCTGTGACGTGTAGAGGAACTGAGCGACAGAGCTGAAGAGACGAGAGCTTTTTTCGTGAATGTTTTGGTGTATATGGAAACCGCGGAATCAGGGGATGAGGCTGAAAGAGAAAGAAGGGTGTGTCGAGCATGTTTTTTTCTTTCCTTTTCGTATGAAATTTTAAAGGGTTTTCCTCGTGGACGAGAGAGTCGTTCCCCGAGGACCTTTTTCCTCTTTACCACAGAAGCAGCTACCGTTGCTTCCTTTTTTCCTCTCTTTTCGCACGTTGATGTCATATCAGCGCGAAACCCAACAAAATTTCATGTTTCGATTTACATTTTTTAAGAACACCACCGCATTCCCAATAATCTTGAAGTTCATGATGACTATCAAAATGGCACAAAAATTGAGACTCGGTGAGCAATTCACGTTTTATGATCTTCCGTAATATCAACATCCATTTATAGGATCATAGGATGGCATAATTTATATGGATTAACCCTTCGTTGTCACACTGGGTCCTTTTGACCCGAATTATTTTTTTGTCGTTGAGAATCTATACTGCAAAAATATTTTCAACGACTGCCAACCCTTTTTCATCAGAAGTACTGATTTTTCATTTGGAAAATAACCCAGACACCTGTTCAAATAAATACATTTTCTGCAAATCGTCAGCGCAATCCTTTTTTTTTCCGAAAAATAGTATTTCTTATGGAAGCATTCTTGACTATTGTTCTTAAAAGTATTGAAAGTTTTCAGACTTACAATTTTTTTAAATCAAAATGCTCCCTTTTCCAGAAGTAGAAATTTTTTACATTTTGTCCTGACTTTTTGCAATGAACCAACCTCATGGCTGCTGACCCAGTGAATCACTGCAGTGGCCAAATGTAAGTAGTTCAATCAAAGGTTAAAACTGAACGACGTAAATGTATTCAAACATTAGTCGAGAGATTTGTTTGTTCAGCAGCCATGTTTTTTTTTCTTTCTCTGGATAAAATTAAACTCATCTTTATATACACCTGAATAACTGGCGGTGCATGTCAGCGAGGTGAGGTCGATTATCGTTCTGGTATAGAAAGAGAGACAGAGGGAGAGAGAGAGAGAGAGATAGAGAGCAAGGGAAAAAACTCGTTTACATTAGCTGTCGTCTTGAGGTATGTCGAGAATTGCGAATCCGAAGCACGCGCTACGAATCGTTGGCAAATTTTTATACGAAAGACGCGATATTGAATTACAAATTTTCCGGTATTGTCGAAGAATCGACGAGACAACAAGTCGGTGTGTATTTAAAGCCCCTTCTCGTTGCTCCATTTGTAATACAGTTGGCGAACTGGCACTCGCGGATATTCGAGCGCGGCACGTACTATTGTCGATGGAACATTGGAAGCGTCTGTGCGGGTGCGAGCATAATTCTTTCACTAAATAATGTCTCTTTTATAAGAAAAAAAAAGAAAAAAAAACACGTGAAGATACGCTTAGGGGAACGGCTGTGCTGCATGAATAATTTCTTTTCGCTGAAAAATAACGTTCATATACGTCAGCACTAAAAAACATTGAAAAAAGTGAATGTTCGGTCGTACCATAATTTCCGCGATAAATGCAGGTTCTCGAGGAAATACTGAAAATGTATTTATAAAATAAACAACGAACCCAGTCGAGCACATCGTTAACCGGAAGTGTCGTCAGCTCGAAATAGGTGTTCGATTACTCGATGGAAGTAATGTTGAGAGAGAACGTCAGCACAAGTGGACATGACATTTTTAAACATTGTTGTCAGTTGCTTAACGCGTGAGTAACCGTATGAGAAAATAGGGTGTTGTTTTATGGTATTTTCATGTGTACATGAGCCGCCACTTGAGTTTCCAACGGGCTCTTTCGTTTAAAAGGGAGAAGAGGAAGGGAGAGAAAGATAGATAAGCAAAAGTCAGTTTAAAACGAGAGGGTCCCATGTCCAAGAGGGTAAACTGGCTTCCCAAATGCCTGTCGTTCATCGAGCCGCGCTAAAAGGTTTCATTGCTAACTAGCGCACTTGACCCTGCGTGTCATATAACTTCTGGAGCATTAAATATACGTTGACGGCCATACTTTTCATTCGTAAACCCAGACAAATGTATGCATGAACCCATGAAATCTCAAAAGGATTCTTAATTGAACTAATATTCCGGATGGAACAAAACCACCATCCGGAGATTACCGCACGAGCTAACAATAATCGAACCAAGTCTCATCTAACTCGTCGTGCATTTTCTCTTCGTCGTTTCGATCCTCCAGCGTATAGAAGTAAGGACGCCACGAGGTAAATTCCCAACAAGAAAGGCTTAACACGAGTATGGGCCAGCTTGCCCAACTGTACTTTGTACCGACATAATCTGCGAGTAGATTTCATGGCGTCCGCACGGATCGTCATTCTAAGCCCCAGACCTTCCTCCAACTCGTTATGCCCCAGCATCGTATCAACTTTGCTATACAACTATCCATAGCAACCTGTATATCGTAAGTATAGCGGATACTGGATACACTGATAAATCCAGCAAAGATATAGAGGCGTATTAACACGAAAGACATTTGGAACTATGGCGTACACACTTTGGAACATTAGAACTCCTTCTGCTGGTCCATCGGTGTAACGACAAAAGGCGAAGCAGTCTTGGTATCCTCTCTGGGTTCGCATGATCATCCAACCAATGGTTAGAGTCAGGTTGAGTCCTGGATATAGGCAGTGATCGTAGAATGGTATTCCTCCAGCTCCGAGTACCACTCGAACGTATACGGACGAACCAAATTCACGACGTTACGTTATACATTCGGTTTCTCAATGGCTAAACTGGAGTTTCTCGAAGTACGAAGACTTCTCTACGAAGCTCTTCGAGACCAGGGCTCGATTCTCTCTCGGTCTCTCTTCCGCGTCCGAAGATGTTCTCTTGGCCACTCTCCGAGCTTGAGAGACACACGGAGAAGTGAATTCACATCAGCAGGGAACCACCTTGGGCACGGGAGTTGCCTCTTACTTGCCAATAGGGGTTGCTATCCCCCACACTTTCTCTCTCGCACACTCTCTCTTCCTTTACTCTTCCTCTTACTCTCTTCATTCCTCGCTATCTTTATCTTGCTTTCCCTTTTGCTTCGAAGCTCTAGCTCGTTGCCTTCCACCAGTCGATCCGCACATTCGAGTGTCCGCTAACTCGGTGATCTCCAACTATCCCAGAGGATTACCAACTATTCCCGAAGAAGGGACCTTCCGGGATTAGAACGAAGGACTGGATTCGTACAACCCCCTCTACTTGAGAGTTTTGCAGTGCACGCTAGAGGCACAGCACTAGACCTCTATCCACCAGGTCTACACCAGCCTCTTTTATCCATCGAACTGCAGTCGAGAGCTCCTGCAGCGACAGCTTTACTTCCTGCCCAGCAGCAACTCCTTTTCTTGGCTATTCGCGAGCCCACCTTGACCAGGACTTTAGTCTCTCGCCTTTCTCTTCGCTCTTCTGTCTTTAGCCTTCGTGCGTCTTCCCTTCGCGAATCAACGCTTTTATCAACGGTTCCTCCTAAGATCTCCAACACCCCATCTCCTTCAACACCAAAAGCCAATATCAATTATAAGAGAAGACAAGAGCCTGCAATCACGCTCGAGCAGACCCTCGGATCAAAGCTCTTCTGGTTTCTCTTCGACGGCTGTGGGATCAACACTTTTTAGATAAGAAATACTTCAATTAACCCAACGCTCGAACACCACAAATCGACCCCACCAATCTTCCATCATCTCATGGAATATCGAGTATTCTCTGCTGCCAAGTTTTCATGAGGCTGTAGATAACGTCATATTGCTTTTGGATTAACGTGAATATCAAGCTACGCGGAAGAGGGATATGGCCAGGCCTGGATTTATCGATCCCTTGGAGTTAGTGCGAATAATGATACGGTCAGGGACACCCCTATGGATTTTGCTGCTTTCCTACTTGCTGACATTGCCTGCAGGAAAGGTCGAAATGTTCATGTATTCCTTGAATTAAAAATACAATAAGATGTTAATCTGCTTCTATTGAGGAAACGGAATTGAACCTTCCTGATCAACATTTTAGTAACAAATTCAATTCTATCGTAAAAACTGGTATTTTTTTATTTGACAATAATTTAATCAGTTACTTTCAACACTATCCAAAAATAGTAACCGCTCCTTGTTCGAACACGACAATTCACACGCTCATTATATTTCGAGGAAATATTCGGCAAACCGGATGATCTCGAATAACGTGAAGAAAGATGGAGGACAGTATAATAATAATAAATAGACACATCGTTAAAAAAAAATACGTTATTCGACTCGGAAATAAAAACTGCGATGTTTGGGTCTGTGTCTTTCTTCCGATCGTAAAATTCAGCATCTATGGGTGTGTCATTCTTCGGGGTCTCAGATTCCAGTGATGTGTGGGTTGGAAGTGGTCTTCTTGGAAGACTCCAACGCTTAGTTAGCATATGACGGTATTCCTGAAAAATTCCATAAATCTCAAGTAATTTCGCGTTATAGTTTAGTCTATGAGCTTCAGCCGGAAATATCTTCGTATTGTAACTGGACGTAAACACGGTTTAGAATAAACACACATGCATTGAAAAACGTTCCTCGTGAAATCTAAGCCTGAGCATTATTATTCGTCGCTTATCGATAAGCAATGAGTTTTTTTTCTCGTCAATATCAAATATTAGTGACGTTTTGTAAAAAATACCGACGAAAATTTCTTGGCTAAAGAAAATTCGGAACTTTTCTGACCTCTCGAACCACAAGACTTCTCGATTATCTTTCTTGACTATAATGTACGTTTCATTTATATACTTCTTTTTTTTTTTCTTCCTTACGTACCATCCCTATAACCCCATGGATTCTCATATGCACTTAGTTTTCATTGCTGGACCCCGTCGTATGTAATATAATATATTTCGTAGTCTGTTGCTCCCCACGGTATAGTGTTTCGCAGTCGAATACCTTCTTGGCCGTCTGAGTGGTGGTGTGCATCTCACCACCCCGCGTCCCTTTTCCTACGATTTTCCACCCCTGAGGAAAAATACTACTCTTTCTCTTATTTTTTTTTCCCTTCGATATAACTCACCCGTCGCAATCACCTCTGGACACTCGGAAAAAACAAACTCGCGTTTTCGTTCCCAAAACAATTTTCTATGATAAAAACACTGTTGAAGACTAAATTGAATTAAAGCATTTAAATTGTATGAAGGGCTAAATTCACGAGGCAGTTTTTATATTTTTTCTCATGAATTGTGTACAAACTTTCTTATTAACTATTGAGTAGAACATTCGGATGAAAAAAAAAAAAAAAAAAATAACACTTTCGATTATTAGTATCTTTTTTTTTTTTTAATTTGTTTCCGAACATCCATCAAACATTTTGCTGACTGAACATTATTGCAAATAAACAAACTCAGCTATTTTTTGGCCCCAGTTCAAAGAATATTTCTTCCTAATAAAGTATTCATTATCTTTTTTAATCTTCCATCGATAAATCGGAAGAAAAAAATGAAAATGTCATCAGCAGTCCAGTAACGTTTTGTAACACACTGTGCATCCCACAAGTTTCGTATACATAATAAATAGATATAGGGAATCACTCGAAAGCACTCGTCCACGCTTCGTAAAACTCGCAATAAGTCCGTAAGCCTATTTTCTTCCTGATTCATGGTAATCCCCACCTGACGCGCTTTGCTTGTCCATCCGCATGGATATATGTTTATATTTATATGTATGGGGGTGTGTGGCGAGTGCACAAGATTGGTATATAGTAACAAGCTCGTATGTAGCAGCGCATATGTCTGCAGTCTGATAAATATTTCACGCCTCAACGTCCGAGACGCCGATTGTAGTGGCATTGGTGTACCGGACGCGCTACTTTTTTTCGTATTTTTATTTCCAAGCTGTTCGTGCACTTTGGGGTGAAACAAAATCTCCTCTATGTATCGATACGCACCACCAGTCCAGCGAAAGAGTGCGATCGTGTAGAAAAGGGGGAAAAAGTACAGAGGCTCGAGACACCATGTAGATCGCGTTTGAGGGAGGACTAAACCATGATTATTGTTTATTGAAGAATAGCAACAAGGACCCAAAACTACTGGGAGAAAAAATTGTTTAGAGAGAAGAATATCTCATTAAGATTAATGACAAAAGGTGAATCCAACTTTTTATCTTGTTTCGGCCCAACAAAGTTGAAATAGTTGCACCATAAATGTAGGTGGAGCCACTATTCTTTGGACGAGATGGAAATTCATTCGAGAAAGCGTTTTTTTCACGTAAATTTCGTTGAACGAAATAAATTCTGTTTATTTTAACCAAAATATTCAGTTTGTTACGTGCAAGCAGAAGTGTTTGAGCTAAGATACAATGATTGGTGACTGCGGAAATAAGTCGTTGACACTATTTTTATTATTCATCCCAACGATACCCCGTTTGGTTGTTTTAGTTATTGTGATACAAACACAAATTTTCATAAAAAACTACAAAGTGTGCCCAAGTGAATGAATGGCTTCAGTTGATCGAACAAAGTGATTTAAATTCATCGGTTTAATTAATTTGTCGAGTAGAAATGCAAAATAAACAGAAACGAAAGTTCAATCCATCGTTTCTCATCGACTAAAATGAATCTAGTTCCTTCAACATTTTTTTTTTCTTAAAGGAATAAAGAAAGTTGGTATTTCATTCGAAATAGGTTCGATTAATAATGAAGTATGGACTGGAGGTGGCGAGTAAGTGTACTACTAGAATAAGTTAGAATGTTGAAAACTATAGGGAAAAGAGGAGAATAGAGGAGAGAAAAGTGGTAAAAGTGAGAAAGATAGATGGTAATATACTGTGCGCTATAAGTTACTATAATAAGTTTGTCCGTGTGTGTGTGTGTGTGTTTTTTGTGTGAGGGTGTGTTTCTAGGGTTGGTAAGAGCGGGTCAGTTTTGTCCCAAGTGTACAATGCTCGTGCCATAGATCACGCAATATCAGTTGTCAGGCGAGGCAACGTTGGTAGCAGATCTCTCTGTGTTCTTCTATCATGCTTCGTATATAAATTTGTGTGTATGCTTGTGTGTGATGAGTGTGTGTACAGTATCGAGAGGGGGTTACTGGTCAAAGCTTACGGGAGTTGGAGACATCGCATGGGGTGAGAACAGACCACCTTTCACCCCTCGAACTCGAACTCTCACTATTTCAATCTCTGTACTCGTGTTTGTGTGAGTAAAAACTATGTGTGTATGTGCGTCAGACCGAAAACTGGACACTGACTGTCCCCGAAGTGCGAGTGATGAGCCCCGCGAGACTTTACCGGGAGAAACACCCGTGTTCGGAGACCCAAAGTCCATGCAAAAACGCAGAAAACTCTCCTCCCTCGTTCCAACACTCCATTCTCCACCACTTCACTTTCTTTATATACTTTTCTCGCTCCTTCTTCGTCTTTTTTTTTCTCTCATCGTTTTTCTATCACATGTTGGTCCTCGTCTTTTATCTCCCTCTCTTTTGTAACCCTGGACCGATACGCTCACTGTTATGGCCATGGAACACATAAAACGGAATATGTAACGATAGACATCCACGATTATTCAGGTTTCTCCAAAAACTCCCTTTTTTCCTCGCATACTTATATACGTTTTCTTTATTCCATCCACTTCAACATATCCTGGTAATACTTTTTTTTCTTTTTTTGCCTTTTTTATCTTCGCCCAGATCTTCGGACCCTGACTGATTCTCGGTCAAGGGGTGGTAAGGGGTTGCATCGCCGAACTCGCCAGGGATTCAATATTGTTTGATGCTTACGCTTGTGAAAAATGTATATGTGTGTATACCTATAAATGTATTTGCACAATCGTTTCGACTGTTCAACGAAATCACCCCGAGAAAAAAAAAAAAAAAAAAAAAAAAACATACTTTTTCCCTGCAGACTGTGAATTCGAAACTTCGGCCCCTCAACTCATTCGACGATTTTCACCATTTACCCGATTCCTTCCTGACTTATTTATGTGATTGCGCTCAGGCGATGTAAAACAATGTTTCGATGGACCACACTCTTCTCTCCCAATTGTTACAGCGAAGGGGATCAGCACGCCGGATTTTTCGAGAGTTCTTTCGTACCGTCCAATGGGAAAACGAATTTTATATATTCCCGGAAAATCTGTTTATACTGCGATACACACACTTCGAAGTTTAAGAATCTTCAATCTCAGCCTGGGATTTAATCATAAAAAGCGATTTATCAATTGTCAGATGTATTTGATTTTTTTGCGGTGATGCCTGAGCTTTTTCATGTATTCGAAGACTATTGGAAAAATAAATTGATTTCTTCAAATTTAAATGTTTTCAATTATTTTGAAAGTAGACTCGTTTCGAAAGAAATGATTTTTCATAAATTATTAATTTAATGCTGTGCAAACACACTCAAGGCATCGAAAACAAGTTCTAATGCATTTTTTTCATCAACCAAACACTTGATTCGCCAATTTAAAAACGTTGGCTTCAATCGGAATGAATTTTTATGAATAAAACTAAATTCTCCTGAGATCCCAAGTGCATTATACACGATTTTCAATAATCGGAGAGAATCGTTCGCCAATTATTTGTCTTTCTTACTATTCCAACGAAACGATAATACCCCGAATGGAATTTATGTGATATGAACTTAACTAGTACTACATATAATGACACTCAATTGCAGCAAACGTGTGTCTCATGGACAGGTCGGAATCGTTCTGAAACGCATTATATAAGACTGGTTTGGCAGGCTTTCACGTAAATTGGGTGATCTGTACCAAAATTTATGCTTATTAGTGAAAAGTCGTGACACCTTCGTGTCCACATGTCAATAGTACAAGTTCAATAATATTCTTAGTACATAAAATACTTCAATTTTATTAAATTAACTCAATAATTGTCCAAACATCTCGACAACTTTTGAGCAGAATTATTTCAATTGCCTAAAAAAAAAACAACTGAATCATGACATTGAAAAATACTTCGAATGAAATAAACCAGAAAAAGTTAAAAATATTTACCAAATAATTGTCAAAACTTACAGTTTCTAAGATTGTTACTTAAACGTTAAGTTCGTCTTGATTTTGTTGATTAAAACATCAATCCTAAGAAAATAAACTACATCGAGTACCGTCCAGTCCAAAAGGATGTTACTCAACCCCTGATTTAATAATTGAGGCTCCGAAGCCCAATTAATGTTTTTAATTAGCGGTCTACAATCAAGTGAACTTTACAATCAACGAAATACATTGGAATTTTGAAATCATATGAGTGTTCTTCGGCGATAGGAAAAACGAAATAACATTAAAGCGTAGGATAAGATTCGTTGCAGTGGCAGCACGACCGGTAGACAAAGCGAGATACAGAGAAGTCTAAAATTAACGTTGAACAATGTACGTGGCCGGATTGAGCCAAGTTGGAGTTTCTCTCTCTCTCTCTTTCTCTTAGCACGCCACACTCGGCTCGAAACCCTTTCTCCAACACACCGTGTGCCTCAACTTTGCAAACCTCTTTCTCTCTCTGACCCATCTGTATCCGCATCTCGTTTCTTATTCCTCCGATTTACCACGTCGTCTTTCTCGCTCTCCTCTCTTTTTTTTCTGCTACTTTCTCTGTATCTCTCTGCATCTCGATATTCGCAAGCAAACAGAGGTGTCGCTGAAACCATACGCTTTTATTATATCGGCTAATTTTTCGATCGTTAAACAACAACAAATTTCGGTCAATATCCATCAGCAAGGACTTTTGCATTTTTTTTTGTAAACATTGAGTTTTTCAATTTTCAAATTTTAAAATTAAAAATTTTAAATTTTCAAATTTGAAGTAAACTTGGATTTTTCAACACAAAATAAGAAAAAAAGCGACGAAAATAAAAACTTTTCTACATCGTTACTAATGAAAGATATTATTTTAAAAAAAGATTAATTGAATACGTCAAATGAGAAAAAAACAGATAAATCATGGAGAAGCTAAAAATACGAAATTTATTTTTTGAATAAAATGATCGAAGAGTGTGACGAGGTTGAATGAGAGGCTTTTAAGAACTTTTCATTTCATTCGAACGAATGGACCGTTTATAGCTCGCTCATCCCTATAAAGACGAAAATGGCGGGAGGGTTTGGTCTTGGCTGTATTACTGGTGTTTTGCACGGAAATGCGACTCATGGAAACTTTAGAGTTCAATTTCCCGTAAAATTATTGACGAAAGTCTGAGTTCGTACGACGAGGCAGGCTCAAATCATAACGCTCCGCGGATTTTCATCATGCTGTACGGAAAATGAGAGTTGCCACAGTATTACAGAGAAGAGGGGTAGAAAGGTCGTCGATCGCGTTGTGGTTCACCCGGGAAACTCACCCTCGCGAACCCACTAGTCGAAATAATCGTACTCAAAGTTTTGCTGCTTGTAATATAAGGAAAAAAAAAACCTCAACATGATTCCTACTCCCAAATAGTTTTTATGTGATAAAAAATCGTGACTGGAGATTAAAATTTATAGGGTTATTGTTATTATTTATCGACCTTAATTATTTTTGTAGTCCAATAGGTCAGAAGTATTTTGATGACGATTTAGGTATCGCAAATTCCGACGTGATGAACTTTCGTTGTGATTTTTATAGCCTTCTAATTGGATTCAAGACTAAAAAATGTTATAACCGATACATTTGCATGTAAAAGCACAAAATTTAAATATATTTAGCTTGGATGTGGCGTCTAGTTAAATAAGAATCGATCGAAGAGTATATACCACGAGTATTGGCAACGTCCTCGAGTAACCGCGCTTAATATGCTAATGATTGTTAGGGATACTGAGGGCAGACACGACATCACTGATGAATACTTTACTCGAGTCTCTCTGATCGTTTCGCGCTAGCCATTCATTCCACGCGTGGGTTGATCAAATTGGCATTTGCTTCATCATAGTAGGAATTTCCTGCGATTCTTTGCGATGAGACTTTTGCACAGCTTTAAATCACCGCAAGAATCTCTAGTATACAGCCGCAAAAACAAACTGGAACTCGTCAATCTCTTGGAGCTGTCACGAGAATGGAACTCGAGTCATTATACACGAACTTTTTTAATAATGGAAAATATTAAACAACACTTTTCTAATGATATTTGAAGCTATTTATTGATGGAATTACATTTTTAATTAAAAAGCTGTTAAATCCCTATTTACCGATATAATTAACGTTTAAACATCAATTTTTTCTTCACGAATTATTATTCATAACTTTTGTCCTGTGATACGATTCCACGTGATCTCAAAATCTCGGGTACCATCTATTTCATATTCTCGAGAATCATGAGCCGAAAGTTAAATATCAAAGAATCGTCGGATTGTATGAGTAGGAGTAACAAATGTCACATTAAATGCGACATCAATTGATCCATAAATCATTCGTAAGATTTAGCGTTATGACTCAACTTTCGCCATCTTGAAACACTGCAAACTGTGCTTCTGTTCATACAGAGATAAATATATATACAGACATATATGCATACGAAGAGTCATCGTACGCTGAACATTTTCCTTTGATCTCTCTCCCCGCGAGATTAAATAATATGTGTTTAATAATCCGAGACGTAAAGCCCAGGCATTTAAGATTGACGAGACCGTGTAGCACGAAGGCAAAAATACCGACACATCTCTCGAACCCGAGCTACGAGAAAACTATAAAGTATAAAAAAATGGAGCATTTTGTCACTCTTATTTCTATTTCATATTATTTTGAATCACTTCTTTTTGATATTCAACTTTTTCAAATCAAGAATTTCAACACAGTTTCTGTTCGACATCAAAGCTAGCTCGAGGAAAAAAATAAATAAAAATTAGTAAGTCCTTTGAAAAATACCGAAAAGTTTGCAGATCAACGTATTTCCCATAAATCATATAAAAATAAATTCATTTTTAAACACCAACGAAATATATTTCTTTACATTTCGATTAATAATGATCCATTTCTATTTTTTATATCACTTTATTTTTATTCAAGCCTTGAAAGCCACATTTTCGAGAAACTTTTTTTTTCAAACTCTTGAGAAAATAAGTTTAGGCTGTGCGTCCAGATATTTCGGAAACAGCAAAGACCCAGAAGTCTAAAAATAATTTATTCGAGCCTTTATTTGAACGTATAATACAATAAAAATTTATAAACTACAATTTTGTTATAGTTAAGAAATTAATTGATGGTCTTGTCGGTAGGATATAGGAAGTGGTGACAACGTCAAAACCCTGAGAGAAGGGAATAGAGAGAGGAGGGAATGTGAAAGTGTGAGGATAGTTACAATGACGTTGATGTTTGGTATTAGGTCTGCTGCGAGGAAAAGCACCCGCAGGAAAGGGGGTCGTTATAGGAGGCCGTGGTAGAGCTTTTGGTGCTGTATTCAATAGGGTTTTCCGTCGATCGTCGTCTCTGCTGCTTCTCGTTCGTTCGTTCATCGTCCAGATCGACGATCTCTACATACGGCGAGTGGTGAGCATGCGAAAACCCAGGGAATGAGGGTTTAGCCCTGGCAGGATAGAAAGAGTAAGAGTGATAAAGAGGAAGGGGAAAAGAGGGAGCTTTTGCATTAATGCAGATGTTCCTGGCCACTTCAAAGCCACGCGATCCGCGACCACCGCCTCTACGGACCATAAACACACCAATTACCATCGTAAAGGCAGCTTGGCCAGCGAGCCAACAGGCCGGAAGGTGACTATCCAACCCCCTCGTCTCTTCTCACTTCCTCTCGAGGACCGGGCCACAGGCGAGAAAATGACAGAAACAAGAGAACGGAGCTTAAAAATATCGCCATCTAGAAAAGAGCCCACAAGAGTGACGAGAATACACGGAAATGTTAAAGAGACGAAGACAAACGATTAGGAAGCTTCGATGCGGGATTCAGAATGAATTCCAAAATAAAGGAAAGCTTCAATGATCCCACGAGACAGGGCGGTGACAATAGTGCCATCGAAAAAGGATTTCAAAGAATCCTCAAGCAGTTTTCTCCCTCGTGTACACCATCAAGGAATTCCCTTCAATAGATTTTTTTCCAATCACCACCCTTTTCCAAGTTCATTTACAAAAGTCAAAAACTGCGGAAGGAAGATTCGTTAAAAGAATGTAAATAGCCAAAAATTCAATAAAACGATGAATATGAATCCACGCCGCGATTATGCTCACTCAAAAATACTCACCGAACAGTCATACTTCTCTGTTGATGAATGTAAATTCGAAGGCACAACATTGCAGTAATTGGCTGTCGAAGATATGCAGTTGTTTTTTCACGCTTGGAAGCACTTTTCAGTGTTCCAAGAAACAACAGTACCGTAAAAACAAGAGACATTTACAAAATGACGTTACGTGATGAACCATTAAAGAATTAAAGAAACGCGCGTGTCGGAAGATCCTCTTTGGAAAGATGAAATCTACACCCTATTATGACATGCGACACGTAGAAAAAAGAGAAAAAAAATGAAATGGAGAGACGAAGAAACGAGTGAGGCTGCTTCGCCTATGGCCGTTTATCTCCTACTTTTATGTTAGATTTATGGGAAGGCAAATGGAAGAAAAACATGACTGACGCGCGTGTTTATCGTCGACGTTAGGTCTTCGGTCTTTCCCCTTTTTTTTCTCTCTTTTCGCGCTAGTGGCTGCAAGACACTTCAACGTACCTGCTTTCGGCCGTTCTTTACCTTCAACTTGTATATTGTACATCGTATTTTTACCAACAACCATCGTCAGATAAAAGCGTTAATACTACGTGAACTTTCCTGTGGAAGCTGGTATTACTTTAGCCGAGAGAAGAAGCTCCGTAGGTCCAGCACATCATCATCATTGGACACTTTCATCGTTTCTTCGTTGTCCCACAGTTTCATAGTCTTTTGTCCGCATGCGATTCACGTCAACACGTAGGATAATAATGCTGTGAGAGCCTCAGGGTTACTACTCAACGTGCACATACAGTCCGTATGCCTAAGAACTTTGCCACGAGTGACCATCCATCCGACTCTTTTGCTCCATTTCGGTTCGAACGACCAGGGAAATGCTGGTAAGTCCAAGAATACGTTATTCACATTCATTTATGTCAACACTAAGTGAGAATTCATTTTTAATAAATTCTCGGAACTAATAACCAGCATCACAAAGTTATGGTTAAACAAATGTCAAATGTTCATCTTGAAGGCAATACCTTGGAATGCCTTTTGACAGAAGATTGCAACGTTTGGTAACCGCTACTCTGGTGGGCAATCAGGAAGACCTGGAGGACTAAAAACGGAGGTGGATGACTCAGGAACACATCGATGAACATTAAGGACAAAAGATCGAATGAAAAAGTAAATCTGAAGATGTTGATAGTTAGAAAAGTAGTCGGTACAAGAGAAGAAAAGTATTTTGTTGGTAAGCGATTTAATGGGTGAATACGCAGGCTGTCGGTTGATCGGCAAAGCTTTGGATGATGCTAAGGAAAACGGATGTGGAGGAAGTAACAGAAGGTCGAAATACGTACAAGACGTAGAAGAAGAGGAAGGATGGAGAGAGAAAAGACGAAGAGGATAGCCACGAGATCAGGCCGTTATTTAGTTAATGACTATTCTCTCGCTCTGGCTGTGTGGTGAAGGCGTGCGGCTCGGAATACAAGATCGTGTTTTAGATGCTCGGCTCGATGCTTCTGCTGGTGGTGCTCGTGGATCCGGGTACCTCCGGACCGGACACAATTCCGCAGGGTATTAGCAATACCGTACATCGACGAGGTTCGATTCGCCGTAGTCATTCTTCTCTCTATGTATACCTACCGTTTATATATATGTAGTTTTATATGTAGGGCCATACGATGTTAACCTCTGCATACACATCAATGCCAATGTATATATACCAGTCACAAATACCCCGGCCATAAGACTGGAATCACCAAAGTATTTCTATCCCCTTCACATACGTTACTAACTAAAAGCAGCGGAGAGGCTATTCGGCTTTTTTATATTTTTTCTTTCGTATCAACTATCGCCCATTACCACCAACTAACTAAACTTTAAACGGCGCATACAATTTAAGAATCATCGGAGCGTTAGTTATCGTAGATTTATAAATAACACTGCATCCGAATAATTTAATTAATGCATGAAGAAAGTATTTATAAATGCGACGAAGACTACAGACGAGTCGCTGTGGAATATTCTCGACCTCTAACCATTCAGTCTTTAATGAAGCTATCAATAAATCTTTGAATATTGGAAATTGACAGGATCCTCTGAGATGTATCATCGGGAAAATTCAAATAATGAAACCACGATGGAATTCTATCGATTCCCTACGAACTTTATTCAATGGCATATGAACTGTGAGCCATGAAAATTTAAGACTTTCAATCAATTAAACATTAATCGATTGTCATTCAATAATTCTGGCTGGTGCGGTGTTGAATTTAATGAAAATTATTTCCACAATTGTAGAACTTGTTTATAGTTGTAACAGAATTGATTTTCGGAATTCAGAATAACTTTTGTTTGATGATAATCAATAAAGTTCTTCTTAAAACTTGATCGTTACGAAATATCGTGATAAATAAAATAAATATATAATAAAAATTGCAGCCTGTCGACCTCGGGATCGCACTATGTAGCCTCGCCAAGTCCAGTAGCGTAATTCTATCTCTTTTCTCGTTCTCTCTTTCTCGTCGGTCGCGCATCTCGTCGATCCGCAATTGGCATTGTTTGTAGCAATTTGTATCTCGAAGCAGAGAATCACGAAGTCGCGCATACGTGCTCAGCTCCATCGGTTAGCCGCAGTGCACGAGAGTGCTTGCTCTGCTCTCGCACACTCTTCGATCACAACCAATGAAAGAGGGACGATGCAAGGGCAACCCAATAGAGGACTCTTCGCAACGCAAACACATGTATATAAATATATACATACATATACAACTTTACAGCATTGCATTAGTGTGGTAAAAGTGAAACGACAAAACGAAAAGAAAGAAGAAGTTCAGAGAGACGAGAAACGATAAGACTATGAGAATTCTCTCGAACAAATCCTGGCGGTATAAGTTCATCGTATGAACATTAAAACCAACAAAAAAACCAACAAAATCAATCTTTCGAACGAATTATCATAATTTTCTAACGTCTGTACCAAAAAATTGACAATTAGGACATTTTTTTTCATAAAATCCTCATTCTGTTGAAAAGTTCTCTGTTTATAGTAAAAAAATATAAAACCATTTAGATGTCAAAGTTGTGAACAATGATTTGGTTACCAAAATACGTTCTTTCTCAAGACCACGACAGTTGAATCTCATGAGCCAAGCATTTTATTCGTATTTCGAAACTTTATAAACAAATGTTGATTTTTTTTTGTATCGTAGCGCCTCTCTGCCTTATTAGTTACCACCTGCAAAGGTGAGTCGATAGCATGGCGTTGTCCTGGCGTCCGAAAGGCGCGAATATCGTGCTGTCCATATCTATCTCTGTATTTGTACATGTATATGCAACTGGTTTGTGAATACAACGGAGGTAAGAGAGAAAAAAAAAGATTTGGCGGGTGTACGCGGCGCCGTTGCTACGGGTGGCGGAGCAAGGGTCGCGCCAAGGGGTGTGTGAGGGAAAGGGAGAGGGACTAATATCGGAACATCGACGAGACCGAGTCGCGGGTTTCGAGGCGAGCTCGATGTTTAATTAGGAGTCGAAAGCTTCTTCACCAACAGGATGGTTATAGCAAACGCTACGATCAGCATCATTGCCTCGATGCCACGTATGGAAAGGGCCAAAGAAAGAAAAGGATAAAAATAAAAATTATTCAAAAAAAAAAAAAAAACCATACAAGTCGTGAAGAATAAAAGAAAGTAAGTAGCCTGAGCAACCATTTTCTTCAATTGTAAAGACCCCTTTTAAATATTGTTCCATTTAGAAAAAAAAAACTGTAAATATAGGGCAAATTTATTCATTATTTTAATT
The DNA here is from genome assembly GCA_013761285.1 of Campoletis sonorensis. Classification (NCBI taxonomy): domain Eukaryota; kingdom Metazoa; phylum Arthropoda; class Insecta; order Hymenoptera; family Ichneumonidae; genus Campoletis; species Campoletis sonorensis. Next base: position 221,103 of record JACEOJ010000158.1, read on the forward strand.
TAGGTACTTAAAGAAGTTTATTAAACAAACTAATCGACATCCTCTACGATATATTTTTAATAATAATCGTTCGATTATTATTATTATTTATTATTGTTATTATTATATTATTAGATTACATGGTCAGCATTATACAAATGGAATCAGCTATAACTTTCTATACAGAACGTAAAGGCGAAGGGACTGAGAGGAGAGAACTGCAAGAGACAGATAAATGGTTGGAATTAGTTCCCCGTATTGTATCCGTCGTGCCGATCCACCGGGCCTCCGGCCAACTGGCCCCTCTCATGCTCTTTCGTTCCTTCTTACAGATCGTCTATTTTTTTTCTCCTTTTTTTTTCTTCTTTCTACCGTGTTTTTTCTTATTGTACACCTTTTTTCTGTCTTTCTCCTTGTTTCAGTCTTTCTTCCACAGACTTTTCTTTTCGACACGATATCGAGATTAATTCCAGAATTATCAACACGCTTCGATTCTTCGTTTCTTTCAAGATATAATGTTGGTCCAGGCTTTTTTGTGAGAAAATCTTAATTTCAGTTGATCACCGAAAGACAAAAGTAATTATATCGAAAATGAAATAAAAATCGTGTACCATTCGCGAATAAATATTTTCTCACTTTAGAATTTGTTCTCTTTAATTTCTGCAGCGATTGCCATAAATTTAAATGAATTTTAGAGATTATTCCATTAGTGGCTGTGAATAAGCGGCAAGGGCTCATCTAACGCCAGTCTCTTCTTCGCCATTTCAGTGGCTAGAGAATCGAACGTATGTATATATAAATACTTACGCGCCTTTAACAAAAGGTAAAAGGGAGTAAAAATCCACTGGAAGAGAGCCGGACGAGGAGGAAAGAGATGGGAGACGAATTTTCAGAAGCGGCACTCTCAAGCCTGGGAGCAAATCAACACATTTACTTTCTCGAGAATATAGATATATGTGATTACGTTGAATTGAGTCCTCAAGGACTTAGGAGGGAGCTGGACCTTTATACACATGGAAGGTAAGAGAGCCCGAAAGAGTGAAAGGGAAAGAAAGAAAAAAAAATAAAAGTAGAAAGAGATGATCCTCTCGATGAGACGACGAGCAGGGGATGATGGTTAGTGATGGTTTACGGAGTGGTCCATCTGACGAGCGTACGAGAAAGCTGTTTTTTTCATCCTCGGAGGGGAAAGAAAGGGGTGGACTAGGGTCAGTACAGAGAGAAATGTATGAATCGTGTTGTAGAACGGTTTTTCATAGTATATGTGCCTAATGGCTCCTGTTGAGAAGTTCTTCGGCCTGGTCCCTATCTTCATCCTATAACTATACACTGTTCCATGTATATATGAAAGTCTCCGTATGTTATATAGATCCGACGTCTCGTTCGTCGTATTATATACATGTATAAACTAAGGGCCCTCCCCCCTTAAATCTAACCCTCACGCTTTTACTCACTAACTCACTCAACGAATGCCTCTGGGCTGCTTTCTCCTCATCCTGCTTTTCCTTCATACCTTTTACCACCTATACCGATGAAACACACTCCACTCGCTCGTGTGTTCCAAACAAGCGAGCTTTTCCTACTGAAAATCTCTCTCACACTCGTTCATCACTTTTACCAGCTCTCACTTCGTGCTAACTTGTATATATATTTATGTATATGAACGAGACACATGCTGATGTGTTGATATATATTATAACGAAGCTCCAGTTGGACTTTGTTCTATATACACAATTGCCACCTTCAATTTTATCTCGCTTTCTCTTTCTCTCGCATATACTCTGGATGTTTATTCACTGTATGAACGAAAGCTCAGGAGGGTCGCGTACTCATACGTTTCCTCTGCTGACCAACAGAAATCTCATTTCATGCCGGAAACCCCAAAAGGGATTAACGGGCCGCCATTTTACCATCCAACGAAGAGCCGAAGTAGAGATTGTACGATTTTAACTTTTCGCGATAGCTCACCAAATATATATATTCTTGGATATACGTATATGCATATAACTCGAGTATATAACATGAGTACAGTGTAAAACTGAAAATGGCACTGCTGAACCTCATCTCCCGATGTATATAGACAACTATTAAACCGATTACCCACGGGCAAGCAACCCCGAAAAGGTTTCGCCCTCGCCTGCATCTACTCTCTTTCTCTCTCTCTCTTTCCTCCCTAAAAAGGGTTCCGTGGCCAGAGTTTTTGTAAACCAACGGCATCGAGAGGAAGAGAGAGAGTTAAAAGGAGAGAGATGGAAACTTTTTCTATGGAAATGCCGAATCTATGGCTCACCCCTCGTGAAAAAGCTTCGAATTCCAACGTCCAGCATTTCACCACAGCTTATTTCTGTAAATTACATGCTAAACAATCTTTTCTTTTTCCCACACACACACTTTTCTGCCTCTTCTGTACGGTCTCTCGCGCCTGTTTATTTCTCTCTCTCTCTCTTTCTTTCTCTCTCTCTCTCTCTTTTACTTTCTCTCTCTGTCTCTCTCTTACTTGCCAACATTCCACGCTTTCCTTCTTTCGTCTCATTTCCTCGCGTTTTATGAAGAGGGCGGCTCTTTTCTCGACATTTAATGTTTGCCCTTACGCTTGGATATATTAGCCGCTGGAAATTAAGCAAAGAAAATTTGTCTGGGTTCCGTGAATAAAAATGAAGGGGAGAACGAAACTCGTCTGGAAAATTAGTTATTTTTTTTACATTTTTTTTATCCATCATTCAACGTATCATGGGAAGCGAGATATTTATCTTGTGCATACGAGCAACCGACTTTTATTTAGAAAGAGTTTTTACCCTTGAATTATTTTTTGCTAAGAATTATTTGAAGTAAAAGCAACTCAACCAACTTACTAAAAGGTCAGTAGGAAAGAGCGATGAGGTTCGAGCGCGGGTTTATTTAAACGTTTAATTAAATTCGTTAAAATCAAGATTACGCAACTTTAAGTTTCTTCTTTTTTATCATCGAGGAAGTTTTTTTTTTCCTATCAATGAAAAAATCTCAGTGAGTCGCGTGGCGAATTGAAGATGGTTTTGATCGAACTTTTAAACGTCGTTCCTGCTGATGCTCATAAGACGATAAGCATAACGGCGACTATACGTTGATTCACCTAAAGAAATAATGAAAGGCTTATGCTCGTGATTTCCAAGAGATCTCTCGTTCGCGTATTTCTCACAAACTTCTTGTGATTATCAATTATTAAAAACACGTGGCTCCGATCCCGCGTGCTTCACTCGCTGGGCGACTTGTGTCGGTTGTTGTAAGATCGCTATAGCAACGCGATTTCTCTCTCATCTTGCCGTTTGATTCCACGAAACCTGTGTCGCGTCGGTCTCCCGCGATCTTCTCGTATAGGACCGATTGAAACGCGCAACGCAAACTCTCTTGTGGCATCCCACGAATTCGATAGCCGTCTATGATTCTCATTTATCCCGGATGCGTATTATACTTTTGTTGCTTCCACATGTGAATTTTCAGTGCTTCATTTATATACAAATGATTAAATTTGCGCTGTAATAAAAACTATATTAACAAAAAAAAAAGAAAAAAAAACAGCAGGAGAGAATATGTTAAACATTATTATGTACAGGAAACAATAGCGATGAGTAAGAAATACATTTGAATTTATTTGAAATGAAAACGTCTATTTGAAGGAACTCTGAATTAATGATTTATGCAAAATGGAGGTGGACAGATGACGGTATGTAAGAACATATGCGTCACTGTAAAACTTTGGCAATAACGGTAATTGCGTTATTAAAAGTATAGGGTCATCGTGGTGAAAGAGGGGGGACGACCAGAAGGAAAAGTATGTATATAACGAGTGAAGGGGCTATCAAAAATGGACGAGGGTCAGGAAAACGAGCGTTTGACCCCACAGTACGACGGGAACGACAATGAGGGAACATGTTCTATGAGTGCTTGCTGCTACGGATGAACTATATATAAAAGTCCGAACGAAAAATCGACTAGATGTTGGAATACAGTACAAGGAACGCGTGGGTGAGTACTTGAAGCGTCATACGTCATTAGTCCGAACCTTTCGGACCAATGTTGCAGCTCTTGCCCGACGAACTGCCGCAGTGGGAGTTGGGGAAATTGCCAGATGCTCATCTGATGCGATACGCGCGAAAACTGTGCTAAGGAAATAAAGATATACCGAAGGGTCCGAGCAGGCAACACATAGCATCAATTGACCATTCAATTCGGACCAACACTTTTCTCCGTTGGTTCATCTTTTGTTTCGCTTACATGCATTTCTCGCCTTACTAAAGGATAAAGTAATTCGATCTGTCTATCTCTCTCTCTTACGTTCATCATCCCATTGAATTATTATTTTTTCTGCTTGTACTGCAAGAACTGTATTTTAAGCTTGGATTGTATTCTCATTTTTGTAAAATGAGTTATGTTTTTTTATTATTTTAAATCGGTTCAATAGTATTCTTCAATAAACACGAATTTACTAAGAAAATAAATTTTAAATGTCCATCACAGTGAGAAAAAAATTGGGTTGAAAAGGATGATTATTTAGTTGAATACGCGCACGACTGAATATTTAGCGATAGTGAAAAAAAAATTGTCATTTTAACAACATATTTGGTTGACAGCTATGAATAAGCCAGATAAACTGTTGAAAGGGCAAAATTTTTATTTTTATTGCTAAATATTTAGTTGTGCGTATTCAACTAAATTATTGTCTTTTTCAACCAATATTTTTTCCCAGTGCATTAGTACGTGTATTATGTAAATTGGTTTACTTCATTTTTCGTGATATAGTTTCGGTTTCATTTGAAGCTAATCTCCTTGAGGGAAACTCGGCCGAGGTATAGCGTTTTCAGTAATATGGAAATTGGCATAATTAGGAGTAAAGTATATACCGGAACGAAGCAGAGAAACAGAGGGTCTCTGGAGAAAAGCTTGATCCTTGGGTCAATTCTCCAGACGAGGTGATTAGACGATGGAACAGAACAAACGATTATTCCCGCAGGGTCCGAACCGATTGGTCGTGGTGGAGTAATGCTCGGACATGTACGAAGTAGTTTAACAAAGTTCGTGGACGAGGTTAAAGGACGTGAAGCAGGGTGAATAGGGTCAATCATGTTCAACGTTAACACGAACCTATATTTCGTGCAAACCCGATTTAAGGACCAACTGGAAACGTTTACCTGATTTTCAGTCGGTTTTTAAGATCGACCAACTCAGTCTTTCCAAAATAAGCTACATTTTGACTGATGAAAAAGACCCATGTCCTGAATTAACTTGAGAAACTTCCACCGAGACTGAGAAAATCCGTTACAACTGCAACTCAGAAGACAAACGCGTCCCGATCCATTTATTTCTCCAATGCACTATCAAAAAAATATTAACATTAGCAAGAGCCTCGGTAGAGTCGTGGGACAAGTTCATTTGACAGTTCTGTCTGTCGTCTGCTAGCCCGCAGCTCGCGCGAGTGTATATTTCAGAATAAAACGATTCGCGGTAGTGGGGGTGAAAACTGAAAGTCATTTCCTCGAAGTACGAAGCTCAAGAGACAGATGATTTGAAAATTAAACTGGAGACTGAATAAGGTGAACATTTTCGATTCAATTGTATGCATAAAAAATCCGATTGATCGCTAAGAAATGGGGATGTAATGACGGTGAAGCACTCAAGTCCCATCGCACCCAAGATGGCAGCTTGCGTTCCTCTATCACCCAATCCTTTGAACCGGTGCACTCGATTGTTTGCAGCAAAATAACTGAATTTTAATCACTATCTGCACACACCAGATCAACAAAAATTAATAAAAACTTTCCATTTCGACATTCAGCAATGTCCGCACTTAGTTAACCAGGCAAACAGGATGCCGACCTTTGGAACACCGTTTGTACAAATGGTAATGACCGTGTCAAAGGGCGTAAGCCACATGATTTAAGGTATTGAATCAAGAACGTTTTGTTCATCAGGCTCCAATGATAGTTTGCCATTGTCCATCGCGTTTGGAATATATCACTGTGAATCGTCATAGTGCAACGGTACTTTGGAATAGTACGTGTACTGCTTGGTTGCTGATGATGATTGCGAGCCCACATGTTCGAAGCTCACGCTCATCAACTAAACTCAGTCCCAAGGGTAGAGGGAGACGAGGAGAAAGACGAAGAAGGGAGCAAAAGCTCAACACACACACAGAAGCTCGCACACCCACGCACAAGTGGAGAGAGAGTGGAGAAGTAGCGAATCGGGTGGGTTTAAGGGTAAGGGGGCAGATGCTACTCGATTTTCCAGTCCACTCTGAACGATCAGGCTCTTATAGAATCGAATAGGAAGAAGAGAGAGCAAGAGGTGAATACGATGCTGGAAATAGCATGTCGAAACGACAAGGACCCGGTCACACTCACATGGATGGTCAATCGACGAGTAGCAGGACACCCTTGACAAATCAATTCGGACATAATGTTGTAAACACGACGAGCCCAAAGAGGAGAAAGCTATACAGAGGGAAAGAAAGAGAGAGCAGGAGAGAGGGATTCAGATGGAAGGAAATGTTGATGCCATAGGAGTTTGCACAGTCGATTCTCTCATTGGATGCTGCTGCTTGGACTCCATCGAATGTTCCATGTTTGTGACCACTATCCTTCCTATAGAAATTTTCGACACCCGGTGTCTGTGACTATACACTTTTTTTTATTACAAAAGCATCAACGAAATTGGACATTTTGCAATAAAAATATATTTAAAATAAAGTTCGTCGTGGTGAAAGTAAATCTTCCTCATCTATGATGTTAACTGGGACATCAAAAAAGAACAATGAGGATGCATTCTCGTTGGGCTGCATCCTACTAAAATCTTTGAATCGAGAGAATCCTTTGTTGGCAGCTCATTTTGCCACAAAGCTTTTCCTTCCAAGGGTATCATCATCTCATCGACAAAAAAATGTGATTTCATCCTTCTATCATCTTGCTACGTTTGCCTGAAAGTTTTGAGCTTTGGGAATAAGATTTTCCAGGAGAACGAAGCAGGCGAAGCGAAGCAAAGAGAAAAATCTTGAAAAGTGGTCTGCTATGAAATATGCAAGTCGCAAACAGTGAGCAGGACGGTGTCCAAGGACCAACAGGATTCGCAAGACGTGTAGGATAGAGGATAGTAGGATAGATGGCTGGAGGAAAGAAGAGCAGTGATTACCTACCCCTTGTGTCCGGCAAAGGGTGCCCCGATAATATATCTATGTGTATATAGAGATGTCGATCGGACCGAGTTGAATCCCTCGTAGAAGAGCAAAGCCATCGCTACAGCAGGCACCAGAGGATAAATAATTCAGGATGGAGAATCCTAGATGGTGGCAACTTCTGGACGATCGAACTCCAGAAATATCCATCGAAGGGAAATATTTACTTGCAAAATTGAATTTGAAGGATATCTACGAAAGCAATAGAGTCTGATATTTTAAAAACTCATCAATCTCTGTTCTGAGTTCATAAAATTTGTTGAAAAAGTAGAAACTAAGTAAAACAAAATATTTCGAATGTTCAGCTAAATTGTCTCGTGAAAATCGATCTGCACTCACAATGTGTTTTCGGATTATTCTCATACACACTCTAGAGTTACCAGGAGTCAGATTTCATAACAGTGTAGTGTCAATTTCGTCATTGTCCTTGAAATCCTTAGGAAAATATATTGGTACTTGAAAGCGAGCATGCGCGAGTGCAATAAATGGTTTGATCAAGTAGTCCATTCTTTTGACGGTCAAAGCTCTCGTCAGATGATACTGATCAGAACAGATTTATTCGACTATGGGATCAACCGTCACCATTTCTTTCATCTCTAGCGTAGGCGAGATGAGGCACAAGGACTTTTTATCCCCACATGCACATAAACGAAGAGGGCAATCTAACACTGAACTAAACTTTTTTTACCAACTTTCAAGAGGCACTTGAAAAAGCGTTCGCCAATTTCAAACTGAGTAATTGAAAATCTGTAATCCACTTAAGTGAAAATAAAATGTAGACTAATGTATACACAGAGATTACATATGTACTGCTCGGACAACCTCCAACTAATGCAATAAAACATTGAACATCCTTAAAAAGTCAAGGATCATCATTAAATTTTGAAACTCTTCAAAAAAACATTAGTTTTTGGTTCCCAGGCCAAAAAATCCGAACTCCAATGGAAATTATCTCACTGAAGGTCGAACAGAAGAATAAATCTCCTGACATCATGATGTAAAATGAACAAAAGCCGAAGTAATAACTGTTTAACCAATCATCGATGACGTCTTTGTAAAAAATCATCTGTTTAGACTGGCAGACTTGACTACCATTCGGTTGCTATTGAATCAGGTAAAATCCGACTTTTTTTATATCAAATCGGAGTGAAGTATGACAACCAATCAATAGATATATATTATTTTCGTTCTCCACACTCATTTTGTTGGTTTGTAAAGCAAGAAATGTAATTTCATAAGTGGAATCTAACATGCGGATTAGATAGGAGGAGATGCGAGGGTATTGACCAACAACAGCAGCTCGGTGTGCATGCACAGACAAATGAACATGTATATTCACATATACTGATCATGAGAGTTACGAATATAGTAGGAACAAACGGCTAGGACACGCCTAGACATAAACCAAACGGAATCGCGTAATACGTTCGTGGTAAATATATATTTACAGACATATACATTAGTATATATGTATATATATGTACTACCAAAGTATAGATATACGTATGTGTGCACGTCGATCCTTGTAATTCCAATAGAGAATGTGTAGTGTGGCATCGCGTACAAGGACCATATCTCTGTTTCTCCCTCACTCAACATCACGATAGTTCGATCTAAAAAGGGCGTAAATCTCATATTCCCTGACAGATTGGATGCCCTTAGTAGACCTTTAACTGCGAGGATGCGTAGTTTGAATCCTTGCCCTATCTGATTCCGGGGATTCATCAAATTCGGCAACCTTTGAACTTTATTTGAAAGGCACTTTGGCTGTAATTTAAGTTGTTGATAAGAATTATTGATATTTAGTTGTTTCCACTTTATACACACGGTGAGCATTCAGGTTGTAGTTGAAATGGTCCAAAATTTCAAACAGCCATCTATTTTTTATTTGCAGAATCAACGGGACGTCAAGTTTTTTTTTCAACATCAAGAGAAATCAACTTCTTCGGAGATTGAATACCGCGACTACAAAATAAAACTTAAATTCGTAGCTTCACAGATGTTTGGCAATTTTGATACCCATAGAAACATCATTTTACCATTTAAATGGCTCAATTGGGGCTTAGGATGGAATGGCTCATATAAATAAATATATAGTTACACCAAGTTTCGAATACATGGAGCTCGTTCTCTCACCGTATATGACGCCACTTCGCCTGCACTATGTGTCTATATTCTATGTCCATACAACTCACATAGAATTCTCAAACAGAGAATACATACTAGTATGAAATGGTCAGTTCGCGAGAGCCAGGGAGAAAGAGAGAACAAGCAAGGACACACAGAGGAAAGAGAATTTCATCGGGTTGGGGAGGGTTTGGTTTCCCAACAGCAGTAGCTGCGGACACTATGGCCTTTCGTCAATATATATATGTATAGAAATACGTATATAAATAGAACATAGACCAGATCAGGATTAGTGCTGATTGGTCCAGCGTTGGCGTGATTAGAGATGTTATCAGGTAGCCCAGACCAAATACTATCCCTGGCTCTTTCTCTTTCTCCTTTCTCTCTCTCTCTCTCTTTCTCTCTCTCTCTCTCTCTCTTTCTCTCTCTTTTATGCTCTCTCACTCTGTTTCGCCACGTAGTAACAAGCCGCAGGAACGTGTTCGCATCCTTTCACGTACTGGATGCCATGATACTGTTCATACTGAGTGGATGCTTCATTTTTTCCTTACGACGGATGCTTCGATACAAATATTTGACCGATGTTTATTGTTTTTCATCATGCAATGAAATATATGATTTTTTCAAATCATTCAATGCATTTACACGTAACACGAGATGCTTCATAAATAAACAATCCACTCGTAAAAAAGTGTTGAATTTTTGTTTGAACACAGTTTTACAAGGCGCACCAAGAGCCGAGTAACGCTTCGGCGTTTTCTTCAGATTTTTTCTCAAGTTTAACCTTTCGTGTATTTTAGTTCGATATTACAAATTTTTTTGAGAAACAAAAAATACTCGGGCGATCACTAACTCGCTAAATTTCTTTTATGAGGGCCTAGAAATCGATGGAACTGTTCGACATTATATACAAAAATATATAGATATATTTTTTTAGCCTCTCCGCCATGGCGCCGCGTCTCGACTACCAATTAGCAGCTTATCGCTTATAGGTTTTCGATATTTTTTCCCTCCCCGCAACTGATTCCACCGACCAGCAAACATAGACCTCTATTAGTCAAGGGGTGGTAGACTCGTTCATCGGTCAAGTTTTCAAAGTGAGTCGATGTTTACAGTCCAAGCAATATACACATAACTACCTCGTATTTCGAACTGTGTATTGTTGATTTTCAATCCGCACACAAGTAGTTTGAGACTCAGTGATAATTAGTATAGATACAAAAAAGTAATGTACGCGATATCGACGATCAGCAATAGCAACAGAAAAGAAATATAAAGTCCAATATCGATGATTTACATATTTACATGTCGCGGTAGCCTCCGAAGAAACACAACTACTTTCTACACCAATAATATAAACTATTTCGTGATTCAAACACGAGAAATGTTGATCAAAAAAGCAGACTCCTCAAAATTAATCGTATCTATTTTATGGGTTAATTGACGTAAGATTAAATCATATCATATCATTAAATAAAATAATGAAAAAAGCAATTACATTGTGCACATTTTTTCCGATTTTTCTTCATTTTTAACAAGTCAGTAATTAGCCAGTTTGATGGAACGTCAAAGAAATGAAAACGAATTAGAAAAAACCAAAAATATATCAAACAGCTCAGAATGTGTTGGTATCCACTTTATGGGACATGAAGATCGTTCAATGAATATATTTAGAAAAAATTCAGAACAGTTTTTAGATCCCCGTAAAAAAAATCCTTCGGAACAGTCGTCTTTAGCTCATTCATTTCATATTATTATTTTAACAATTGTTTTAGGGAAACAGGACAACTCCCAACCGTTTTTTATTCGACTCAGTACAACATTTTGAAATTTCAATTTGAATTAATGAAATATCGAAATTATCAAAAATGGCTAACGAGAAATGAAAAACAATCGTCAAACACTTCACAACCAGAAAAAGGTGAAGACGAATTGTGAAGACACCTTTTTCCAGAATGAAAGCATAAAAAAAAAATTATCAATATAGAGTAACGTCCCTAATTTCTAACATACAAATGTTTTGCATCAAACGACTAATTTTGGGAAGCACGAACGCTAAGGGTGCTAATATATACGAGGCAGGTAAAACAAAAGGCCTCTCCCGGACACACAATTAACGGTGATGTGTCTATCTCAAGGGTTGGCGATCGTGGTGTCGGTTTCAGGCGTTGCTTCTACGAGTACATTTGGGCAGATAACAAAAGGGCGTAACACACATCGCGTTACGTGTTAAATCGTGTGAATTATCCTCTTTTACTTTCTATCCGTAAATATATATCGAGTTTGTATGTATTACGAGAGAACTATGAGAATGTGTGCTATTTTAAATGCTGTAAGAGAAAGGGAGAGGGAAAAGAGAGGGTTGAACGAGAGAGGCGCACCATCAGAGAGCAAGAGATATATGGGGAGGCTTTTAGTTTCGTTAATGGGTATCCTCGCAGACCGATAAATGCCGAGATCTGTCTGCCCCGTGACTTTGCTTATATTACACCTTACCCAATGTTTTTTCCTGATCTTTACCTCCACCAAATTTTGCTACATTTCGATAAATTCAACCTTTTGTTATTTCCATTTACTACTATATATTTGGATAAAACAGAAACAAAAATTTGTTCGATTAGTTTATTTATCTGTTTTCGATTCCTTCTTGTTGCCTTGATGACAGAACTTTTTTCCAGTTTTATTTTTTATTTTGTTTTTTTATTGAGTTAGTAATCAGTCATACCATAATCAGGGCCTTAATAACAATTTTAGAATCATCGAGTTTCTGGTTCAAAAGTCTATGTCAAAACTTCTCACTTTCTGGAGTTGTATACAGTATTTATTTTATATATACATCACTTTGTCTTCCTAATCGATCGCTAATCGCTCCCGTCAATCATCTCCGCAGTTTGCTACATTGAAGTACTATTATCCACCCCAATGATGGAGAGCAAGGAGAAGTTGATCCCCTTCGTAACTGACGTTACTGGATTGACGTGGATCGCTATACATTTCCTTCCCTCCTCAGTCTCTTTTTCTTCTCCACTGTTTTCCTCTGCGTAAGCACAACGAAGTGTAGGACAGAGTTTTATTCAATTATCTCAGGAATATCAGCAGCGCTTTTTGGGGCGATAGAGCAACATAAATGCGTCGAAGAAAGTTTTTACAAAATGATCCAAGTCTCGAGATGCTTTGCCTTGTAGTTCGGACCTATTTATTGCCAAATTGTGTTCAATAATGCTGCAGTTTTGGGTTCATCATTATTCAAAAAAAGATAGCAATGAAATTCTATTAAATAATTGTTCTTAAGCTGCAACCACAACGCTGTCATCCTGGCGCATGCGTTTCATGGAATTCCTTCATATTCTCTACCTCTCTCCTTTCTCGCTCATGCAATCCTCTGCAGTTTCTGCACGAATCACCACATCAGATCGATGATGTCAACTTCCACGTATACAATCAACTGTCTATATATTTCATGTACATAACGTGCACATACCTTTATGTATAAATGCTCAAACGCATAGGGATTCTCATTCTCGAATGTTGTACTATGTTAGAGAATACACAGCAGTAGGAAAACAGTATATATGGCATATCCATTGGATAGTCGAGGTATTGCTCCAATCCTCGTACGTATGGAGCTACCTATAAAATATATATCTATATATAATTGCGTATGTATTATGTATACATGTATAGCAAAGGATCTAGGCTCAGCCGGACAGAGTTCTACATACACGTACGTTAACGCGTTCAACGCGCTAACAATTCAGTCGCGGTTACGATGCTATTTAGCTGCTCCGCCACGCTGATTACTCTCCCGTGATGTTGCTGGTGATGTTGGCGCTTCCACTGCCTATGCACAGCAAACCCCTCTACTCTGGTGCTGCGTTGATGCCGCCATACTGTTGATGCACTGGTATATGCATTTGGTATCCCAGAATCAGCGAACGCTTCCAATCTCCATCCTCTACTACCTTCTCTCTCTCTCTCTCTCCCACTCTCTCCGTCTCTCTCTCTCTATCTATTTATATATATATATGTATCTATGTATATGCAGGATTTAATAGGAAGATCAAACCTCTCCCCATGACTGTTTCCTGCTACGTTATCTATGGATACTTTGAGGCCCTCCTCCTCCTCCTCCTCTTCCTCCTCCTTCTCCTCCTCCTCCTCGTCCTCATCCTGATCCTCATCCTTCTATTACTGTGTGAGACCACACATATAGATATCGTACATGTGTCTCAGCTGCTTTTGTATGTAACTGATGAGGCTGCAGCTCTATCGTTAGGTACACTCTCTGTTATAACGATCGAAACTACCCACAAAGCTATTGGCACTGCCGTTGCATTCACACTGTAGCTCTTAGCGAATTGTCCAAAGTGCACTGTGTAATATCCGGTCCAGCGCAAATAATTCATCGCTGAAAATTAATACGCCCTTGTTCACAGTTTTTGTTTTTCATGGAATTCGATAGGACACCGTATTGAACTCCCCGGACGAATAACAATCGGAATAAATGCGCGATGTACTTGGTTTCGAATTTATTTTTGTCATCAATCCATGGTAACTTCAGGATTTTTGTATATTTTTTATAACTGTGTCGAGAAATACCTCAGAATATTGTTTGTTGACGTTTTGTTTTGGTCGATGTTGTCATTTTCGATGATGTGACGATGATTCAATTCTCTACAAGGCCAATCATGGATTTTTTTTTCAACGGATATCGTAGAATTTTGGAAAGATCCTCCAGGTAATTATTTTTTTTAATTTCCTACCGTTCTGTCTTTTTCATCTCTGTTTTCTTGATTTTTTCGTCGTTATATAGAATTGAAACATGTTAGAAATGAGCCCGCAAGAAGAAAAGTTCTCGCGTTCGTTCGTTGCTGGGTACGCGCAGAGGTACTTTTCGCTCTGCACTCTGCGGTAAAGGAGTAAGTATTGGACGTTTTCAGGAGAAAAAGAAAACGAGATACACAGCAATAAAGGCATGAGTGTGTTTGTTTAGGCTCTTCACTTCGCCATCTTTCGCGAGCTCTTCTATTTCTCAGCCTCTCAACCATCGTTCTCACCCTCTATTCCAAGGGCCTTTGCCCATAATCATTGTTCGATATTCTTTTGCGGTTTTCAACAGTTTCCTAACATTGGGTATTCGTATTGTTCAGGAAATTTCATACAAGCTCTTGCAATTTATTTTATTAATTTCCTATTCAAATGCTCCATTGAAATGAAGAACATTTGTACAGATTTTTTTACGATTATGGTGAAGAAAAATTTAATATTTAACTCGTCATCAGTCCGAATAAAATTTTGCTGCAATTACGTGAAAAATAATAACAGATAATGTAACAAAAACGTTAAAGATTCTCTAGCATTCTGGATTCTGGATTCTCGTAGCGATAAAAAAGATGTTTATGAGAAACCGAGAGAACTTTGTCGTCGTTTTTTCTTCCAAGTTCTTACATAAATCCGTTTCTTTTAATAGAAAAACTATCAAAGGGTTATCCGACCAAAGAGCACGGTTGAATTGGTTTCGCGGTCTGAAAAAGATTCATTTTATCCAATTAAAAATATTCGATAAAAAAAAAAGAAGATGAACGACAGGCTCTCGGAAAAATGAATTATTATTTTTTCAAGCATCGAGGAAAAACAAAAGTTGCTTACGTCATTTCCTTAGACTGTGTGTGGAGGACTATGGGCATCACGATGAGCACGAGCCGTGACATGATTTGCTCATTGATCGCTGTAATGATTTTTATAAGTTACTAAACAATGAAAGCGGAAGAACGAGGGCAAAAGAGAGAGAGCGAGAAAAAAAAAGGGAATCTATGAAGAATTTCGTCTCCTTCCACTACAGGTTTCAAGTAAAATAGTAACCGATCGAAATATAAAAAATAAACGAAACCCAACGTCAGATAATGTGTTTGTAACATTTGTTAAATTATGGAACGACAGATAATGTTCAACAAATGTTGTTGACAACTGAATGAACTCGATGTATTTCTGGTCGATTTCCATCAGGATTTTAATAGTCCAACATACAATTATAAATACGTCTTCATTAACGCCAAGAGTTTCAAATTCGCGTTACGTAACACGTATGAATTGTTTAACCTTCGAGGATTAATTAAAAGTTGAATCTTAATTGGAATACCGAAGGTAGCCGCGGAACATGCATATTCTCATTAATCTCTTTGTCCCATCTGGGCGAAGCTTGCTCTAATTACGAAAATCGTATGGAGGACGAAAGATTATACATTCAGTGTATACAAGGCATTGGTACATTTGTATGTACTTTTGCGGTAATACAAAAGTCGGGTGATAACGTATGCGTCCGTTGTTCGTTATAATGTGGTGCTAAAGTAGTACAAGTGACGCGATTAATTATATCACCGGCGAATATCTCCATGTATATGAAGGTATTGGGCTTTGCTTATGGAAGAAAGAAAAGAAGAACAAGAAGAAGAAGAAGAAGAAAGAGTTAGGGAGAGAGAGAGAG
The DNA here is from genome assembly GCA_013761285.1 of Campoletis sonorensis. NCBI lineage: Eukaryota > Metazoa > Arthropoda > Insecta > Hymenoptera > Ichneumonidae > Campoletis > Campoletis sonorensis. Next base: position 236,897 of record JACEOJ010000158.1, read on the forward strand.
AGAGAGAGAGAGAGAGAGAGAGAGAGAGAGAGAGAACTGCAAGAAGGAGAAAGAATATATGCGCGAAGGTGAGACGAGAGGGAAAGGCAACAAGCAGGCGTGAGCGAACGTATTATATTCCAGGGAATACGAGAGAAGAGGAGAACCTTTCTCGCACCTCTTCCATCTCTTTATCTTTTAACCTTCTTTCGGCATATACCTTCCTCTTTCTTTCATCCGCAGAGATATCCACCTCTCTCTTTCTTTTTCGATCTCACTCTCGCGAATCGCCAACGAAGACGACCACCGCGCCTAAATCTCATTTTCACTTCCTCCAATAAGTCACGGTACATTTAGCATTCTCCGCAGTTATTCTCGTATTTCTTGTCCCACGCCGAACTCTTCCACACTCTCTTTTGGAGCCTCCCAACTTCACGGCGCGGAGGGACGTTCATTCAACACCTCGACATAGCCCTAACATATCCTCCTTGTTTGCCTCTCCCTGCCTATGCTTTTCTGCTGCACACTCTTCCATTCGTATCCATGCAGTTTGGTCCATGTTGCCATGAACTTTCCGCAGCTTGACTAGAATTTAATTCACCAAATAAAAAATGTACAGCTACACATACTCGCTTTCAAGAGTATCCAGTGGTTCTCAGAAGATTACATTCAAACCCTAAAATTTAAACATTATGGATTAGTTTTCCAAAATCAAACGTCGATAAACAGCACAGAAATTTAGTTATAAAATGATTTATAATTGTTTCGGTTTCAACATGAATACTTCGAAAACGCAATTGATTGTTTAAATGAACCCAAAACATCTTCCTGACGAAGACTATTTCAAAATTTGTCAGATTATGAGTACAAAGGACATCCATGTGGCCAAAAGCATGTGAAAATTATCGGAAGAGATGAGGATCAACTGCGAGGTGCGGCCGTTAAACGGATACACATTCACAAATAGTACAAAAGACATAAAGAAAAAGGTGAAGAAAGACGAAAAAGAGAGAAGATAGTGGAAAGAAGAATAAAAAGAAGGTTTTGAGGCGGAAAATATAATAGTAACTCGTTCGAGGAGATAGTCGTCAAGACAGGGAGAGCAGGTCGTGTCAGAGAGAAGCCCATACGGCACATGGAACGAGGACAGGTTGCGTAGGTTCAGGTATAAGTTGGAGTGAAAAAGAGGTTGAAAGTTGGAAGAGAAGATATAGAATTGAGCGAAGCGATGAGGGGGACAGGAATACGAGGATATACATACATTTAAGGAGGCAGAGGGCGCTGGTCCAACTGTGGTCGGATCTTCTCGGTCTCTTGTTAATGACCGGGTCCTACTAAATCGTGACCATTTGTTTATATGGTGTCGCCTCGGAAGGAACAAGCGCGTTGCTGCTCGAGCATCATAAATCCCTCACTCCTCGAATGTAATTTGACGTGACAAATGGCACGATGTAAACGATAACGTTCCTCGTCTTTCCCCCCTCGCTATGCCTCCCTCTTTACATACATATAACCTTAGGATGTGTTAGATCCCAGCAAGATGTACGCTTTGCGTACATATACTTGAAAAAATAAATAAAAATGTCGTTGCAGAGCATACGTCGACGTTGCGCCATGGCGAAGACAGTACAGCCGTTTAAAATATGATTCCCGCGCCCTTCATCGCGGCTTTATACTTAAAATAGAATCGTCCCGGGAAAGCAGACATTTGCAAAGTGTAGCACCTAGTCAACCATTCGCAATGAGGATTTTCTGCGGCTACTTTTGTATTCGATCCTCCCGTACGTTCGTAAGGTTAATATACCTTTTGAATATACTTAACGAACGAGCTCTTCGTGTACCCATGGAACACCCAAGCACGGTGGTCGCCCTGGTACTTACTTCTCGTTGGTTGACCCAACAGGGCGGAATGAGGAGCACGTATGTCCTTCATTTTGCCTCGACTCCATGAGATACTCCCTCGTACATTTATGCGTTTGCTCTTTCTGATCATCTTATGCGGTACACAGTTTAGTTACTATAAATCCTCATGAGAAGACACATGTACGAATCACATGCGGTAAAGGGCTCTCGAGGTCGGATACACGAAGAAGTAACGCATCAGCCTTCATCAGCGATCCGTACGCGCTAGAATCCTTGGACTCTTCTCTTCGTATTCGCTCATATGGACGTATACTCAACCAACAGAAGTACAAAACCTATCAGTGATAATTCATTGATTCCTTTTGCACTCTTCGATACGTGCGGTCTTTCTTTTTTGTTTTTTTTTTTTCATTCTTCATATGTGTGTCCTGTACTCTCGACAATTTCATGACTCCAACCATACGAACTTACCTGCGGTTCAGACAAAAGCAGGACAATATATTTTCAGTGACTTCCTTCGATGTAGGTAGCGGGATAGTGCACCAGTAACTGTCGACAGTGATGCATCGATAAATGAGCACACGTAGATCCCGATGATGCGTTGGAGGTATGAAAGATTCATTTTGTACAGGCAAGCTCAAAAGTTATAATTAATGATTATCAATATAATGATTATAATCCAAAGTTATATTAATAATTATCATAATGATAAAAACGCCGAATACGATGAGAAAAAGTCACGATTTGCTCATACCCGAAAATGTTGAAGTAACGGTTCAAACCCTTTGCATATAAATAATATCTACGGATTAAAATTTTAATGATTTTTATTGGGCCATTAAATCATAATTCTCTCAAAAAAATGGTGCCCTGATTTTTTTTTACTGTAGTAACAACAGCATTAATGAATGATTATAAAATCAGAAGAAAAAAAACACGCTTGATATTTTTTCCATTGCTTCGAATTCGAGGCCCGCGTAGTGAGAACCAAGGAGAAATGAAAGAGAACGAAATGAACGATCAGGACCCAGTCGATGGAAATAAAAAAAGAAAATAAAGCGAAGCATCGATAGAAGGCGAGAGTCTGTTGGTGAACAGTAGCTGTTTTGACGTTGAATATAGCTTTCCTCGCCATTTAGATGCGCTCATTATAAAAGGCCCGAAGTGGCTTGGATTACCCCCATGAAATCGAGACACCTGAATCTTCCTTTTTCTCAAGCCTTTAGCATTCTATGTGTCTCCGTCTATCTTGGCATCAAATACTTCGGGGGTGAGAAGAACAATGCGTTGCAACTTTTTCTGATCCTCTCTTGATCGGATGGAATATGCGCATCGTCATCGCATCGATTCCTCACGAGTTCATAATATGCCGCCATCGCGGCAAAAGGATCGATATAATAATGATTTTCGATGGATATTCTCGCTTGGCATATTTCTTTACAGTGCACACCCACATATAAACACATCCATATAAATGTTTATGAATTTTTTTACTCTTTTTTTTGTTAATCTTCTCGCTCTTGCATCGCCATCCACTCATCCTCGCTCTCTCTCTTTATTATCTTTCTCTGTCTTTGCGCTTATATTCCTCCATTTTGCTCAGAATCCCGTTCCACTTTAATATTGTCGGTGCTATATTCAACGCGTTCACCTTCCGTCGGCTTTAGGAGTTCTTCGGGAAGCGATTTGATCCGCTCCAGCATCATGATAGTTCGATGCCATGTAACCTTTTCTTTCTTTCTCTCTTTCTCTCTCTCATTCGATCTCCTTACTCCCTGTCTTTTTTTCCTATCCTTCTATCCATCTTCGAGTGGCCTGCATCGATAAACTTCCCATCGTTTCTCTTCCCCGCACTCGAGTTTCCACGGGAAAATCGTAGCAAAAGTTTTTGCTCCTATCGTGCGGCAAATGGATTTTCGATGAATCTCATATCCGGTCGTGCATCAAAAAATCACACCGCGTTTGAGAAACCGGCACAAAATTCCACTTTCGATCGCTCATACGCACCTCGATTTATCAAAAATTTACATTCTTTTTTCTACATTTTTACAGTCAAATCATCGGAATATATAACACAAATAAAAAATAACAAAACCACTCGAAAATTAAGTTGAATTTACGATTTTTTTTTTTTTAACAAACCTACAATCCAAGAAATCACAAATAAAAAGTGTTACGAAACGCTTGATTTTATCGAAAAAGCATGAAAAATTTGAAACGTATACAATAATAACTTGAAAATGTCGTCATGCGTTACCAAAGTGCCCACACTGCGAGATCTTCAATGTTTAACGTATAACAATTAACATACAAATGGCTGCTCGATACTCACGCACTCATTGACAATAAAAGAATCACCGGATGTCAACGTTATTACAAACACACGTTCATTTATAAAAGATGCAATTACGATGTGTGTTCCCTAACGTGGTCACAATCCGTCAATCAATTTCACACGAGAAATTCTATCGTGAGATTATTAATAATTAACAACCATAAGCGTTTGCATCGGAATAAATCATAAATAAATTTTCGCGAGTACTTGACGATGCTGAAAAGTGACACACACCTATAATCAACGGATCTCATTATTTATTCATTCTCGTTTCGTTCGTGTGTCACAGTCACTAACTTTTGTAATATGAAATGTATATATTTATGTATGCCTGTTGTTTAAATGTTTTATATATTCAGTTATTTACGATGTACTTGATAGTTTACAATACAGTCAACGAATAGAAGCGAAACGTTTGCATAATTATAAAGCAATTGTCGTGAATTTACGCGATACTTCTATAGAAATCTCGCTCCATTTAGATGCAAACGGAAGTAAACATCAGGCAGGTGTAGCAAATGTTTCCGCTTTGTAATGAATGCAGGATGAAATATACATTCGAAATAGCAGAAAAACGATCATATTCAAGTTTTCCAATGACAAATAATTCATTTCCTCACTCTATTCAACTCCTAACCGAATAACTTTGAATAATATTTATTTAAAAAGCAACTTTTCTTACTTTGAAAATTTCACTTTTATTTGCAGGATAAACTAAAAAAATTTGACTCACAGAAACTCCCTGCGGGTTCAACAAACGATGAAAGAATAATTGCTCTAATTTAGTAGTCAAATGAACTTGTTGAGGGTTGAGTAGAACGCAGTTCATTAATTTGTTTGTCGAAGTAATCAAGTAAAAAAAAAAAGGAAGTTCAAAAAAGATACGATACTTTTTAAAGAACTAACGAATGGTTGAACGGAGTCCACCCTTTTCTTGTAATCTTAACGTAGATTGGGAGAAAAACCCGAAGGCAAGATGAGGGTTTTGACTAATTTTTTTCGAATGTTCAAAATGCATTGAGTCTAATCTTAAAAAAAGTTTTTTTTTGTTTTCGTAGTCATTAGATAAAAATTCATGATAACTTTCACAAATAATTACAGTCGAAATGTCTCATTGCGCACGCAGTTGATCATGATCGACTTAAATAGTGAGTTTATGTGTCAAGCTCAACGGTACATAACCTCATTTTAGACAAGTTCAAATATATCGTTTGTCAACGACTCGACAAATGTCAAAATATTCAACAATCACATGTAAATGGTCGTTTCGGAAAAAAATCTTGATTTGACCAAATGAATGTAAGTAAAAATGCTTTAAAAGAATATAACGACGGAGTGTAACGAAAGCGAAATGAATAACAGCTGACGCTCCAACATGGCTAACCTGCGCTCCGATCACCGTTTCGAGAGAGACAGATTCCGCATAGCAAAATGTAATCAATTATTATGGGAAAATTGTACGGTGAATTAGGTCGAGTTTTTGCAGGTGAATTCCGTATAAATCAAAGATTCGGATTGAAAAAAAAAAAATTGTCGAGTCAGACATCCCAATTCTACGTAAAGTTTTTATTTCCGGTCAATTTTTCAGCGGTTACGTGTTAAGTGCGTGTATTTTAGGACAACTTTCATGGTCCATCTCTTTCTCACAAAAAAAAAGAGGGTTCGACGTCAGTCAATTTTTTAATTGTTTCTTCCAAATTACCTTAGCAAGCCAATCTATCATCATCACCTCACTCTCAAGTTACGAACTTTCAATAGCATTTGGAACGAGTCTCTCTTGACGGCGATGTAACTTTTGCGTCTTTTACATTTGCAGCCCTTGATACTGAAACAATCTTCAAGACGAGTCCTCAAGGATTAGAATCGTTTGGCTGGTTACACGAGTAGGTTTTCGATGGAACGTTGTGCAGAGTATGCCTTATGTAGTTACAATGGATTACGCGGAAACTAAGATACTTGTGGCCACTCTCGATAGGTGGATTCTGAATTCGAGAGTTTCTGGTCGATTGGTTTGACAATTGCGGGGTCAATGGTTGCGGACACACGGGTTCCTATCTCCCCGACCTGAGCCTTCGACGTCAAATCAGTTTGCTTCCGCTTCCTAGAACTTACCAAGGCACGTTGTGACCGGTCAGCTTCGATACAAACGGAGAATTTGGTAACTGCACTTCTGGCTTCTGTATGGACACGAAACTCGCAGTGTCACTATAGAAACCTACCCCTTAGCTCGTACTCATGTCAAATGTCAAATTGCTCTTCAATGTCCAGTTGTACACATGGAGGTAGATTCTGCGTGGCCTTTCAACCTTTGATTATCCTTGACTCTCTCTTGACATTCCTTTAAACTGCTAATTCCCAGGGTTTGAATATAGACTGAAAAATCTTCCTTTCTAATAGTCAACAACCGGACCATGAACAATCTTAGAAGTCAATAAGTTGGTTAACTTGTATTCTTTTTCATAATGAGTCGTCAGAAAAAAGTTACAACCCAACGATTTGTCTATCAAATGTGGAAATTCAAATGACTGATGTATCCATTAAGAAAATTGTTCATATTACTACGATTCCTACTTTAAAAGGTGCGCTTTACTGAGAAAGAAAAATAAAGAAACGTCCTACAACATCTAAAAGCTGCATTTGCGAAAATTGTCGTAGACTGGGTGCAGCCCTTCTAAATATGTGATGAAAAAGCAAAAATTGGTGAACAACAAAGCATCAGGATGAGGCAAAAGGAGATTCAGAGTGAAAGACGAGGTGGGCAAGACGAAAGAAGAATCTACTGTTTGGTGGCGGTCTTTGCTTGATGACTCTCGTTCCTTTCTGCATGTCTCTCACACTCGATCTCTTTCCATCTATTTATCTCGCTCTTTCTCTTTCTCTCATTCTGTTTCCTCTCTATATGCTATATAAAGTCGTTCACCCCGATTCAGACAATCTAGTGTCTGCGCACGGCTGTGCTCTCTCTGTGCCGTGGGCTAACCCGGGAGTGATCCGTGATTGTATTAATATCACAACACGCCCTGGCACACCGCTTATATATCGTCCTCGCTCGTCCGCTCTTACTTACACTCCCCAAACTTTCACGATCTCATTTTATCTTCTTTCTCATTCTCATCATTGTAGCCGCTATGCCTCATCTCACTTTCGTTCCTTTCGCTCACTTGAATTCTCATCATGCAGCTAGTTCTTCAACACGAACGAACTCAAAGAGAAACAGAAAGAAAGAGAGAGGGAAAGAATATAGAAGACACTTTGCCCCTTAAATTTATGCGATCATCGGTGCAACGGCGCCATTGTGTGACACATGACCTGCAGCTAAAACTGATCTAAAACACTGCGAGTGAGACGAACATCATTTTGAATGAAAAATAAACAAAAAATAATAATATTCAGAAGGAAGATCCGAATGCGAGAGTCGGAGGTCACCAAAAAAAATCATCGCTGCAATCTTGAAATAAACAATCCAACCGAAACGTGGTCATGGGTTTTTTCGATCTTTTTTTTGTACGTACATATAGGATTTCCATGGATATTGCCCACATTTGTGTCATTTCGTTGAATTATTAATAAATTAAAAAAACAAAAACAATAAACTACGACGGAAGTCCCGGATACCGCGATTGAACCTTATTCTGTATGCAAAGACGACTCGAATCTAAAAGTATTCCAGTTCAAATGAACAAGCACTCGATCTACTCGGTGTCTTTGGCTCGTCACTGTCTCTGGAGCTACGAAGAAACTCGAAGCATAAAAGTAACTTATAAAAATAAAATAAAAAGACTCCAGAGCGGTGCACAATTAGGATTTCCTTTCATCGGGACTCAGTGCAATTTCAGGGTCTATATTCGCATAGGGAAAAAAAAAGTAGCGTTCTCTTTTACCGAAATTCTTAAGCGATCGTAAAGGTCGTCGAGAAAGAAAAGTAAAAAATTGTGAGAATTTTGCGTTCCGGTATCTCTCTGAGAATTGCCCGAGTGGCAAAGATACGCGGGCATGCCGATATAGTTCGAAAGTGACTTTTGAACGAGTTCCACACTAAAAGATCGTGTGCTTCTGGGCTTGGAAATACGCACGCACGCATATTGTTCTATTTATGTAACCATTGTTCATCCATCGTTCGGGATAAATTTAGAGTTTGCTGCTCAGAGACAGCAGAGACCCATATATACACGTACAGATGGATTCACACGTATATATACAGACACATTAACGTATACAGTATGTTGAGACGACGCGTTTGTGATATGTCTTTCTCGCTTTTTCTTTCGATCCCTCTTTCCTATCCCCATCTCTTTTTCACTGTTTCTCATCTCTTTTTCTCTCTCTCTCTCTCTCTCTCTCTCTCTCTCTCTCTCTCTCTCTTTCTCTCTTTCTCATCTTCCTTTATACATGCTCTCTCGATCTCACTCTCGTTTCGTGATCTCTTGTGTATCGCAGAAAAGTATGTGCGCGGAATGCCACGGTGCCGTCTTCTTAAATGTTTTTCGCTCTTCAACGCCCCTCTCGCGCCTTTTCGATCTTTTTCCTCGGCTGCTTTCCCGCTGCCTAAACGCACATATACGTGTCACTCAAATCGTCTCATCTCTTTCTCTTTTTCTCTTATTCACTCTCTAGTTCATGATCTACTCTCCTCCTCGTGCTATTAATGATACCGATTTATTTAGAACTATTGGGTTTCCCAATTAGCCAATCGGAGACTGCCTGCAGTGATATGCGCCGAGATGGAACTGACTCGCGGTTTATTCGTCTACACAGCCACAGTTTCGATCATCAAGAGTACTTTCCCTCTCTCTCTCTCTCTCTCTCACTCTCTCTCCCTGTCTCTCTCTTTTTCTCATTTCTAACAGTTGAAGCCACGCTATCGTTTCTCATCTTACAACCGATTTATCATCACGTATATGCATCGATCATGGTTTTTCAACCAAACAATTACTTTTAATTACCGTGAAACGTAAATACCTGCTGATCAATGAAGATTGAAAGAAAATAGAACAGATTTTTCTTTCTTCCCGAACAGCATTAATGTTGATTAACATTGTTGAATAATAATGCCATTCATTCGTTACAAAATAAGCTTAAAACATGCACTCGCATAGATGCACTTTGACAGGAGAAAAAATTAAATTATGACAAAAGTCTCTATTGTGCTCTGTTCCTGAAAGAAAAGTTTACCTTTGGAACACTTGAGAGGTAACACACATCCAAAATAAGTAGCAAAAAACACAAAATGTTATATATTTTTGGAAAATTTCGAAAAATAATTCATAAAGGTTGACACTTTCGAATAAAGTTTGATGTTGTTGAAATTTATAGTCAAATTTTTATCATTAAACATCAACAAAATAATAAGTATTAAAAAATAAATCCTTCAAATACTCATTAATTTCAATATCCATTCGTACGAACTAATTCTTTCTTCTCGTTCCCCCGAAAATGAAATCTTGGACTATGTATCTTCATCATAATTTGCTTTCGTCGATTTGGTTTCACGCTGTCAGGCACACGATCCGCGAGCAAACGTGTTGCATACCTAAATTCCGAAAGACGCAAAGTAACTTGCTGGCCAATGTGCTCGACTGTCACGATTCGCGTCGCCGATCGAAATCCTAGAGAATCTTAAGAGTGTTTATTCCATACGTATGTAGAGCGAGCTCGCGTGAAAAGCTATCAATTATAACCACATAATTCCGCAACTTGTGTTAGCATGAGATATGCAAATGCTGCTATGAGATACCACGTGCATAGCTCATCTCGGGTCCAAAGCTGTCACAGTGCCAACTTCGAGAGTAAATGTTACAGCATCAGATATTTTCACCGATTCGTTTCGATCTTTCGTTTCACTCATTTGTCTCGATCGTTTTACACTCAATACTTCATTTTTTTTTAAATTTCATCTAACAATTCGAACAAATATATAATTATTGACAGTTGAAGTTCAAATTCTGGTGCGACCAAAAAAACACAAAGTTCTGTGAGATGGTCAAAAAGTTGGGAATGCCAGGGCCACGTGAAAACCAGGAAAACTTCAATTCACAGCAACATTGTGATGGATTTTCTGTTTTCTTTTATAAATACAGCTTTGTATTGATGGATGATTATACGAAAATGCTGAAAATATCTCGAGCCGTAAAATCACTTTGAAAAATCGTGATAATTGATGGAAAAAAATGGCCGGATGGCTGAACCATAAGAAATATAAATGACACATGTAAATTGCATTAAGCAGGGAGTCTGTGTATAAATTTTCGTGAATATCTCGTAGCCTTTCGCGACCTTTTGCTCCAGACAAGTGCGAGACGAGTGTTACGAGAGAACAGATGCGACAACCCTCGTTTAGTTCTTTCTTTCTCTTGCTCTAACTCTTCAGCTTATGCTCCATTTCTCGATGTTCTTTTCTTACGTTTTGGTCACTCGCGAATATAATTGTCGATTCGAGAGTTCAGACCTGGCTTCCATTCTTGGCTTATTAAGTGTGTCTATACACTTTCCTCCAGATTTCGTCTCCAACATACACACACACACACACATATTATAAGTATAATTACAGAATCATACAAATATCAGTGACTGTCTAGCACCATTGCCACGCAGTTTAAATACATGGCTACGAATACTAATAACATTAGCGACTCCCTTTAGCTCTGCCAGTTAATTTGCATCGCTGGATTGTCGAGGTTGCTCGTGCACGAAAAGCACAAAGCTATAATTATTAGTACGCGTCGTCTGAACTCTATCTGGCTTTCTCATACTCATTTATAAAAGGCCATCACACCGAGAGATTTCGTTCTCCCGAGCGGATCTTTGTCATCGTCTTATTCTTCCTCATCATAGTTTTTGTTTGGTTTTTTTTTCTTTCCTCTTTCTCTTTTTCTTTTTTCTTCACGTTATCTTGTTCTCGTTTCTTACTCTTCTTCCTCTACTTCCCTATGCCATACTTTGTTCGCTCAAACTTATCTCTTTTTGTCTCTCTACCTCCTTGTCCTTAATTTCATCGCATGTATCTCTTTCTATCTCCATCTCTTCGTCTCTCTCTCTCTCTCTCTGTCTCTTTCTCTCTCTCTCTTTCTCACCACTTTTCTTACTTTAAACCAAGATTCACCGTGATTATACCTCATGCTATACACTCTCATGTACGCTCTCTTATATATTCACGATGATGGAATTTCTCTTGCTTCTAATCCCTGCTCACCCAGAACCCATGACCCGCGTCTCTCGCGCCCGACTAGGCCAATTTGTTTCTTTCTCTACATACTGAGAGAGGAAAAGAGAAAATCTCTGCTTCTCTCATGTCTCGAGGGAAAGAGACCTCACAGAACCTAGAATATATCCGTGTCTTTGGAAACTCTCGTTACGAGAGATTATGGGGAAGTAACTAATTCAACAACTAATATTGATCCACCTTATTGAATCATTTTTCAAGTCTTCGAGAGTTTTGCTCAGTACTGCCACGGTAACTTAGTGAACGTTATACTTTTTCGTTAAGGATGTTGTGTCGTTACAACAAAGTTGAGAGATTGTCATAAAACGTTGCAAAGCAGATTATTAAAAAGAAAAAAAAAATTATTCCAATAAATGATTTCGTATCGATGACCAACAGCGGATATTGAATGAAAATTTGAAAACTGCTCCTTGGACGGCAAAATGATGGGAAAAATAATTCAACAAAGTGTATCGAAACATCAAAAGTTCGTTCTATTTGGCGAAGGTGTGTGTGGACTGTGAAAAAAGTTTGGCAAAATACGATGTCATCGAAATCATACTGAATCATATGATACTCCCGTTTCGATCGGGCAGCAATTTTTGTGAATGATTATGGGACATGTTTCCCGTTCGCTTGTTTCATGGAGTTTAAATTGATTTCCCACTTGAAATATTATTGTAAGAGCAACGTTTCTCGGGATACGATCAACTGGATAAACTTTTGTTAATTGCTACGTAACAAAAATAACGTCCCATTTTGTTGCCACAGGTTAAAATATACTTGACAAATATTCTTTAGTATTGAGACGAGTGTCTGAGATAGACGTGAAGGAAAGAACTTGGCAATAGGACTGCCATCTCTTGGCTACTGCCTGGACCTTGGTCACCCAATCGTCATCTCTCTCGCTCCTCCTTTTTACTCATCCTTTTTTTTCCCCATAAAAACGGCGCTCTTACAAATTCCACGTTTGTGCACACGCGCACGCCTCTTTTGGTCTCTCTCTCTCTCTCTCTTTCTCTCTCTCTCTCTTTCTCTCTCTCTCTCTTTCTCTCTCTTTCCTTCCTTCCTTCCTTCAGACAACCAGATGTGGTTCTTCGCAAGAGTGAAACGGCAGCATCGGTGCTCTGTATAGATCGCCACACCAACAACCGGACTCTCGTTCCCGTCACGCTTTCCGTTTGTCGATGCAATTGCACACACACACACATACATAATACGTGTTTATACGAGCCGATTCGATCGGTATTTCGAGGGACAGAGAATCGCAACGATCCAACGATTACGTTCGATCGAATTCAATGAATCTTTGGACTTTTTAAACGAACACGTCAAATTGTTTCGAATTTAATTGGTATTTTTATTGGAATACTCTTCACAAGCTTACCAAATGTGGCACAAAATCGTCACGCGTCTCTTTCAACGCGAGCACACACAAATTATTCTTACATGGAACCTTTTATAGATCCGTCAATAGGAAAAACGTGAAACAACATCAAACATTCGATTCTACTTTTTCATTTCTCTCTTTGCACTTAGCACATTCTGCCAAACGTAATAATACGTTGGAAACAAGAAAAAAAAGAAAGCAGAACAAAAGCTCCCAAAACCAAAACGTATAATCTACTGGATTTGTACCTTTGAAGCAACCAATACGGTTGCCTGCTTTTTGTACAATCAAAAAAAAAATCTGGACCAATAAAATCACACGAAATATCCACGATTTCATTTTTCGTTCGATCCTCCCTCGCCATTGCATCGAATATCAATGTTCTGGCTGATCGTTTCAAAGATTTACACATATTCGAAGAGTGCATCAGCCTCGTGAGTTTTACCTTAATCTGTTTTATCATCGACCCGAAAATATCTCTGCTACATCAACAAGACTTTTCGGTTATCCGCGTCTATATCTACGTGTCTGCGAATAAATCGAAGAGAATCCAGTCCGATATATCCGGATGAATGTTTACTTTATTTTTGGCACACATTGCAGTCCATATGCAGTTCGAAAATAATTATTATCTCTAGAGAATTGTTCAATGATTCGTAATTGTGGGCATGAATATATTTGACATAAAAAATTCGTTCGAATTCAGTGACTTTTTATGGCCATGTTGGAATTACATTTTTTCCTCAATGTCACTGAATTCTGTATACCGATCTACAAATATTTATTAAAACTGAGAGACAAGTTTTTTCGAGTTGAATGAAAAAAAAAAATGACAAAAAATTACAAAAAAATGATTTGTTTTTTCTCAATATCTTTTTCACAAAGTAACTCATGGCTCTCGTTTTCGTCGAGCAAAGACGAGAGTTGACAACGACATTCTCAGCGGTCCAATAAAGAAAAGAGTGCTTCAAGTCCCTTTCCTTGCTGTCCTGCGTTCATGTCCCCCGAGAACCTCTTCCCGTAGGAAGACCAGATTTATGTGCAAAACTCCCGTTCCAGCATCCTCCCCCTCCCTCCCTCAATGTTCACTTTGCTCTTATACTTTATCCTCCTCTCTCCTACATATACCTCCTGTTTTCTCTCACTTTGTTGCTTGCTCGTTCTTGCCGTTTGACAAAGATTCAGGAGGAAGAGAAACGACGATCCCTCAGGACACGGGACGAATAAACTTGGCTTGCTCCGAAGCGACGATCGGTGAATCTGCATGTCCAACTTTTGTGTTCTGGTAATCCAATTGGCCTGAAATAAAGAAAACCTCGTGTCGATAAATATTGCAATAACACAGAATTTATCTGTTTATTTATTTTTTCTTAATTCATTCTCCCAAAAATACGAAGTTATTATTTTTCCGATAAAACTTCACAATTAAAATGCAATAAATTATTGAATTTGTGGTTTTTTAATATTCCAATTGACTCGAAAACATTCGTATATCTATGACAGTTCATTTTCGTACTCAATAAAAAAATCTTTGACAATTCACCATTTAAAATTGATCCTTCAATTTGTATAGAGTTATATTTTACGAAGTATATGTTTCTTTTTATTTAATGACACAAGCAGAGAAATGCCACGAAACAATGGTGGAAGAAAATATTCGAAGAGGGCGTAAATTATACACTGGAAGTCGATAACTCTCGCTGCCCACTTTCTGTACAGTATCCCATTACTGGGCTCGACTAAATTTCCAAACAATAACGTCTCTGGCAGTTTGGTGGATGAAATATTCAACGTTTACCCAGCAGCAGCGAATTGCGGCCTTTCGACTGGAATATCTCTCGTTCTCACTCATCTTTTTATCGCACATTTAGCTTCTCTTTTATTTCTTCTCCACGTTTTCTCCATCTTCACATAATACAACATATATGTGTATTTGCATATATATATAGAGAAAGAGAGAGAGAGAGAGACTGTGTCTTGTATGCTTCTCTGGAGAATCCGCGAACACGAGAAATTGATCTCTTCCACTTACTAGCGAGGCCCTAATGTTCATGAAAGCATAATGTTGTCGTGACGGTAAGCGTTCCCATATATACCCCATGAGAATATACGGCGAAGTATATACAGATATGAGGAGAGTTTACCAGCATTTTGTGACCTCGTGAAATTTATTTCCGAGCAAAATTGTGCATGTGAACATTTTCTGTTGATTTATATGCCATTTTATCCACGAACTGAAATGATTTTTGGTAAAATACATTTTCATAAAATATGTTGAAGATAAAAAGCAAAATAAAATCGACAACAGCTGAGTTTTTCGATTCTCGTTTTAGTTCTCTGCGTCAAGTGATACGAAAAATAAACGTGGCGAGATGAATAAGAATGAATAAGAATAAGGATGCGATCTGAAAAGTATATTTTTTGAAAATTCGAGAAATCGGCAATACCGAGCTACCCAAAGGGAATGAAGAAAATATAATCCTATGGCACACATGAGACGACGAGCCAGAGAATACGAAGGTGGCATGGCGTCCGCAATGAACACGGTTTCTGTCTTAAAGTTCTAAATGATTGAGTGATCCCGAACCACGAATGCGTATGTCGTGCAAAGCGATCTGTAAAGTTCCCTCCATTTCTCATAAATTTATAAAACCTACACATCTAAGTACTAAATCCAGTTTCAACTCCATGAATCGGCTATTTGAGGAAATTTTGAAGATTTCAATTTTCATGGATTTAGGGCGATTTAATCGGTAAAAAAATATCCTTAGGAACATTTTTCAGTAAAAATGAACTGCCATTTCCAAAGTTAACATTCTACAAATGCAATCAACATCACATGCACTTATCCGAACCTCAAAAGTAAAGGTCATTTTGGTAATTTTCAATGTATTGATAAACTTTATCCTTAGAAAATAAAAGGAACTCGTTTTTTCGAAAATCCTCATCAAACTCTTGATAATTCCAATATTTTTCAATAATATTACTCATGCCCTGCTTCATACATTCGATTCAAAGAGACGTTTCGTTCTCTACTTGTCAAAAAAATTCCCCTTACCCTGAAAAAAAATGCATCGGGAGGCTAGTTTTTGTCTAGGGATTTAAATAATGGTCAAATTTTCGTCCCGCAGAAACTGCAGTTGGTGAACTCGCATCAGAATAATTCTGCAATGCAACAACAATCGAATAAAAATTACAATATAATGCTGCGACTGGTGCGGATACTAGGTTTTCATGAGGGTAATAAATCGTTGATCCCGTCAGCCAGAAACTTGTAGAATGGTTGTCGGTTCATACACACGCATATCGGTAAACATCGTGCAGAACTTAGTACACGGTATGTATAAATACATAAAAGCAGTATATATTAGTTTGTGTTCTCTTTAATGTATGATACAGAAGTTCTGATTTTCCAATTGAATTCAAAGCACGTGCGTAACACTTAAGAATATCGTGCAAAAAAAAATGTCTATATATATTTTGTATATTTGTACAAAAGCCAAGAAAATATCACACGCAAATTGTAGAAGTCGATGAAAAAAAAAAAAACGAAAAAAAAAGACAACGGAGAAGCTTGGGTGCATTTTTATATCGCGCCTTTCACGAAAAATCAGTGAGAAAAGATTCCCAGCATTGCGCTTGGCTTGTCACACTGATGGCGCTACTAAATGTACTTTATACGCATTGTCTATTTATATATTTAAAAAAAAAATACATATATATACATAATAGCTGAACTGTACGGACGATTTGAAAGTAAACATCGCTGGTGCGTGTGTAGACACATCTCATTTAATAGGCAAAGCATTCTCGTCTATGTAACGGCATGAATTAGAACGACTCTAACGATGAGATCGTAATAACAATGAGTTTTGTTTTTTATCCCAATTAGCATACTACACACATGTATATTTTGTTTAAACCGAATTCATTTTCTTTTTTTCTAAACATCGAGTAATTGATTTAACTGTAAAACTTCGACGCTACTAATTAAAACAGTTGCTTGAGAACTTGGATCGGACAACTCCAAGGATTCGTAAGGAGATTCATATTCATATTCGAAGTCTTTCATTTAGCGTGAACTTTTATAGCAAAATTCTAGATTTTTATAGAACTGAGCTCGTAATTATTTGGGAAGTATGAAATAAAAAAGAAAGAAAACATCGCAATATCAAGATAAGTTTTTGCATCAGCTTCGATTTTCTTAGAGAGAAATTGATTTTTCTCATTGTTTTGTATGAAATGAAATACTCATACTCAAAGTTTCTCATTAATCATCGTAAACTTTCATAGCAAAACTCTAGATTTTTTAAGAATTCAGCTCGTAATTATTTAGGAAGTATGAAATAAAAAAGAACGAAAACATCGCAGTATCGAAATAAGTTTTTGCATCAGTTTCGATTTGCTTCAAGATAAATTGATTTTTCTCATTGTTTTGTATGAAATGTGTACAACTGGAGTGCAAAGTAAATGGGGAACGAGGGAACGAAACAAATAGACGATATGGAAAAAGAGATAAGGATACGGTGAGCGTGTAAATAAGAAAGGAATAAGACGAAGACGAGACGAAGGCGGGTTCGCGCGATTAACGATTCCGCACGCGATACTCGGACGCGTGACCTGGACGGTTCCCACGCGACCGGCGACATGCGGAACCCGCAATACGCGTGTGATATCGATGTGACGTGTCAAATACGTGATCATACGCTCTAATGCACACTGACGGCAATTCGATGAAGATAAGGGAGGTGGTAAAATAACACTTTTGAAATTACGATCCTTGCTCGATGTCATCATAACTTTGCCTACATATATTGTACGTTTTAATATATATATAGACATGCATTTATTCAGACGTATAAATTGATCATGTACTTTTTCTCTTTACCTTTTGTCCGTTGTCCCGAATACCGATAAGTACATTCTCTCACGAAATATATTTATTTATCCATTCTTCTGGATTTTCCCAGATATTTAAAGTTTTATTTTTGTCTGCTTGAGAATAATTTATTCGTTCGTAAGAATCATAAGGAGATAAAATTCATTTGCAAACGGATCCGTCTTATTCGGTTCCAATTATTCACAAATAAAATCTGCGTTTTTAGCTGTTGTGCCCTTTACAAAAATGGAGGCAATAAGTTTCTTGATTGCTAGAGGAATCGAAATATGATATTTTTTGGAAACAAAGCTTCGTACTAATTCTACAAAGTTTTGATTTGGATGACCATCAAAAAATGTTAATTATTTGGTGCATGCTCTTGATTTTGTGTTTGTTTTTCTTGACATGAACCTTTGACAAGTTTTCTGTAAGAATCATGTGAAACTGTATAATATAAAAGTGAATATATGAATAAAACGAGATATAAATAATAAATGTTAATACACGATAAGAATAATTAATGTCTAAGTCATTAAGATGAGAATAACATCGCAAATCATTTTATATTCAATTCTGTATAATGAAAAAAAAGTCAATCGGGAATGATCTACGATGAATCTGGTAAAGATTTATGCTGACGATGATAGCTCTCATGTTTGTTTATTCCGATGCAACCATGTTGGGACGATAACATCACAACAAAGTAAATGTAAATACCGAGACAAATGTCATCATAATTTTTCCCATAATCAAATCACTTAATCACCCGACGTTCGAATAATCATCATCGTCATCATCATCGCAAAGTCGTGAACGTATATCGTAACTTATTTTGTAAACGATCGATAATGCGCATTTATCGTTTCCGCCACATAACGACGCTTCTGTCTGGCGTATTTGTCATTGGATTCATCTGTATATGCGTTTCGTTGTGTCATTGATTTTAATCAAACTGGCGTCGCACCTTCATTAATTTCGAACAGGTCAAAATTGCATGTTTTTTTTTTTTTTTTTTTACATTTCCTGGGATGTAGGGCGTGAAGCGAATAAAAGCGATCTTATTAAATGAGCGACGTTTCATTCAAACAAACTTGTTCTAATAATCCCATAGAATTAATTGGTTACCAAAAAAATTGATTAAATCCAACGTACCTTTTGCTCAAGTTTCATTTTATTCGGACGAACCCACACGACAGCAACTTTTGATTTATTCGAATCACAATTCGTTCAGATATACCAAAACAAATTTATTTGTATTTTTATATACATATTTGAATTTTTCATTCAAGAAAGAATGAGAAGAGAGAGAAAGAAATGAGGATGGTATCACGCTACGTGTTCGCCAGCATTCCATCATGCTCGCGTTTCCCAGATCGAAATAATGTTATGCGCCTCTCTTATGATCGTAAATATTAAGTCGAGTCCACATGCGGTTTACAGTAGGCCGGTAGCTATATTTACATAATACTTAAACACACATACACACAGATAAATAAGTATGAATGCTAAAAGCTATATAACAAAGTCTGTGAGTTGACGAAAGTCCGTTAGGAATAAGCGTGTGGTATGGCACCCACTCATCCAAATATACAGCAAACAGCAACTCATATAATTCGTTATTACCATCAGCATGTACTACGAGAACGGAATACGAATCAATTCTGAGTATCTCTTTACGCTCATTTTAACATCTATCTATATAATGTACGTTTATTTCAACATGTTTATATGTGTATATGTGTCTATAGAATATATACAAAAGTTCCGTAAATCGTGTATATTGCTGACATGAAAAATGTATATGCACTTTGTATACAAACTGCCGCTATTATCATTTTTATTATTAAATCCAATCTTTTTATTCTATACCGAGATATTGAGGATTTATATGTTCTCCTCGAGATGAAAGAAATCGGATTTGTAAGAGCGCTGAATCGCGATCTGAAGTTCAAATAGAACTTTCGAACATATGTATGTATATATTTATTTATTTTTATTTATATGAGAACTCGTTCACTACTCGTTTCGTCTTTGTTTCCGACAAGTACCGCATCACCAACATACGTTGAAAAAAGTTCGATACTTGAACTCATCTCGTACTTTCTTCTCTCTTCTCATTTTATCTTCCTTTCTATGCTTCTCTCTTTCTCTCTCTTTATTTTTCTCTCGTTGATTCCCTCCCGTGTGCGTGCTGAAACCGTCGTGATCGAGCGTGCGACGTGTCCGCGTGAAATCAGGTTCGATAAATCGAGAAGTAAATGGATCCGGAATACAAATAACCAAGACGTGACCTCGAGCAAATCGTGAACGAGCTCGTTGCTCGCTGTCTTCGTCGGTGGCTTTACCGGGCGTGCTCGATGAACGCGACATTGAAAGGAATGTAAATCCACATATACACATTTATGTATACATATGCAAAAAGGTTATGGGACGATTTTCTTGGGACCCAGTTTTTCGATCACGTACTCACAAGAACAATTTGTTATTTTATTTCGATCCACCTGTCTTTTGAGCTTCATCATCATTGCGGAAGCATCCAATCCGACGTTTTCTTCAAAATAATATTCAAAAAAAGTTCTTACCTGGAGTAGGCGTTTGTCAAAAAAAGACATAAATGAAGAATTCTCTCTCTCTCTCTCTCTTTCTCTCTCTCTCTCTCTCTCTCTCTCTCGGTAACAGATTCGATCGCGAAGATCTCCGCAGAAAGATTCGCCGGAAATCGGCCGATTTCTTTATAATCTACGGCTCGTGTACAGCCCTTGAGCTGTAAATAAAATCGTGTATAGTAAAACCGATCTCTATCGTTGAATCACCGGATCAAAATCGATCTGGGATGTTGAGAGGAGGGTGGAAGAGGAAGAGGATGATATTATGGGTAGAGGAACGAGGGCAAAGCGTCAAAGGAGTGGAGTATATAGAAGAGGACCACCAAGGTCGCGGGAAGAGCGGAGTATCACGCCGGTGTCAATTAATGAGCTTGTGGGGACGTCGTCGTTGTCTTCTTGGTTCTCTTCGTCTTCTTCGTCCTCTCTCGGCTTAGCAAACGATATATGTATACATATGGTTATAAAGTATCGTATAGTTCAGTGTCTTTACACTGTGCATACACTACAAGAGAAATAAGAGAGTGGATGAAAAGAGAGATCGACGAGTCGCCAACAAAAGAGTCTTCGGACTGGAAGATCAATGCAAGGAGAATAAAAAAGGGAGTAAGAGCGAGGGAAAGGGAGTGAATTCTGCTCTGGCGCTTCTCTACTCATCGAAGGGACTCGCAGTAGGGTTTTGTCGCTTGATTCTTGGTATCCTACCATAATAAATACATAATATGCACATAAAGGAGAAGCAGCGCGATCGAAATGATCAAGCAAAATCCACACTCTTTTCTTCTCTCTTTGTCTTTCGATTTCTTGGCTTTGCTCTCGGTGGGTGGCGCCTTAGCTCTTTTAGCCTTGTCCTCCTCTCTTCTCGCATCGTCCCTTGAATTATGTCCATCTCCAATCAGAGAAAATCCTTCTTTCTCTTCATGAATACGTTCTTTTTTTTTCTCTCTTTCTCTTGGTCGCCCTATCACGCATCACAATCAGCGAATAATTAACGAGATGTGGGAGAGGTTTTTTATTGGGTAAATTATAAGAAATTCTACTCGTGTTTTGCCTTGATGCACACGTCAAATTTTATGAGACCGACTTGACCGTTTGCCGAAGGAAAAAAACAATGGAGGAAATATTTGCACTTTATTCGCTTAATTAAAAATCATTAAATAGTGGCTTCGTAATGATTTTTTTATCAAATACCTCCAGCAGTTTCAACTTTTTTTTGTCATCCGTCATATATATATGTATATACGTGATTGTATGTGGCACACTGGGAGGTTTTAAAAGGTTCGAAATGAAGAGAACGTAGGAGCGATGCCGATTTCTGGGCGACGATGACGCGGTACAAGATCAAGGGATGCTGTGTGTTCGAGCGCTCCGCAATCTTGAAATCGCTCGCCTCACAGCGATCCTGCGAATAAGGGAGAGTACATATACAGCATCGCGTGGATCGTGCCCGTTTATATAAACTTCTCTCTCTTTCTCTCGCTTTCCTCCCTCACTCTCTCTCTCTCTCTCTCTCTCTTCCTCTCGTTCTTCCTTCCTCGTTGGGGATCTCTTTTCTTTCACCAGATTATAGTTGTCCACTGGACGTGCATTCTGCCGCTTTGTTTTTGCCTACGCGTCGAAGGGACCACCACCGAGATGAAGCTGTCTCTGCTCCTCTTCCCCTTCGTATTTTTCTCTCACTCAAAACCCTCGATTATTATCTCTTCTCACGAGATATGCCGAGAAATTCGTAGAATTACCGCAAAATCGATTATTATCCTGTATTTTTATTGAAAAGTACTCACGCTATCGATCCGCCGAGAAATCGCAGTGATAAACCGATGTTTTTGGATCAAACAGACTCCAGGACATCGGGACGTTTCCCCTAAATATTGGCGTCGATTTTAACCGATCGGTTTTTAACGAATCAGCCAGAAAAGAAGAGAGAAGTTGGGAGGGAATGAATTTCAAAAAGTGGAATGAGGAGGAAAAGAAAACAGCAGCTTAATGGGTTATATACGCTCGAGTGTCGATGAGAGTTGGACAGGACCGATGGACGTTTGCGAGAGTCTGTCAAGACCAGCAACAAGATCGAAGAGAATAAGAAAGATAGAGGAAAAGGAAGAGAGAGAGAGAGAGAGAGAGAGGGTCCCGAAGCTCGAGGACTTTTTACAAGACGTGCCAGTAATTTACAGTCGTCCATTCAGCCATACATGGCTGCTTCGATCGGTGGCCTCGTCGATACGTCAAATTAGCCAATATATCATGACTTCTTTACCTCTCCAATCGATTTATGTCCATGTGCATAATATAAATTATTAAATAACTGCTGCACGCCTCTGTCTGACTTCGAACCATGCTATAAATAAAGATTCATATATATGCATCTACGACATTTATACATATAAATATATCTGATTCTTTCTCACTTCGACAATATGTCGCATGTGCTTCATATTTATATTCATTGAACAAAAAAAATATGAACGCTAACCTTAATTGATTAACGAAAATAATGAATTGACAGTGTTGACCTTTTTCACATTTCACGATCGTCACTTTGGTTGATCTTACAAATAAAGTGCAGCACATGTGGACACTGCAGATTATTTGAAATATCTGCATTTATTAAAAACTATTATTTGCATCATTCTTGTTTCAATGATTGCTCAACAAATGATAGTTTGTAAATTGACACTTTTGGTTCTACCTGCAGAAGAACGAAACGTTGATTTACATAATTTTTTGGTGGAAAATTCTGTTATTAAATTTTATGATTCTGTGTCGATTTTTTGAAGACTGAATAAATCGTGAGGCATCACAACTTTTGTAAACATGAGTTCTATTGAAATTTATTTGATATTTTTTAATGAAATTAAATTTTGGCCAATAAGTTCATAATTTTTGTTATCTTTGGGGATTTGAACTGATGTTTCAAATGCACTTCATTTGATGGGCAAATATCGAAAACCTTAAATCCATTTAATTTCCAATGAATAATTTTTCAAATGAACGCCAATTGCAGAAACTTCTGCAATTTATTAAATCGAAGGATCTTCACGTGACTCCCTCGAAAAATGAGTGTGGCTCTGAATCTTCCATAAATTGTATTTTCACGTGAATCGAGGGTTGTTATTGGAAATGCCCGAGGCAATGAAGCACCAGGCTCTATAGGGTGTCTGTGATTCATTATATATAATTTCGAAAGCCTGAGCCCTGTCAAGGTTTACGACGAATCTACATGAACATTTGCAATAAACATGTGCCTACAAAGTTTTTATGTCAGAAAATCGATAAAGTAATTTTCCACGACGTTTTTATGACATAATTTCGAAAATAAGAAAATCTTCGTCTCAGTCGTTCTCAATGAAATTGCCATGAATTAATTTACTAAAAATGTATCTTCAGCTGTGACGAGCAGCGTTGTGATTTTTTTTGTTCCTCCCTATGTCGTCGTTGGACCCAAAAAAAACACGAAGTTTGGGGAGCAATAATTACGTGAAAAGAAAACGGAACTCGACATCGAAATTCGGAGAGACGAGTGAGAGAAAGATCGAAAGGAAACGAATGCGAGCATCAGAGACTTGTCTCATTTCACTTTACAAGAAGGATTTGAAAATCGTGGATACCTTTGACAGCTATTGCGCGACAATCCTTGCCCCTCTTTCTTCACTCCTTGCTATGCCTCTCATTCTCTCAGTAGAGCAGACAGACGATCGTCGAACTCGAATTAAATCTAAAATATACAATAAACAAGGATACAATCAATAACCGAGACTCGTCGTCTTCGTAGAAACTCCTTTTTTCTCTCTTTTTCTTCATTTCTTTCTTTCTCTCTCTCTCTCTCTCCCTGTCTTTCTTACTCTCCTCGATGTCTCTCCAAGTTCTCTCCAGGGGATCTGCCTGAAGACGTGATATGTCGGTAATTAAAATCCGTTACGAAGCAGTACAGACAACAACGCCCTCTCTCTCTCCCTCTCTCCCTCTCTCTCTCTCCCACGTTTCCCACTCTCTTTCTCACACCCTCATGCCCTTCCATCCCTTCGCGTGTACGTGTGTTAGTTGCCGACTTTTCACTCGTTGGATGGAAAAAGTATCGAAAGGTGAAGGAAAGAAAAGAAAAAGGGAAAGAACAAGAAAACGTTTGTGTCGTGAACTGGCAAAATGAGAAGGAAAAAGTTGGAGCAAGAAAGCGAATTGTAGAATAAGAATTCTGGTGATAGGGATGCTTCGTATCCGTGTGTACGGATTAGGTTAAATTGTGAAAAATGATTGCACCCTTATTGACGGGACGCCGGGTTGTCGTTTATACCCCTTCCCCTCTGGCTTATTGAACCATTAGTGTCGGTGAAATTGTTGCCTCCAATCATACGTACTCGACTCGAATACGTAAATAGTCCGAGAGATAAAACGAAAAAGAAAATAAAAAGAACAAAAAGTTATAAAGAGAAAAAAACACAGTGAAGGAGTTCAAAATAACGAAAAAAAGACAGAAACGAGCTCGTTTTTCTTCCCCTTCCAAATCAATGTCATTTATCTCACTGTCACACTTTCCGAGCTCGCAAAACGAGACCTACAGATGTTTTTTTTTTTTTTATACTGCCTTCCACTATAAGATTCACATTTTTTAAATTCAAACTTAAGAAAAAAAATTGCTTCATAACACCAATTTTAATGAAAATGAATTAAAACGCTCCATCAGTGATTAAGTCGGTAAAAATCCTGCAGCGCATTCTCCTCCCACGCAGTTTAGTTTGCCAGAACAATAATAATTTACCATTTGTTCTCTTTTTATCAGAAAATCCCATGCAATGTCTTTATTTATGAAAATCATACGATCGAGAAATCAGAACGAACTGTGATTCGAAAGAATTTGAAAGCGAATAAAACATATGCTGGGAACATTAAAAAATTCAATTGAAGCGATATTTATCAGCCGATCGATGCGAGTTGTTTATTGGTATAAAATGAATATTCTGGGATCGGTGGATGTGCCTCTTCCGGGCTCATTGTCAGGAGGTCCGCTCAACTCGAACCGTAACTACTCGAGTTCCCTCGTTGACCCTCTAGCATGTTAGCCCTTCCGGTCATTAGTTCTTCCACACAAATATCTATATATCTATCAACAGATTGATATTACACGAGACACAAAAACCTGATTACAATGATAATGCCTAGTGTTGTTTCGCAGGCTTCAGAGTTGTGTGTCATGTAAATTCGATGAATTAGCATATGAATATTGATTTCCATCCGGTACAGGATCCACCATTGGGATAATGAAGTAAAAAGAAGAAAAAAAGCGAAACAAAAAAAAAACAAGTCCGCGATCGTCTGCCTTCACTGCGTGTGGTTTCATAATTAACCTACAGTCTGAATGTGCACCCGCAGAAATAACACACAATTCTCTTTCTTTTATATATTAATAATGGCCAATAAGACAAACACAATGAAAAGCCTGAGCGGAAATAAAAATTTGGGCACAGCTGCGAGTCAAATTTGATAGCAAGTCTGTATGACGATTTATAATTCGTATTAAAATGACGTACATCGTTGGAGCAATCAAAACTTTAGTGAATCATAAACATGTGGAAAAAAAGCATTATCGCTGATGCCATCGAAGCAGCAACGAATACAGTCGACCGTGGCGAAACGAAAAAAAAGAGAGAAATTCGAATTCGATATAACCGATGACGTGGAGAACGATAAATTTTCATAAACATCAGAATAAAGATGAATAAAGGAGCGATAAAACGTGTGTCCTCTCGCTGCTGGACTTGGCGGTAAGAGCTCGAAGAAGCTTTGGGATCCCTACCTTGCCGGGTCGAACGTACAGTAGCAATAAACATATATACAGATATGTATATTTCACTGGATGCTGTGTTGCGTAAATAGATATGCACATATATATAGCAAAGCCCGAAACGACGAGGGGTGACCCCTGCTGAGATTCGACCCCCCATCGACACCTGACAGCCCGCTAGCTACTACCTCTACAAATTACTTTACATCCCGGGGATCTTGGCCCGCGAACTGGCAACATTTCCTCCGCCCCCTTCCCTTCTGTTTCGTCTCTTTCTCGATATCTTTCCGTTCGGATCAAAAGGGCGGGAGCCAAGAGCTAAAATGCCCACAAACGTTGGCTTTTTTAAAGTCAAGCAAACATTCTCGACAGCCAGTAAACAAAAAGTCGTAAGAGACGTCACTTTTCGCGTTAAATCTTATGGCCCATGCGCCTTTTCTTTCACAAAAAAGATAAAAAGAACATGTGAATTTGTATACGTATTTGGATTTAGCGTCTTTACAGAAGTTTCCCATATCGCCACGCAAATCGACGGAGCTCAAATCGTCGGAGGAATCGGCTCTGAAACATCGACGAGCAGCATGCGATCGGTAGGAACATACAGTAGCGATGATACATAATATGATCGTTTTGTCTTCTCCTTTAATTCCTCCGCTTGTGGTCCTCTTTCATCCAAACCTCTTCCAATATATTTCTTCTCTTCCGCCAGGCAACGTGAGCCAGAAGCAAAAGGCATATCACGCTCACAGGCCACCTACGGCCTCCCTTGCATAATTCATTTATAAAGTCTTCGGCGTCACGTGTCGCCTTTCATTAAATGCTAATTCCAATTACTCGAGTCTCTGTCTCATTCTTTCGATCCCTCGGACGGTGACATAATGCCAAATTGGCGAATCGGGCCTTCGGATCAAGTATGTGTTTTAACGTACACATATATTTTTTTTCTATATATATACATCAAAGTATCAGAACTGATTGTGAGTACCAGAGAACATCGACATCTATTAAGAGACTGAATCGATCGTATTATAGTCTCGGGAACATCTCGACGAATGAAGTATCTACATCCATTACAAATTCAAATCTGATGGAACCCTTCGTGTCGAAAGTTACCAAGGATTTGTAATCATTAATCCAAACGACAATGGAAAAAAATCAATTTGAAGAAAAGTTTCCTCTTCGTACTAAAGTTTTGACTTTTATGACGAAAGAACAGAAAATTTCCACTGTTTGTTTACGTAGTAGCGAGAAAATATTGACGTTTTAGATTTTGACGTTTTGGCAATGATTAAAGAAACGATAAAAACTATAAATTACGATTATTCGTGGTGGTTTCTGGATGACTTTTGTTTTTCTTTTTTGGATGAATGAATTGGTCCAGATTTGACTAAATTTGACTAATAATCAGGCTAATCGTCAGGCGTGATCGACAGTCACGATGAAAGTAAAGTATTTGACGAGAATTCGATCGAGACAGGGTGCCAGCCTGCCCACCTCTTTGATCGAATCGCCCTTTAGACCTCGATCCAGCATTCAGAAGGACCCATGATTTCGCAATAGAATTCTGTATCTTTGCAATGTCAACATTCAAGTGCAAAAAATAGTATTATCCCTTCGCAGGCTTCAACCACTTTATTGGCGCCAATAGAGGACCAAAGCATATGATATTCGTGGATTAGTGCAATGGCGCCATGCATGGTGTCTAGTTTCGACATCATTCCCATAGTCCCGTGATTTTTAGGTTGACGGGGCCTAAAAAGGATGGGTGTCTCTAGTAGATAAAATGCTAAACATCTCGGTTATGGTTTGATCGGGCGGCATTATTAGCTTCATTGTCACTGAAATCTTTAGTTAGTTCGTGGTTCTTGGAGCTCCGGAGAAGCCGCGTTCCGATCATCTCGCACAGGCTCCCGACGACGTGCCGGTCAACCAAGCATCACTTTGGCTGGCCAACTGGACGGTAGCATATGTTTTGTCTCTCTTAGTTCCTTTTTTTTCCATATGATTCGTGCCGATGAAGGCAACCGATCCGTTCGATGCCTCATCATAGTCTTACAACCCACTGCCACTCGGGAGACCACACATCTTGACACCGTTGAATTCCAGAAGCTACATTCTATGATGGATGGACGAAGAACTCTTCAGTGGTAACAACAACAAAAAATCCCTCGCCCTTCCTCGACGTTCACTTTCTTCCACGAAATATACAACTCCGTCTTCCTTTTACACAAGAACGCCACACTCATCTTCTTTTACCATGCAAGGTCGCGATCTCCGCCATTCTCGAGTGATTAATTTGTTAATTAATGTGGGTCCTCGAGACACAGACCACTCGAAAGATTACACAAAAATTCAACAACAAAAAACACCTGGCTATTTAACTTTTCGTAAATGTTTTAGATAATTGTACGTTCTGAATTACTTTGAATTTCCAACAATGATACTGTAACTGTTGTGAATACTTTTTTTTTTATGCTAGTGGCTGGATAACAATTGTAGACGCCGCGCATCTGTCATTGGCGATGTTATTACATTGCAAAGAAAAAAGAATCCCTGCTCCTTTTCTGGAGACAATTTAAAAACTAATTCCATTCAATTCGTTAGTACTTTCGTTTTCCTAATTACAGTTAACCGTCAGTTATTCTAATTGCAATTATAATCCACCCTCAATACCATCTTCGAGTAATCTATTAATCCAGAAAGTTCAATCGTTTTTTCTTCAAGTTTTACGAAGGGCGCTCGCAGCGGAGCAGCCTTTTTCTCATTCAAAGTGATTAAAGTAATAGGAAAAGAGCAATAGAAGCGCACAATTCAATTACCTTCGAACATAATTAGCAAGAAGATTACACAAATATTTATTTCTCATTCGCTTTCTTTAAAACTTTCCACCGAAAGCTCGTGCCTCGCTGAGCTAATAAAACAGATTTCTTCAGAACAATCCTCACAAAATCACTGCAAAAAAAAAAGCACTTGAGAAATGTATTCGTACCTCGTTTCGCGATCTCTTTTCAATCCTCTTCAATATTTAGGCTGTCGAGTCACTGCTCCGTTCATTACTAGAATATTTTACCAACTCAAAACCATTGACTCAACAAAATGGACTCTAGTTAGTCTACGAATTAGTTTTAAAATGAGTTTTTGAGTTCTGAACCTAAATGAGTAGAAAAAGGATTGTAAATTGACGAAAATCGAGCTCCGAAAGCTGTAATAAATCATATAACATTAAAAAACAGTAAAATGTGCTGCTCCATTATTTCACAACGATCGCAGATCGTGAACGTTCTCATGAGACGCTTATAGTCAAAGTAGCTGCGTGTCAAAAGGGGTCGACAAGTTAAATTGTAAAATTATATTATGGTACATATCGTGAACCCCTATTGAGCTTAGGGAATTGGGAGATGTTCCCCAAGGCCCACGATGAATACATATACAAAAAAATGTATGTGCATATCTATGTGTATACGTTTACACAAATATACCACAGGGGGATTGAATCTGAGGGTGGGATATGAGAAAGAGTAGACAGAAGATACGTAACGTGACAATTTCTCGGTGCATTAAGAGAACACGAGTCGAGAAAGGGCGAATGACATAATATTCCAGTCAAAAGGAATGGCGAAAGAAAAAAAGGGGGTCGTTGAGGGGCACGCCGTAGCAGAACAGAGCTTACATATTTTATGGGCTATCCTTGCATATAATTTAACGGCACGTTAGATCGACCATTTAAATACGGCCAGCTGGATAAACAGAGCGTGCGATGATGGTGGCGCTGGATGCTGAAAGAAAATCAAAGTGTACAAGAGAGAAAAAAGGATTGTGAGTTAGAGGCGAAGGGAGAGAAAAAGCATTAGAAAGAACTGCACGGACGCCCTGGGAGGGAAAAAGGACGGAAAAGGGATTTTGCTAGAGCTCCACCGCGGCTTGAAAAGGATTCCAAGAGGAGAACGCGTGGTTCGCACGGGAATGACATATACATTTTCATTCTCGTGTATATTCCTCGACACATATATGTCCTCGTGCACCCTTTATCGTCTGTATATGCATAGTATGGTCTCGTTGTCCACACCGCGGGGTCGTCTCTCCCGTGTTTGCACAGCATGAGATACATGTGTCCATACACGGAACCACGAGAGCGTGGCTTATACACAGTAGGCGCGATCTGACAATTCACTTAAGATTCTTTCTCTCTCTCTCTCTCTCTTTCTCTGGATCCCTATCTATGCGACGATCGTCCTCGCGTTCCTATACTCCCTACCACTCGCTATACAG
This sequence comes from Campoletis sonorensis, assembly GCA_013761285.1. Taxonomy (NCBI): domain Eukaryota; kingdom Metazoa; phylum Arthropoda; class Insecta; order Hymenoptera; family Ichneumonidae; genus Campoletis; species Campoletis sonorensis. Next base: position 267,192 of record JACEOJ010000158.1, read on the forward strand.
ATATACACAGATTTAGGCGAGTTGAAACTACAGCTTTTGAAACAATTTGCACCAACAGGAGCCGGACGTCTAATTTGATGAGAGAACTTGGTCATTAAAAATGTTTTTGAACACAGATGGCCAAACTGACCACATTCGGTGGTACCTGGTGGCATAAAATACCTTTTCATTTTCGATTGCTCGATTCTAGTATTTTTTTCTCCAGCAGATTACTTTTTGTTGATACGTATTTGTGTTATTTTTAGAAATCTTGGTCCAAAGTATCTAAGCCGCGAAGTCACGCAGTCGAAGGGTTACGGCGAAATAACTGCTTCACACTATAGTCAAATGAGTTTAAAATTTGCACGATGGTTGTACGCGAAGTTTGATGCACTCATTAAACAAGTTGCCGATGGATTCGTATCACAGAAAATCTTATTAACCTAGAAAAATATGCAAAACAATAGATTTGCAGAACCATCAACTAATAAATGCAAAATCCCATGAAATGATATTTGCATCGACATTGTTAGTAGTTAAATCCGTAATTTTCAATGATTTCGAAATGTCACTACTTTTTTTCTCACCTCAATAAATGCAGCACGACGATTTTTTTGAATTGTGCCGATTCTATGCTGCAGCCAATTGCTTAATAATTATTCAGTAAACAAATATGTATTTCCATTTTAAAATTAACAAGTGAAAAAAACATTTCCATTCATCTCTGAATATAAATGTTGATAAATGTACATTTGTCCAGTTTCGAAGAGACTGGAGTGCGTAACTCAAGTGAATCAAAGGACAAAACGCAGGGATGAAGGGAAATCAGAGAAGTAAGATACTCCGATGGTGATGTGGCATAGTAGAGCGTATCACACGTAGAAGGAAAAGCTAGACATCCCCGGGGAGCGTCGGTGCGCATCGTATATCCGGGATGAATCCGAGGCACACGCTCTGACTCTGTACTCTCGCTTGTCCTTCGCTTTGATTTATGTCCTTATAAATGACGTCAGTCTTCGGTAACGTCCGGGCTTTATATACATATATGTATATGGTGTATCGTCAAGCTATAGCTTGCTGGAAACACCCCTTGTGTGCACAAAGGATCCGCCGTCATATTATACCGGGCGTAGCGTATATAAATGACCGAAATTGGGACTTATTGTGTTTGTCATCGGAGAAATATCAGAACTGATTTATGATACCAGCCTATAAATGTGTATATACGTATATATACTTTTTTTATGTGTCACATGTGTAAAGATAAACAGAGTAAAAAGTCTGTATCATTGGGATTTAAAACGTCCCACAGGATGACATTTAAATCCACGATTTTATTGTGCTCTGAACCACAGTCCACCATTTTCTGCAGAAATCCACTTTTTTGAAACAATTTAATTTCCAGTCAGCCTTTACATTTTTTATGCGTCAACTATAGGCATTTTATAAATAAAGAGCTTTTTCGTGGAACATATCGTTGTAATTAAAAATGAAAATGTATTCAAATGATCGGCTGAAGATCTGAATGAAAATACGATTTCGTCATCGCCCAAGGCAATTTATTTAAATTAATCTCTTTGGAGTGAATGAAATATAATTTATCAACGCAACGTTGCGAATACGTTTTATTAACTGGTTAATTAAATAGCGTATAGAATTAAAGTTCTTAAGCCCAGTTTCTCCGCGATTATATATCGCATAACTCAGCCCTTCGGGAGGGTCTCTCTTTCCGTTAGCATGTCGCCCTGTACAGAGCAGAGCATTTGGAATAGCGGAGAGGTTGGTGCATGAACAAGTGAAACAGAATTTAGCGTGAGCGCTCGACTAAAATAATTGAATTTAATTTCACGCCCGCGGTAGGGGGCACGAAAAAGCAGTCGCAGTAGCAGTCTTACTCATTCTCTCTTTGCCTCTCTTTGCCTCTCTTTGCCTCTCTTTGCCTCTCTTCCGATATTCGTCGGGAGAGCATTCGTACCTCGAACCCAAGAGCGTGTTAAAACGAATAGAACATCGAAGTTATAGGGAAAAGCAACGTGAATATATATTTAGATGGGCTTTTGTTCCGGAAGCTCAGGATCGATCGTTGGTCCATTATCTTATGATAATCCACGCGCGGCGTCGAGGCCTCGAATTAATCGAGTACGTACAATTTCATAATGAGTCTGGAAGCGTCGAATTCTCGCGGGATGAAACCCCAATCGTACTTTCATATTATATTATATACATATATATATATATCTGTGTGAAAGAATGACAGAGATGAGTTGTTCCGAGGAATTGAGAGGGAGGCTTGACGAACGCGATTCTCTCGCTGTTAGACTCAGTACCTCGCCCTCGTACTCGTAGTCGGTGCGTATAACTGGGATGACATAATTGAATAATACAACGGTTGCGATGGTAGGGCCGAGTCATACCCTTTCTAAATATAGTCGCAGTCTCAATCAAATATATTATATTTGCTCGAGGAATTTTAGTGAAAATTGCAAATTCCAACAAAGACATTGACGAGTATCTCATTCCAAAACATATCAAGAATGTCTCATTTATTTAAGAACTCGAAACTTTTTATAAATTTAGAAATTCAAATTTATAAAATTGAAAATTTCATTATTTCGGTATATTTGCAGTTCTAGAGATGTAGGTTTATGGTTTTTTTATATTTTTTTATTGTTTTTATTGTTTAGTTTGCCAGATCGATGTATAGAATATAATTCACACCCACACACACATACAGACACACTGTATATACATATGATTCCCTGGAGGGAGAGACGATTCTCCATGGATCGGTAGCGTCTCGTTTCGCGTAAAGAAGGGTTCTCAGTTTGGTCATGTCACCCGCCTCACGACCCTTATATACTCTCTCACTCTATCGTTCTATGGCTTCGCCCACACCTCTACCATTCACCCTCGTAAAATAACGCGCGAACGACCGAATACATTTTGACAATTCTATTTCGATTATTTCCTCGCACGGTGGACAGCTGCTCCACCGACCAGTGACAATAAACTAACGTCCTTGTTCTTTTATCTTTATATAGATATATATATATACATAAATATATATCGTACTGTATATAACCAGGCACTTGAACTCGTACACGATTGAGTTTTAATACAAAGAGTATTCTCTAAAACATATGGGTACACATCCAAATCGCCGAGGGCTATCAATTTTTCTTCGTCCGAAATATCCTGCTATAGAATTTCTTATCAATATTTACTCAAAATAATTTACAATAACATTTTAATGTTCAAATAGTAGAAAATTAAGATGTTCAACCCCGATGAGAGTTCCGTTTCCAATATTTTAGGGAACTTTGAAGAATTTTCCAATGAAATATGTTTTTTATAAGCAATTTCGAGAAAATCATACTCGCCAATATTTCATCGGGTTTGGATTCTCGTGAATCGAATCGATTGATTTTCTCGGCATCACTTTTACTTGTGCCACAAGATGGTTCATTATTCTCGAAGAAAATGAACTTGCTGCGATTTGTTGAAGAGCTCAAGTCGCTGGATCCTGTTGGATCAAAGGATCGTTCCGAAGTTTAGATACTCATTATTTATGGGTTTGAAAGAATTCATAAATATGAGAAGAGTCATGGAAAAAGAACAGAGTGCCCTACACATAATCCGAGGCGTAGGAGCAAAGTCCAGAAGAAAAATTGTATAATGGACCCTTAGCAAGAAGCGACCATTGTCCCCGTTTTCCACTCCGACCCCTCCAAGTCTATTATCATGTAAATACCAATTTTATTCCCAACAGACGGTAAAGCGTTGGAGAGAGAAATAGTCCGGCGTAGAGACAAGTGTCCATGTTACATTTCTCGCTACGACATCGATGCTCTCGAATCCCTCGATGCTGCAAATCTGTGTCACTTAATCATCGTGGAGCCTTTTTCCCAGTGAATTATTCTTCATACACACTTCACTCGGTTCTGTAGTTATACTTTTGTATTAATTTATCTCGAAACGAGACACAATTTCTTTCGATAATTCCACATTTCTTGAGAGATCGAAATAACACCGCAGAGAATTTTGCTGAACCATATGAAACTGGGTTTGAAGCAAAACTCGATTCATCATTCATCGTAGAAGATCCATCAATCATTTTCGACGATTTGAATGAGTTTTATTATTAAATTATCGATTAAAATCGAATCATTTTGATTCGATTTGTTTATCAACATAGACTAGAAGATTTATAAACTAAATTAAAGCTAACAGCGACGGGTACGCGGTCGGTGCGTAGCTCCGGCGATCACACAAGTCAAGCAGCATCGACTTCGGTCAGTACTTGGTTGGGTGACCGCTCAGCCATTTACCGGCTTGGTGTATTAATCGCTGAGCTTGAGGCAGTTTTTGCTGAGTTCTTGATGTTGTTAACCAACTGAAACTCAGTTAAAATATAGCCGCCTGTATCGGCCAAGGTTTTCCACAGTTTCCTGGGACCCTCGATCGAATGCGATGTAGTGGGAATAAAAGTGAGCGAAGGGGTCGTAAAGACCCGCAAAGGTGTACGCAGGAATAATAATGATCAAAAATAAATAAATAGATTTGTTGAAAAATGATGTAACCAGAAGTATTCCTCGAATAAATTTGCGAGCACGAAATGCATGGCATGCAGGAGTGCATTACATGGTGTATCTGAGTGTAGAAACTCGTTGGGTGAGACACGATGACTCAAATAAGGAATTGAACTACAAGAATAGCGCTATGAATCTTGATCGGTTAGAAAAGGGAGTCCGATGTTAATGGTATCCGCGCGTGCCACGAGGCTCTGTATATAAAATCGAAGAGAATCGAGAACAACTCGAGGACTGCTGTAGCTTTCGGAACACATGTATCGCGAGCTCCCTAAAAGGATAAGCAGGAGCATTTGGCTGGAGATAGAAAGAGATGCCAGTCGCTTTAGCCACGCGAGTGCAACATGTTGACTGTTGAAAATCGACTTGGAACCAAATAAACGGATATGGAAAAATAGGAACCGGCCAGAAAACCGGAAGCAGCACAAAAGGTCATGATAAATTTCTCTCGATTTTCATTTATTTATTTAAAAATCGTGCAAAACGTGTTGGAAGGTTCGAATTGGATGAAAAAAATGAAGAGTAAAATATACGAATGCACATTCAAGTCACCCCCGCTTGAATACACACACCTTCCACTCGTTCATTTTTGCTCAGCGAACCTCAATGGTGGTTCCTATCCGGACCCTCTGGTTTTACTCGCTCATCTCTTTATCCCTCTCTCTCTCTCACACACACAATGTCTCTCTCTTGCCACTACGCCGACGAATCACGAAGTGGCACAGGATTTATATCCCCCGGGTTATGATTAATGGATCGTCCTGCGTATTAGCACCCACTTGCGAGCGTGTCAACCCTCGTTCTCGCCCACCCTTTTTCTCCGCGCGCTAACCCTGCCTGATCCTGCCGGCTTGTGGATTTACATTTCCAATTTGATAATCCTTGTCCCTCGTGGCTGATTGACTCCTCAATTTCTCACTGATTTCGTTAGAAATTTCACTCGTTGCAAATATCATAACGTTGTTTCGTGACTAAATCGATCAAACGTGTTCCATAGACTGGGACCAATCACAAAATCGTACGTTTGAATATTTTTATTTTAAATTTGTATTTGGAAAATCTTGGTACACTAAGAATTTTTTTCTGTTTGAAACGTCGATTGATTGGTAAATATGGGCAACCAAATATTTTACGATATTAACGAAGGTTTTTAATATCACCTAATGAACGATCTTATGAAGACGTTGCCAACATCGAAAAATAGTTTTTTACAAATTCTTCTATTCTTAGGCTTCAAACTTTCGAGTTATCGATACCAAAAATCTTAATATTTAATTTTATAAATTGTGTAAATTACATTCGTCACCGATTTTATAATCGACAAGGAGAATGACAATTAAAAGTGATGGTGATTTATTAAAAATTGAAAACTTCTCAATTGCATTTAAATATTGATAACTTCCTACAATTTTACACATTGACTCGTTTTTCTTTTTTTGTGAACATCGGTCAGTAATATTCTCCCTTGAAATCGCCCAAAATCTTGTGCAATGTCCAGTGCATACTTTTCGACAAAAAATTTCGACTGAAAATACCTTCAGCTCCGAATACGTTCCTTTTTAGGAAAATATTCACTCGAATACGACAAATCATAAGAATTTAATGAAGAGATGAGATATTATTTTCACTGTTTAGCCAAGCAGAGTTGACTCATTGCTTTTAAGTCCACGAAGAAATTTTCATTGACGCTCAATTTGCTGAAACACCATTTCTTTCTGAAAATAGTTGAAACACGCACGAGATAAATCGATCGTCGATTGGATTGAGATAACGCATACGGGATAAACGACGCGAACCATATAACGAGAACAATAGAACTAGAGAGAAAGAGAGAGAGAGAGTGAAAATGGACGATGAACACAAGTAAACGTAAGGGCTGTTATTGTGTCGCTGGTCATTGCTGGACGGGGACGTCGGTCCATTTTGTCCATCTGCTGACCAAGCGACAGTTGCTGCATCCACGTTGTGTATTCCCGTGGTCTCTCGGTCATCATCGTCCAATAGTCGTCGTAGGCCTCCCGTAGTCAACGTAGTCACTCTATCAAATCAGTTCTATACAGAATTCCCATAGCACGTTGTTTCATTCTATGAGGCCATCCAACCTGTGAGGATTGCAACTCAACTGAATTGTCTACGTGATCAAATACGTCTCGATACAATCCTTCTGACGAGAATTCGATTCACGAAGATGAGCGACAAGGAAAATATAAAATAACTAATTGCTCATTAATGTTGCAAAAGTGACAAGTAACCCCAAGTGACTTTGATTCTAAGACTAAAAAATAGTCTCGATTTGGAAATGTAAAGGAGAGTGACATTCGATGGAGTTTTTGACAGATGTCAAATATTGAAAAGGATCACGTGACAAAACACACGGAATTTCATTACTGAGTGTTTTATATTTATTAGTCCGATCGAACGGTCCTACGAGAAGGAAAAACACAGTCGATTACTATTTTATAATTCGTGAAATTTATTTGATTATGGTTTAGCAATGAATTATGTAGAAGTGTATGCGGACTGTTGAGTGCTTAATACAGAGGGCTCAGCAGATTTTAATTAAACCCACCGTTAGCCAGGACACAAGCATACATGCATATACAGATATATATAATTTTTCTACCCCTGGCAACGTGTGTGAAGTTAAAATATTTACATGGACGAAATCCCCCGATAGGGCTTGCAACCCCCTCGGTCGATTTCGTCCTCTCTGCATATCCCTTTTCGGTTTTTCCCTTATTATCTATTTCGATCTTTCTCTCTTCCTCATTTTTCGTATTGAATAACATCCCGTCACATATCTGACGGCGTAAATGCACCAGAAGCCAAAAAACTTATATCTGACGAATTTTAACCATTGATTCGAATCGTACAATGCATCAAGATTTTGCTTACATTGGACAGACACATTTGATTCAGTTTCTAAATCGTCAATTCGGAATCGTAACTGAAATTTTGACCTACAGGATCTAATTACTGACTGTATATATATTTTTTATTTCAAAATGAAACGCCATACGAAAAAGGCATGATTTATTCATTGAAATGGACTTCAAAGTCAGTATGAGTTTTCTTAGAAGCTAATTTTTGTTGTTTATATAAATTATACATTTTGTCTGTTTGCCTCTTTTTATTTAACACCATGAGGTGATAATAGTGGAGGAAACGTTTCACACGTGAGTTTTTCGAATATAATTTTTGTTTTATAAGGAGAACAGCAAGAAAGCAGGAAGCCCATAACGATCTTTTGTGGATAAGTCTTCGCAGCTAAAATTGATTTGGTGTACAGACTGGAGGATTTTCGGCGCCCATGAGAAAAAAAAAGAGAGGACGAGTAAAAATAATAAGTAATTATTCAAACACAGGGGAAAAGGAGCAGAAAACAAAATTAAAACGATGAGTAAGAAACGTGCTTCTGGAACCGACATCACGCCTTGACGACTATGATCCATATGTCAGATTAGACGGCCAACGTTTTGTTCCACGAAAAACACTCCGGAAATCTTCTACGCTTCAGGGCACTTTGCCTTAATGGGCGTTCACGCGCGTTAATTCTTTTGTAAAAACTACCGAATCCAGAAAAACATGATTTCCATCGGGATAAGAATAAACGTAGAATTATAAAAATAAATTATTGATGGATTCTTGAATGAATAAATGAGTTGTGTAGAAAATGAATCGTGATGGACCAAAATTTCAAATAGAATTTCTGTAACTCTCATTGATTCCGCAGGAGCGTTAATTATTTCAAATGCTTGTTGATAAATTTTGTCGAGACCATTTTATTAAGTTCTATTTTAATTCAAGTGAAACCAATTTCCATATTAGTCTAGTCGATATATAAATAAATGATGTTTTCGAAGGTGAAAAGGGAACAGTTCATGAATTTCTTCAGTTACGATGAAACTTTGATCGATAAGGTAGGGAAATCATGATTTTAAAGGTATCATTTAATTACAAATTCATGTGGCAAACACGAAATGAACCCTACACTAAAAATAAAAGATCAACTAAACAGTATTGAGTGACAGTTGATTTAATATTATTTTCCTACAACATACACTCGTTCTCACAATAATCATGATGGCAGACGATCTCGCGTGGCTGGAGCCAGCAGGCTATCAACTGAATAATAAATTACGTATATATCGTTCGTATTCGCGTCATCGATTGACAGTACGAAAATGCAGTTCGAACTCTGTCCCTTTGATCCAGGACGACTCTGGACTCTCAGCTCCACTATGTATTACCCTATCAAATATTCCCTTTGACCCTACGCACGACTTATGTACACGGATGAATTCAACCCAGGAAATGTTCGATCGTGATTGGCGTCAATTACGTTTCTCAACTCAGTATAAACCATGCACATATGTTCAGGTGAAATCTAATTTTCAATGAATTCATTTTCCCGAAATGATGCGCCCACTAAAAACAAACCTTCAACTTTGTAATTTACTATAAATAATCAATATACTCGTTATTCACTAAATTTATATATTTATAACATTTTTTATTAAAAAGTTTTCATTTATTTTGTCAAATATTTGAGTAACAATAAAGATTTTGATAATATTCGAGGGACGATTGATTTTTTTTTTATACACAACAAATAAATGCTTTCTTTTCAATATTTTATTATAATTATTATTGGTTTACAAGGCGCCACGGATGTACCTGTGTCACAACTACTTTTCGTCAATCTGACAATTCCCCATTACTCTTGTTCTCTGGTTCTTCGTCTCAAAACAAACACATGTGTTTCAATATCGAAGCAGCATCGATGTGGGTGTGGGTGAAAGATCGGAGAAGAAGGAAGTTGAAAAAAAGAAGAGAGGTGTGTTGTACATCGTGGACGTCAATCATGAAAAATCGTAAGTACGGACGTCCATTATTTGAAACGTTAACTAATGGTACTTGCGCCCTTATGTTTCTCAGCCAATTACGAGCAACAGAATAAAAGAGTGCACGGGAAAAAAGTGCAGCTAATGACTGAGCATCGGTACAAAATTGTGCTACATGTATATATAAAATGTATTAAGAGCTGGTTCTTTCGTCGTCACGCAATCTTTGCACAAAGTATTTAGGATGAAGACATATGTTTGCAATTAGCTTGTACGAAATGTTTTTTTTTTTTTTAATTTTTTTTTTTTTAAATTGAACTAAAAATATTTACGATATTTAGTTAATTAGTCTGCATTATTGAAAAAATATGCCTCGCGAATAATTTTGAGAACTATCGCTTAACCGATTACGAATAGATAGGGAATGACTGGCTTATCCTTTATAACAAGCGAATGCAGCTCTCAGTTTTGTAGCTCAGATAGGCGCGTTCTCGGTAAGAAAACGTCAGTCGTCTGATTGACAAGCAGAAAGATTAAACCGCGATTATTATGATCGTCGAACGTTGGAAAGGAGAGTTTGGTTCGTCGGGATCTTTGGACTAAAATTGGCTGTTAAGGTCGGTAGGAGGTCAGCGGTTAATTATACAGTGGGAAATCGAAGGAGCGATCGAGCCTCAGAGACTCGAATCTTTTAGCCTCTTTCTTCTTCTGCATCGTTACATTTTTCGTTCTTTCTCTTTTACTCAGGCGTTTCGTCTTTCCGTCTGTCTTGCCATTTCCGAGGATATCTATCCGTGTTTATCGGATCACGATCGGGAATCCCGCGCCCTTACCGATCTCTCCGCACGCCACCAATTCGCATCTATACATTGCACATGTACTACGGCCGCGAGAACTTCGCGAATGAACGGGAAAGCAAAAGCGTGCACTTTACCAACACACGCCATAGGGACGTTTAAAATCAGTTGTCTACGATTACAGACGTAAACGGACTCGTGGAACGCTTCGATCGTGGGTTTACCGAACCATCAGGTGTTTCTCATTCTCTCACCCTCTCTTTTCTCTTCTGTTTTTTATTATCTTCCTCTTAGCATGTCCCTTTCACGATTACTTTGCTAAACAGTCGATTTTTCTCGATTTTTTAGTCTATTTTTCACCAGAATCATTTTTACATGATTTTTCGGTTATTTTTATCACCAGAATCATGAAGAGCAGGTTGTGAGCTAAATGTTTCATGTAGAAACGATAACATCTCCGGATATATTGAAGGTGACCCTAGAATCCAAATTCCATTGCAAAAAATCGGTTTGTTTTGTCCAATACAGTGAATTAAATAATTTTAAACAATAGCAATATTCTTGTCATTTCAAAAATTCATTTGGTCTCGCCACGGACTGCCAGCAAAATATATAGACCGTTGAATCGATATTTTTCCTTGCAATTATTCAAAAATATCTCATTGATCGACTTTAACAAAATAGTCTGAACCCTGTAAATAAAAAAGTGTTTCAAAATTGTTGCTTTCACCCTTAATTTCCGTGGGTTATATAAGAGCCGTCGAAAATTCTTGTCCGAGCGATAAACCCATGGATTAAAACAACTAAGGATTTTCTTAACCAAATTAAAACTTAAATTACCAGGTTGAGGCTCATGTAACGGGGATTATCATTGAAGATGCAGACATTTTGTGAACTGGTGCATAGTATGATTCTCTCTCGTTCTATATGAAAATAGTTAACTTACTGATACTCCTGCTTCTCTGTATTCGAAGGCTAATTACGTTGCCGAGTATACGGTAACACTATTATATATAATTACAATACAATATAAAAATATATACAGAACAAAATGCAAGTGTGCATGGAGGCAGTGAAGCGAAGAAGACAGCGAGGAACCTAGCGAAAATGGTGTTACCGGTGGACTCGACAATTCTGTTGTAATATACAAGGTGTAATGAAAATCGAACTGAACATTTTTAAGTTGAATCGCAGATAAAAGATGGTGGACAAAATTGCCCAGATTTGTATCCTGAAGCAATGAGTCTGTGCTAAGTTTTTTGTCATGGAAAGTGACATCGTCAGAGTAATTAAACATCATTCGCGTGCCAAAAGCGATCATTTGGTGGAGTCCTCACGCCTGATTGGCGGAACCTCAACAGTTGATAACTCTTGAGAGATTAATAGAAATACATTTTAATTATATTTTCCAATTTAAATAAATCCTGTTCTCTCTGAGTTCGAATAATTGACACTCATTTTTGGAACACCCTTTACATCTATGCGCATACACACTTTTAGTGCATATCACGTGTCCTTGTCCCTATGCACCGAACCGGAAGAAACGCACGACCAAGCGTAAAGCCAAAACCCCGTCGACGGTCGGAAAGCCCGGCACCAGAGGTCGCATCAGGTATATCCGTCCCACGCTACCTCAATTAGATCATATCATTTGCAGGCACAAGACAGACCTCGCTCAGGTGTGCTAAAAGTGACATATATGATTTTCATGCTGGCGCTAAATTAATCAACGGTGTACCGAACACGGAACACACTTTTTTTCAAGGCGATCAAAGGGTGATAGTAATTGGTGTCTTTTTTTGTGCAGTATCATCATTTTGCAGTTAATCATAGAGAAGTGAGGACCTTCAACAGATTTCTTCATTTTTCTTTCGTTCGAGTTGAGCACGAATGACATTTTTGTCCAGTGAAGCTTTGGCACTGAATAGATTTTGCTGGTTTCATTAAATTCATTCTTCCCACTGACATTCGAAATGGATTTTTCAATTACTTTACTCCGATTTGTCTTTTCCTAAAATTTGATTGGCTTGGATAACTTTTAAATGATAATTTATTACGAAACTGCGAATGTAACGATAAAAAAATGGATTGACATTGAACTGAACTATTGCAAGAGGCCAATCGACATTTTGTAGCTTTCAGCTGAATTTTTTTGAGCATCAACAATGTCGATTCGACATTTCCTCAGATAATTTTAAGTGTTTAATGATTTTTTACTCGACCGTGTAATATTCCTGAAAGAAATTGAGGTTTTTCGCGTTTGTTCTCCCTCTTGGTGGATGAGCCTTGGGAGGCTAAGAATTGTCCATGTAGCTGTAACGATCCCAGAGGATGTATAAAATAAATGCGTCCGGGATGTAGTTCAGTCTACTTGAGAGTGTACCGCAGACACGTTATTTCTGTGGGCGTTGCATCGACGATCCCACGAGTAACATAGATATGGTGAATACTTCGCTATTTCGTTCGGCAACACGTAAGGGATGAACGAATGCATAAAGGGGATCAAAGTATCTACGATCCCTGACTCGATGTGTTGTGGAGCCAGCGTACGAATATGCTGAGCTGACTTTCTCTCGCGAGGCACACACGTGACCATTACACATCACGAATACGATAAAACACATTTTCTCTGGTAGTTACAAGCCTCATCCTCCTTTCTCATCCCTCATCGAAAAGCAAAACTATGCAGAAAGCTTCGTTTTATCATCTGCACGTGCGTCGACAATACGAAACGGACTAAAATCAAATTCCTTCCTGTCACTCAACACTCGACCATTAATAAAAGGACAAAAAAAGCATTTTGCTCAACTTCAGATCCACATTCGTTGACGTGCAACTTGAATCATAGGCATTTGATGTCGCCGAGGCAATATGGAAAAAAAAAGAGCTTCGAAACGTAGTATATCAACTGCACAAAAACACTGTTACCATTATTTGGGCACGCACAATCATTAAAAAAACGATTACGATCAATAATTAAACAAAAAATAAAGAGTTAACAAAAAAAAGAAGCCATCACAGTAATTTTATCATGACGTACCTTTCAAATAACTGTAACGACGTTAACATCGTAATTTCATCGTTATTTTTGTTCTCGTTATCGTCTCAACCGTCTCTCTGTGCCAGGCTGTAGTACGTAACAACATTACAGAGCTAATATGTGTTTATATATACGCTATAGAAAGAGAGCGAGAGTTTGGTACGAACGTAATACGATATGGCGTTGAGAAGCGAGTGGACATGTGTATCACAGCGTGTTGGCGAGGATGGAAGAGGAGGAGGAAGAGGAGGAGGAGGAGGCGGAGGAGAGGAGAGGATACTGTACGAGACGGAACTGCAACTGCTATGCTCCTGCAACTGCCCGGCATCGTCGCTTTCCCGGGAGAACAGATACGTATGCTAATGCCCAACGTGATGCTCGTTATAATAATCTGCAAGCTGAATGCGCACGGGCTATGGTGATGAGTTTGTATTTCTATATATAAGCGTGTATTATACATAAACAGATATATATGTATATACATGTGTATAAATGCGATATAAGCGTATAGCATGGGCACATAGCTGGACAGAGGAACGAAGGGGAATATACGGGAAGGGCAGGTTGTTGCCTACGGTGGTGTACAGTACCGGAGCAACGGCGCACCACCGCTATCTCGAGTGCGGGATCACGGCCAATGGGGGTGTGAGCGACCTACGTAAGCCGGTTATCTAAATACCGTAAATAACAACATGCTGCTGCTGCTGCTGCTGCTGCTGTTGCTGTTGCCTCTCTCCTACTGCCCCCGGACTTGAAGCTCGAGCATATACAGCAGCAGCTCTATCCCTTTTGCCCTCCTCTCCCTCGCCCTCTCTCATCCTCTACCGTTCTTTTCCTCCCTTTACTCGATCGCCTCTGCAGAACGTTCGCGCGAGGCGTTAATGCAACCCTCTCCTCCATGAGACTCCCATGCTCACACCTACTCCGCAAGTATTTCTCTCAACTTGATTCCTAAAAAAAACAAAAGGAAAGTGTCTAATCGAACGCCTTTTTTAGTCTCCCATATTCAATTGCTTTTGTTTTTTAGAGTCCGAACCAATTCAAGTGGCTTGATAGCCACGTTATTCATCTGTTATGTATCATTTGGATTTTCAAAAATGATTTTTATTTGCAGACACAATCGGAGTCTGCAAATCAACAATTAGTTCATTCTGTAAACGCTTTTTCGAATATCTTCATGGGACTGACGAATATTTCATCGTCAAATATCAACCCTGAGACCTTGCAACGTCGTGAAAACGATCGAAATTTTATTTCATTTTTGTTTTTTCTAAAAAGAAACGGATTTTTTACTTTTTTTTTAATAACTTATTTGCTTTTTATGGAGTTTTTATCTATAACTGTTCTCTAAATTCATCTCGATCGTATGTCATTATCTTCGTTATTAAAAAACTAAGAGAATTATGCGTAATCAACCCTCATTATCGTATACGAGACATATTTTATGTAGCAGAGAAGATTGGGGTCGTTTTTGACCCCCTGCGGGGTTAAATAAAAGAAAAAAAATAGTAAGCGTCCAGGGTTAACTCGGCAGCCTAAGGGTGAACCGTATTTTTGAAAACACTTGAAACTGCGGATATTACGTTTGTGTATATGTTTAAATAAATATTGCACGAGGGCGGGAGTGTGCTGTGTAAACATAAAGTTTGTATGATCCATGAGTTAAACTAGAGAAATGAATATGTCGTGACATGGAGGATTTCTCGCTCGCCCTAGCGTGAAAATACTTGGGATCCCGCGAGAGAGGGTGGCTCCATAGATATGTATGTTTAGGCAACCCCTTTTCAAGATTGATTACCACCGCGAGATAAACACGTTATCGTCATCTCGTAAATAATCTTTAATCTTCGTCCCCCTCCTTCGAGATGAATCCTCGTTGCACCCCTTTACGCCCTCGAAATTTTCTACATATAATAGTGATGCGATGACAAGAGATGCTATCTTTGGATTATTTTCTGGATAAATGGATATGTGCTAAGTTCTTCCAGTCACGCCTTTGCTTATAACCGAAAGAGCGAACTTAAATCTCCTTTCTCCCGCGAGATTTCTCATTTTGCCCCTCACCTTTTTATCGTAAGAACCCACACCGTCAACCCTCTCCGAAAGTACTTAATACGGCTTAGCCCACGTGCGAAGTGCATTTGCACGTTGTACAACATACTAATGTACAAGCCATCCATGCTCGATATATCATCAGATTTCAACGCCGGACCAATGAAATCCATCTTCTTATTATTCTCTCTTTCTCTATCTCTTTTATTTCGTGCACACGATACTAAATAAATATGAAATAAATAACACGTGAGAAAATTCGATTTCGGGGTAAATACCACTCCCTTTATTGTCATTATTTTCCTCGTAAACTTTCCCAGGACGTCACTCATATTTTTCTACGCCAAATGGACGTCAAATTAATCATACGTTTTGTAACACACAATTTTGTACAACGAATACAACGAATTGTCTTTTGAATCCTGGTTTTTTTCTTTCGTTGGTCCGTACTTTGCTTTTCATAACAATTTTTTTACTGTATATTATTTAGGTTTCAACAGAAGTAGGTCAATTCTGATTCCTATTGACTTAACATTTTTTTCGAAATTTGGAAAAAACAGTTTTTCCCATAATCAGTCAGTTGATCTAAAATTTAAAATAAATAGCTGTTGTTCTTCGAGTTTTTAATTTCTATTGTGGACAATATTTCGGTGCACAACATTGTTTATCTCGATTTGTAAAATCGGGAAATAGTTTTGAGGTTCCTGGTCGTCCTTTTAGAACATTAATTATTTTTGCAACGGAAAAATATCACGGTTTGTAGAAATTAAGGAGGCATTTATGTGGAAGCAAAGACTCGAGTGCGAATTAAGAAGCTATCGGATAAAATGCGATGTACACGATCTTCCGTGACATTTTGGGATACGCGTACGTGTCTCTCCTCGAAAATCTCTATATATTTGTCGCAGGGCGTGCGACGTGCATGAAGAAAAAAAAATGCCTGTTTCGCTGCCGCGATATCACGGGCTCACGGGTAAACGCGATAAATCTGGCGAGACATACTTAGACGGGTGTCAGCATGATGTATGAGGGAGAGTTCGCGCATTCTCGCGAAACCCCTCCGTGTTCCCAGCACGAGCGTCATGTGTATAAATTCGTATATACATATAAAGATCCAAAAATATATATAGATATATTCAAAGATATTTGTACATCTTAAGAGATATTCCTCGATATTCTTCGGCACGGTTGTCTCTTTCTCGCTAAAAAGAACTTTCCCTCCTGTCCCATTCACAAAATTCCAAAGGGGATGAAAAAAAAAAAAACGAATATATTCCTAAGAGAAAAGTACTTTGTCTATAAAATATCCAAAGATAGTTGCCGAGTATTCGCGGTTGGTAGACAGAACGAGAGCAAAAAAATGGATTCTGAAAAAATTGTCCTCTCGAGGTGACCTACCTCTCTTTTTTCTTCACCCAGCGATGGCTCAACGTTCTTATGGAAAAAAGAAAAAAGCGTATCCAAGCTACAGAATAACACCTGTGAGTGCGAATAAAAGTCAGAATCGATCAAGACACATCGGATTAGATAACAAAAAAAAAAACGAAGAAAAAACTGCCTCCCTTATTTCCTCTCCGGGAGAATCTTCAATCTTCTTATATATAAAATATATTACAGAATCTAAAGGGAGTTGCTTCTCTCTCACTATATATATATATGTTTATGTATATATGGTATCACTCGGGACTGAAAGAATACGCGGGAGAGAGTTCACGGAAAAGGAGCGAGAAACGATGAATTTTATTTTATAGTTGGGAGAGGGACGAGCGAGCGAGCCTGCCTCTTCTACCCCCGCCGCCCTCCCCCTCCGTCCCAGACTCCTAAGGGTGGAATATGTTTCGTATCATCATAGGGAGGTTACAGCACCTACCATCTCCTTCCATACCGCCTCCATAACGCGTTTTCTCCTGGCTGACTCTCCTCTTCTCATCCACCTCCTCGTCATCCTCCTCAACCCCTCCGGACTTGGGGTTCCGCCATTTTGAATACATTCTCACCCCGGCGGAGAGTTATCTCCCAAACGTTTCGATTTCCCATTTAAAGGATCTTATATATACACGCGGCAGGGCGTACGAGTTGGGCCGCAGTATGGGCTTGAAACGGGGGGTTTGAGCTAGAAAGGAAAAGGAGGTGGGCGAGAAATGGCGAGGCCGAGGTGAGTATTGTGGGGGTTGTGGGAGCTGTCTGAAAATATTAGCTCGCTGCCTCGTGCTAGCTCTCCTTCGCTCTCTTTCTCATCCCCTTTTTACCACCCCTTTCTTCGCCCTGTCTCTCATTTTCTCTCATTCTTTCCTTTCGTCCTACAATCATTTTTTCTCCCTTTCACTCGCGTCTGTTGATAACATCGTAGATACGCAGCTTATACGTGCCTTTACTCTCAAACCCCCTTTATTCTTACATCCCCACGCTTTCGCACAAAAACCCCATCGCTCCACGAGTCTCAGAAACCGTACTACGTTTCATCTCAAATATTTTCTTTCCCCGATCTCCAGACACCACACGCTTTTGTATAAACATCCAGCAAAAGACACCGCCCAATACAACCGACATTTGAGTATCAGTCAAAATCCGATTAAAATATATTGCCATTTCGATGATCGTATGAAAAAAATTGAACACTTAAACAACGAAACTCGAAAGCGAAAAAAAGGAACAATTATTGAGCAATATTGCTGTAACTCCTTTGTTTTAATTTTGTCCTCGCATTTTTTTAACAATTCCACGATTCTGTACTAAAATTCTTTGACATTTGTGACTTTTTCCCTCCCCGGCAATATTTCATGGCGAAAGGTGAATACGTGTTGCAATTTCACAACCGCAAGACTTCCGACCTGACCGCACCCACGTATTTCGAATCTTTTGTAAATTAGATGAGTTCATGGCACACGTAAGTCATGTCGATCTATCGTAGTCGAGTCGTCAAACTTCGATAGTAAAGCGTGAAAAGAGGCATCTAAAAAAGTAGAACCGACGGCAAAATAGTAGTACCAAAGACAGGAAAAGTGCAAGAAAGATAGAAATACGAAATGCTGTCCTCTGTATACGATACAAGATGTACGAGTCACGAATGGTACAGAAGTATAGAGGGATGAAAAAAAATTAACATTGCCAAGAGTTTTATGACTGTTTTCGAATTCAAGACTCGTCTGGCTTAGGTAATATAGGACGCGGGGAGGGTGTGAGTGCAGAGCTAGAACTGTGTTTGGTTCCTTCATTGAAGAGATATTCGTGAAACGCTGTGGTGTCTCGTAAGAATGAAGGTGCGGCAATGCGCACTTGTTTTATAACGGGATGATTGTGATAGTGACAGTAAGTGTGTTCTGCACGTATTAATATATATAAATTGTTCGTATAAATGTGTGTGAGTGTGTTTGTGTGTTGGGAAGAACCCAATGACAACGCAGACAAAGTCGTATAGCGTATGCTTATTTTAATTGAAACAGTCGAATGCCCTCTCGCTTAGCAAGTCTCATCCCCTCGAAGTCGCGAGCGCCACTTTGGAGCACAGCCCCTCGCCATTCTTGCCACCCCACAGCCCCTTCCTCTTCACGCTGTTAAAACGATCGAGCGGTACCGTGCGCTCTTCTCCTCGGCAACAACCCAGGATATTGTTTCAAACGAATATGCAAATCATGAGCGAGCTACGTACTCGCGGAGGGCTCTTCGCAGTCAACCGGGACACGTAGTTATAGTAAAGGCTTTAACGTACAGAGTGTCGGAAAACTCACGCCTCAATTTTGCAGGACAAATAGGTCAGGGGATTCTTTAGATAAGAGTCTTCAGTCACTTTTATCTCAGAAACATGATTTAGAAGATATTTTTTTATTGCTAACAAATAATTCGATTAATTCGATTCTAGACACCGAGTTGATTCGTTCTTTTCTTCGACGTCCTGCAATGAACATCTTTGACTCGTTATTCTCTTGTAATCAACAGAAAAGCGTTAGCGCATTGTCAAGGATCTTTTTCCTTTGGATTAAGGAGTCTTACAACTCTTTTGTATTTCTAGAACAACTTTCTGGACCGATTGTATGTGTACAAACGTAAGAATATAGGCACGATTAGTAACGCCAAAGAAATATCTATTGATTCACTCCGTGACTAAGCTAAGAACAGACTTTTGTATAATGAACCGAGACTCTCGTAGCAAGTATGGAAAAGGTTTTACCGATGGGCCCTCGATGTACGTGAAAAACGTGCCACGAATATATCCACGATTATTGCCAAACATTTGCTTCGAAACATCTCTTCCCAACCAACACCCCTTACAACTCGTCCAATAACGTTATATACTCATCGTATACTAAATTCAAAGTCTCCCGATATTAGAGTCAATGAGCTTTATAAGGGTTTTAAGAAACACTTCTGCTCCGAGGACTAAATTTTAGGGGAGTTTGCTGGAGGAGTTTCCGAGTTAAAAACAAAAAAGCTTCTTTGGCCTCGTCCTGCATTGAACATTTTTCACTTCCATTGCCTTTAGGACGCTTGGTATTAAACGGAATCGAAGACAATTTAAAATTTCGATCAATTTAGGGATTACGCGACTTAAATGCTCCGATTGGCGTCTCCGGTGCGTTGACATTATTAGACATCGTTCGTTACAATTAGAACATAAATATTTATTAGCTCCGGATCAGCTTTACATATTACATTGAATTCAAAACAATGATCTAGGGGACAAAAGTGCAGAAATTTCCGGAATCGTAATGCGGAGACTAAGAATCTGCGAGCTCATTTAATTTGCCACTTGCTAAGAACTACAGTGACCAGTGGGCTTCCTTCGAAATATTTTTATTCGTAGATAGACACTTAACCGAAAAGGGACAAGAAAAACAGTAATGCTTTCTCACAGACTTACGCGAACCAAAACAAATATTAGAACGGGACTGTTCTCCGGTTCCATCGGAAGTGTTTTCTAAACATTATAAGCTTTCACATATATTTATACCTTTCTTCAACAAAAACATGTCCCACATATATAAAAAATAACAAGAAACTTTCTTCGAATAAAACAACCAAAAGTATCCAGAAGCTTCACGTTAAAAAAATACGCGGCAGTATCAATGGCAAAAAAAAATGTTTGTAAATCTTACGAGATGTAGATTTATAGTCTGACATGTTTTCCATAAACGTGTTTAACGTTCTGGTCAGAAGATTCAACGTGGATCATCAGTCATCATAAAAATCGATTCATTCGCAAACAATGACAACCTGGACAATCAAAAGCTTTGGAGCGGCCTTAATAAAACTCCAGTTTTCACAATGCTCTCGTAAGATCGATTAAGAAAGTTAGAAAACTCGAGTCTGAATGCCTTGTCAACTGCGGTTGAATGAGCCCTTCAACAACTACGTTTCGAGATCTATAAGTAAAGTAGCAATGCAAACTTTACGCCATTTATCGAGTTGGCTTGCAAACTCGATACTGAGAACCGATCCTTTCATCAACACTGAACTTACTTGGATAACAATTCCCAGATTTTTTTTACTCACACTCTTTAATTGTAATAGAAGTTTGAAAAGCTTTGCACGGTGCTATATTTCCAAGTATTTTTGAGTTTTTACCTTTCGTAAAAGTCTTTTCACGCAATAATGTTGTTTGAATATGTTCTTGAATGTTAAAAACAATTTTAAAACCCTCCCACATTTATATTTGAGCAGAAATCGTGTTTGATAGAAAATGTTGTTGGCTCAAGCAACGTAAAAGATTTTTTTTACAAAATTTGAGCGGAAAAGATGGAGAAAAATTTTCTGAAATGATGCTCCGCACGTTAGCAATGAATAAGGTTTATTGGTTCACTTCCGACAGTCAATCAAAGCCACCTTTCGAGTTTATCAACGGCGAAAAGGTGCCTCGAAGAAAAACACCAGAATTTTTTATCGACTTTGGTAAATTGGACTAGGTCCAAGAATACTTTCTCGACCTTGAGAAAGTTCTGATCGATCGTGCGGGAGCTGCAAAGTCATCAGTTCACCTATCGAAAAGGCTTGACAAGGTACTATACTCGTTCATCGATCAATTTTTCATTGTGAAGATCCTAACGTTTTCTTCATTAAAGTTACTTGATTGTATAAATAGAAAATAATCACTAAATGAACCAGTGTTTCTTGGCTCATGATTTTGGGCAACAAACTATAAATTTAGTAGCCAACTCGACCTGTCGGTGTAATTCCAACAGAAAATTCTATCATTTACTAATATTTATGAGCGTTGTCTCCTTAAGAAAATTAAGGAGCCTCGTGTATTTTGAAAAATGGAGGACACATAAGATGCTCGTACAGAAAATTGTGAATTCTGTATATTCTCATTGTACAGAGAGCCTCAAAGACATTAGTGCAGCTACCGTGAGAAAGCTCATTAGGGGTATAATTTCGAAAATCTCATTCCGTTAAAGCAGCACAGAGTGGAAAACCGTGAGTCGGATAAAGAGAAAGAAAGGGAGAGAGAGAGAGAGAGAGAGAGAAAGAGAAGTGGAGAATTTATGTCTCCAACTGTGTCTCATCCCCTTATTCGAGGGTCCGTGTGGTATCCGCGTCGCCTCACTCTCGCTGGGTAACTAAGTGAGAGAGTGACCCGTACTTTGTTGGGCTTGCACGGGGGCAAGAATATATTGATAGTCAGCTCAAAACTCCATTAGGGCTCGCGGGTACGAGTATTCTCTCGTAAATACGAAAATGCTATCCCATTATTTACTGGTTAATTGGATTAATGAGACTCGTTATTCCAAGAGAGAGCGAGAGAGCCAGAGAGTGAGAGAGAGAGAGTGAGAGAGAGAGAGAGACAAGGCTGCAATGAGTCGCAACAGCCGTCGGGTTTCTGCCGTTTTCTGCGTCCTAGGAGTAGAACTAAGCACACACATCGATACACAGTGAAAAATATATACGTAGCGTGAAAAGGGTCGGGATTGAGCGCATGACGCGTTTCCAAGGGGTAAGACCTCCGCGTGGACAAATACGACAAAGTTCCTGACGATTACATGCAAAGACACACACTCATACGCACACGGTATCGAGAACAGAGGAGATCCTCTCGCGGTAACTTCTACAGTCCAACAGTAGACACGTTCTTCTGGGTATGGAACTCCTCGTGAATCTCTCTTCGTGGATGAACCAATACCAAGCTCTACTTACACTTACGTGCTTGTGTCACTGATGCATTTGTAACGCGTCCCTCGGCAATAGCTACGTAACAAGAGAAAATCGAGCTATATCGCTTCTGGTGAAAACAAAAAAGAAACGCTGATGCAGATCGATCTATTCTCATCCTAATTTTATCGTTTCCTTTTTACTTGGCATAGATATTTCTCTCTATTTCGAATTTCCAGAATAAAAATATAACGACGAAAATTTATTTTCATTTATAGTTCGATCGCTTGACTACTTTACTGATGATTTAATTCATTTGAAAAAATGCAGATAAATTCTTACCTCGACATTCTACAATTCTATTAAGTCTCATTTATTTTTATTATTTTACTATTTATTACTCTTATATATAAGGTTGGAATTAATAAAAAAACTCATAGTATCATAAAATTTATGATTTCTAGCATAAAAGTATGTCGTACTCATACTTTTGTTGGGTTGATCCATTAATTCATTATTTATTTATGTATTATTGAATGGTTCCCAATGGCTTTTGCACCTGCGTCTGTTCCCCATAATGAGCAAAGATTTCTTGGACAGGTTGCACGATCCTTTCACGTCCGCTACGATAAACCACACCCGAGGAGACAACGAAGATGTGTGTTGGCTCGATAGATGTGTCTTCGAACGCTGCTACATGCCTCCAAGTCGCAGGAAGTAATTGAGAGCGAAGCATATCTTGTTTTATATATACAAATGGTTGTGGCACGTAGGATTCGGGGAAGCGATCATCTCCCGGTGGCCTCTCGTGGCGCGAAGAGTCTCTGGTCGCGGGCGAGTTAGCGCGGATGTCTCGAGAGACAGGTGTAATTTTTGCACGATGTACTATCGTTACCAAGAGACTCGAGACAATTCTACAAGCCTTGTGCTATGTCAACGACGAGCCACGCGCGCCTATCTCTCCAACTTGCACGTTTGTGTCTGTCCAGTTACCTGCCATATCCACTTGTATCTACTCTTATGCATGTCCACCTATCCGGGCGTTCACTCCACTCTCCGATTACTTATAAGGTTGTGTTTCACGACAATCTCCTCGTCTCCAGACTCCAGAGATGTCCATATATCCGCATTGGATACCCAGACAAACTTCTAACTATGAGCAATGTCTTACAATTGTTGTTATCATTTACCTGACCATAGACTTTCTTCCCTTCCATGTCATCTTGCTCTCGTTAAGGCCTGCGGAACCGGCTTTGGTATGAAACACGATTTGACTATTATTCAATAAATTTATCTTGGGTCAACGATAAAACTGAAAATGGTAGAATTACGTAAACAAATTATAATTATCTCTGCATTTCCATTATGGTCTCCGGAGAATACGAATTAATATTAATAAAACATCAAATTTACATTTAACGTTGCCTGGAAAAATGTTAATAATAACAACACTCCGGGGTCTTGGCCCTCCAGGTAAATGAAGACTATTCACTTTTCCACAATTAAGTTGATTCTCAAACGAGAAGACCTTCTAATATTGCAACTGTTTAGATTTTCAAGTGCAGTTGTGATATTAGTTACAATTAAATTGTTGAGTGGCCGAAAAAATCATTGAAGTGCAGAATTATCAAAAGTCCATTATTGGAGAGTACCACAGAAAAGAAACATTTGTGTTATACGAGTAATAAATTAAGGTCGACGAAAACGTCACGCAAGCTCCTTCGTGTTCTCCCGCAACTTTTGGAAGTCAAAACGTGCGAATTCATTAATCAGCAGTGTCGTCGTTGGGCGTCCTTTTGCTCGAGGTTTGCGAAACGGGTTTTCTCCCTACTATTATATCGAATGAAATTAATGAGATACATAGAAATACACTCGACTTCCGGCAAGAGAGAGACTAAATCGTAAGCGACCCTCTAAAATATAGTTCCGGCAGAATGATCTCCCTTCGAGATCGAGTTCGTGAATAAGGGCGTGAAATATATTTCAGTAAGTACACACAACTACATTTATTTGCAATGAATTTATACAAATATCCAAGTGAGCAAGAAATCCATAAATAATACCGAGTGAATGATACATCTGGGCTGAAGCTTTCACGTATGGTCCGAAATGAATGACCTTCGGGGAAATGGTTTCAAATGTGTGAGGTCTAGAACTTTGAAATACTCTTGTGAGTGTTTTTTAAACAAAGGGATTGAGCGCTGATAACACTAACCGTTGAAAGAATTCAACAGTCCATTCATTAATTCCTTGGCTGAATTATTATTACCATCAAAACTTAATAATATCAATGAGCAGACGATATTTTAGCAGAGTTCCATTGAAAAAATACGACGAAAGGACAAAATGAAGAAAAAAAGTATATTGTTACTAGTGAAAACGTAGCACGTATGTCAATGTACATAGTACGTAGTTACGGTATTATCTACATGTTCCTCACGGGAGAGTGAGGGTTGGTGGGTGGTCTGTACGAACAGTGGGAAACCACGCTCGCTGTCCTCTTCGTCATAGCAGCAAAGCACGTGCCCGTTGTCCGCAACGACACACGCACACGTACACAGAGTCAGGGACTAACCAACGATGAGGGAAGGAACGAAGGCGAAGGAGGGTTGAGGGGAGGAGAAAAGTTCTGGAGGACCACGAGGGAGTATGTATATAAAGCATATAGCATAGCTCTGTCGTTCTAGAGCTGGTGGCTGCTCTAAACCATATACACTGTACTATTTGTACATACGAGAAGGGTGGAAATCGGATGGAGGATAGGTGAGGGTAAGAGTGGTAGAAGAGAGAGAGAGAGAGAGAAAGAGAGAGAGAGAGAGGCAGGAGAGTTAGGGTATCCGTAGGTCGTGAGAGGGACGTGAGGGCGAGTGAAAACGCGCGAGGGTGCCGGTGGTGAGTGAGGGGAGTAGTAGCACACAGTGGACGCGCCAAAGCGGTACAGAAGGGAACGACGGTGATATAGAAGCGAGAAAGAGATAGGCGAAGCAGAGAAAAGCCTGGCGAGAGAGTACAGAGGAGCACGAGGAAGCCGGACCGGCCAGGCGGACGGGGGTGTAAAGATGGCGGCGAGAGCACCCGCGTCGGTTATGATAAGGCGATGCTTTAATGACAGCGGGTCTCTATGGCAACGGGTATATGGGGGTTGGCCGGCTGGACGGTCGGCCGCTGCTACCACCGCCGCCGCTGCCGCCGCCGCCGCCGCGACGCCGGGCGTCGGTCAGCACCGGGCGAAACGTCGGTACTCGCCAGGATGGCGGAGAGGGTGCGGAATACGAGGTGTGCAGAGGGAAACGGAGGAGAAACTACGGGGAATAGAGGGGTATCGAGCGACCAGGCCAGCGTCCAGACTAGTCACACAGCCGCCATACTCGTGCTCTCCGCTTGTGCTTCTGATGCTGGACACTCCATACCGCGGAAACTCGGGGATGAATTTTCTCTGTATGGATGAGAATTCACGTATATGTATATGAACATATACGTACCTATATTTATGTATACGTATATGAGTTTTGTACGATTCTCAACCATTCTCCGCAGATATCCAACTAAACTCCAGCACACCAACACGCAACCCACACCAATCCTCATACATCCTTCCTCCGTTCCTCGTATCCTCTTGCTGGTCCTTGTACATTGCCGGGTGTTGCTGCCCACTCCCACTATCTCCTCTTTCTCTTCTCCTCCGTGCTAGTTGCGACGAGCCTCGTTCTCTTGGTCACTACAGCTTTGCTTCTCCCTTTCTCTATTCTACCATTCTCGCTTCGTCTTCCTCTCTCGTTCCCACCTCCATTACCAACTCGCGGCCTCCGTTTTCCCGCTCTCTTCGTTCAACATCCCTATATCTCACCTACACAACTATATAGATCACTGTACGCATAGCACTCTCCCCTATATATATCCTACATGTCCATTTTCCCTTTACTCTTCCCCGTAGATGAAACCAAGAGGTTCAGGCCCTGGCGCGTGGACATAGCTCGCACGCACACAGCAATACTGTGATCCTGCGGACACAGAGGTTTACAACAATGGTACATTATTCGCCTTGAAGTACTACTACTACGAGTCTTAATGTGCCCGGGCTATATAATACATTGCCAGGATCGGCACTTCCACCGCCATCGTCGAGACTTTCGAATTGTCAATGCAATTTCGAAATTACACGCGGCCAACGAGAGAGGAAAAGGCTCCGCCGGGAGGTTACGGACCAGCAAGGAGGATGTGATGTACTGGTTCGTAGCAGAGCTCCGCGACTATAAGAGTTTTCCTCCCTTCTGCTCTGGAGATAATAAAAATGTCTTTGATCCACCACGACGACCAACAAAGAGTTCTATTCCCCCGGAATAGATCGTCCTTCTACGCTGTTATTCCGATTTGAAAGCGACCAGCTTTTTCATATTTCACTTGTATTCACTTCGATTCTTCATGTAAGAAAAAGAAGAAATGATCTTAAACCATGAATTTTCAAGGTTTCTGAAGCTTTTATCGGGAATTCTCTTTAGCCACAGTGGTTATGGATTCGCGGAAAGCTTAGCTAAATTATCCGTTGTTTGAAAATTCTTCCTACTCCTACTTCGATAGATTCTCACGATTAAATGAAGCATGCAAATCTAACTTTCACATTAGATGAGGAAAAGCAGGGTGAGGCATAGCATTCAGTATGACGCTTCTGCTCACCAGGCTCCTTCACCTGCAGGAATCGCTTGAGGGCTCCCGCTTCAGCCTTTCATCGAAGAACGTTTTAGGAAACATCAAAGAATCCCAAGAGCCTGGCCAGGATCTCTGTCTCTCTCTTTCTCATTCTCTTTCACTCTCTTTCGTTCCATTTTTCATGCAGGGGGATCAAGTTGTATACGTTGAGGGAAGGAAATAGAGTGAAAGTACAGGAGAGGAAGGTAAAGTATTTCTTGGAGAGACCACAATAATCTGGTTAGCCGCTTCGAAGCAATGAGTTGAAAGAGACGTGGCGGGGGAAGGTACGGACTTCTTACACCGATATAATTGCATGTTCTTTCTACGTAAGGTAGAAATAAGATGTAATCCTGTCTGTGCTTTCGAAATTTTTCTACTTCCACTAATCCTGCATTGATTGGTAAATCAAAGGCTTCTAAAACTGAAATCCTTGATGGCTAGTCGATGGACGAAAGAGAAGGAGAATTGAGACACATATCGCGGTGACACGTCTCCAACGAAAAGCCTGAGTGGACCCAGACGCATGTATGAAAGCTACGAGCAAAGTTCAACCACGTGATACCCAAGGGAAGGAAAGGGGGTTAGACGTGGACTTTGGGGAATCGTGCCGATTTCTGCAAAGTACGAGCAGACAATCGGAACTTGGCTCGAATAGGATGGACGGATAGAGGGATTGAGAAAGCCGATTGGGAAGGCAACGAAAAGCAAAGACGGAGGTATAGATCGAAGGATAGTGGGAACCAGAACACAGGGGATGTTTACGGGAACCCAAACATACCAGGGTCCTGCATTATGGATGCAACGGAGTGGACTCGAGTGCAACCTCCGCCATGGCTTGCCGCAATAGGAGCAGAAACGCTTCTGCAGTTTATCCTCTCCCGTATGCATCGCCTATAGTCGCATATATGCGACGGATAGCTCTTGTGCTCGTTCGCCATCGCGCTCCCTCGATTCGCAGCTCCGAAGCTCACTCCCTCTCCACATTTATTTATAATCAAATTCCGTGTATACCGTACCAGAGGGTATAGAAGGGGTTCCAGCGAGCGAGGAGCCGACCCAGCATCGAGCGAAATTTGTGCTGGCTTGAATATCTACTCTGGACGTATGGCTCCGATCACGTATACCCAATGGGGGCCTACGTTCGGAGGGATTCCCAATTCTCCACCTTTTACCACCCCCAAGAACAGAGTACGACGATCCAGGTCCTGTCTCTTCGCCAGAATGAGACAAAGCGTGTAGCTCGCTCTATGCTATTCTCTTCCCCGCCTCTTTCACTTCCTGTTCAACTTTTATACATGTATATGTTTCGCAGATTCCCTCTCGCAGGTCAATTTAAAAATCAATATTGACCGAGGAACAGCCAATCCTTTATTTATCGACGCGTATTGTTGGTTGCCCCCAGAACCGTGTTCAGTCTTTTACTCTCTCTTCTTTCTCTCGCTTCACCCTTCCTTTCTTACTATTTCCTTCTCTTCACCGATTCTTTAGTACACCGAAAGATCTCACCGTTCCTGTACCAGAAGCTTGAAGGTTGCGCCGTCAGAAGGCTGTGTTATTTCAAACGCGTCGTGAATAATCCGGTCATCTTTGCTTCTAGGAACCTTCACAATTCTCTTTCTTTGGGTCTCGTGTTGAACTTCCATCGAAGCTGCTGTCTGCATTTATAAAATTCTAGTGAATATTGGAAAACAATCTTTGATAAATTGCTAATGCAATCTTTGTTCCAAATCATTGCCCATATTTTCATGTCGCAATACTGGAAATACCTTTTTTCGTTGTAAAAAAACGTATCAGCTTCGTTTTCATGGTCACGTCAAAACTCATTCGCTTGAATTGTTTTCTTTTTTTTATAAAATGGAGGCCTACGAGATTGGTAAAAAAGAAAGATTCCGGAGCATGATGAAACATCCGAAGCAAGGAACTTTTACGCCCCTATACACCGGAATTCAGAGCATCAAGGGTGCCGAGCATATCAGTTCGCCATTGGCCAGCTGAAAGTCATTTAGTTTCTTGGACACCACGGTCATATCATTTTTCTTGATCGCCGTCACTGCGTCAGACCGAAAGCTATACTATACATCAGTGAATATATACGTATACGAATGGTTTTGGTATCTGCGAGGGTTCTGAATTTTGTGAGGGGTGCGCGAAAGCATCAGTTCCATACCAGCAGAAGTATATATACGCGAAAAGAAAAAGGAGAAGAACGAGGGACAGTAGAATCCGAGGGTTGAACCCTTGGTTGATGCTGACTCTCACATCTTTTCAGCCCCGCCTTGCTCCGTGACTCGATCGGTGTGCGTAGTCGTCCCGCAAGCCGAAAACGTTCGCCCTCCAAACACCCGCTATTATGGACAATCAATCCAAAAAATTGACCCAAACAGCCCCAGGAGGTCGGCCTCCACGGGGTGCTTATCTCGTCCCAACGAAATTGTCCTAACTCTGAATCTTCAATTTTTCATTCGTTCCATACGGAATGTTAGAGCAGGTCGATTGAAAACTTGAAATTTATGACATACTTAAGAACTTTGAGTTTCAAATAAAAATACGCCAGTAAAGCCAAAAGTATAAAAACTAAAAACGTAAAATTTTAGCATCCATTGTGTTAATATTAAAAATCTATTCGATTTCAAACTCTTTTTGTTTATGACGAAATGCGATACACAACTGAAACAAATGTTTAAAAAAAATGATAAACAAGTGAGCAATAGTTGGTCGTTCATACAAGAACCAAAGCACTCACATGTTGGCCGTGTGAATGTTCGCATTTGATGAAAAGAGGTGAAAATATTAATCTCGCGCTTTGATTAGTATTTGCCCCGTCAATCTAGTGGCTCACTCTGATAGTTCTCACCCTTTTTTTCCCACAATTCGTAGATTATTACGAAGCTTCGAGTGCTTCGAAAATATCAATAACTCAGTCAAGCACCAACGAGAAGAGCTCGACTCATATTGAATTCTGTTGGCGAAGCAAGGTTAGCCCGCAGTGGAACAACAAAAAAACATTTATTTAACGAAATTTGTTTTGAAAACGAGTTAGCCCTGTCACTTTTTCCTTTCCCTCGCTCGCGTTTTTCTGTCTATATCTCGCAACATATTTTCCATTGCTCAGCACTTCGTGCAAATCGTTCAAAGTCAGGAACGTGAATGCCATTTACATTTTTTAAAAGCCCTATTCTTTATCTCTTTCTCGCTTTGTGCGAAACGTAGGACGCGGGGGGAAGAGCATATTCACTGACATAGTCAAAATGTCTGTATATGCAGTATGAATGGTGTAGTGATGAGGACGTGTGTTTGGACCACCGAAAATGTACGTTGTTGGATGTAGCGTATGAGTAGGAGCGGATGAGAAGAGAGCCCAATATGTCCATCTTCGGACGAGTCCGTATGCGAGGGAGGCGACCGAAGCTGTGCCGCCACCGCCGCGCACGCAAACAGATCAATGCTTCGCGTTCCAATATAAACAGTATTATTGAAACAAAGCGGGTAGTTCGGAATGGAGGTGTAGAGGGTGGACGAGCACGATGGAGGATGGAGCGAATTCGAACGAGAGAAGGCACGGTGGTGGCATGGCAGTGCTATACAGCTTCGTCACATACATGGATAACGTATTATATACACGCCGCGGCCAACATATACATGATATACTTTTGTGTGTATAAATCTATATGTATATACAAGCAATCGAACGAGAGAAAGAGAGAACAGTCGGTTTTGCGAAGGAGAGAAATCGACAGTGAGAGAATGGGAAAAGGAGAAAGATAGTGAATAGTCGGAGAGTGAGTATTGCCGAATGGAAGAGAGGAGGTTGCAGAGGGTTGATGTTTCTGCCGTTCAGTCCAGATATATGTGTTGATATATTTGTATATATGTAACACACTCATACAAAAGCATATACACAAGCAATATCAACATCCAGCAGCAGCAGCAGCAGCATTGCGAGGACCAGAGTTGCGGGGAATGAACGAGGGGAGAAGAGTTATGTTGCTGCGATATTGTGCTCTGCTGTGCGCGGCACGAGCTGAATCTACCGGGGGATGGAACACGGGCGGCGGAAGAGGAAGAGGTGGTGTGGTGGGTTGAACGACGTCGCGAATAGAACGGGGGTGGATGGTGTTCGCGGACGCAGACCAGGGTGTGGAGGATCGGGAGGAGAAGCTACGGCAGCGGCAGCTCGTCGAGCTTTTCCACCCCCTCTCTCTCTCTCTCTCTCTTGACTCTCCCTCTCCCTTTATCTCTCACACGACGACCATCGCTTCTTCCCGGTCGTTCGTCCGCGACAGCGCACGTCGTCCACGAAATACCCATCTCCACGACGAACGCTCGCGAAAAAGCATATAGCCTGTCGATTCTCTATATTATATGCCGGGAGGAGCCACAGGGTGGCAAATACTCCAACTATTCCTCTCTTCTCTCTCTCTCTCTCTCTCTCTCTCTCTCTCTCTCTCTCTCTCTCTCCACCCATCGGTCTATGTATATATAACAGAAAAAGTAACAGCTCCAAGGAGCGTTTCGTGACTTATAACACTGAGAGTTTCCTCCGATAAAAAACGCCAGGACCTTCTCACCCATCCTCTCATCATTTCCGTTCACCACCAGGTTCTTTCACTTTTTCTTTCTCAACCATTTCTTTCAATCTTTCACATTCCCACAAAATACTAAACAGCCAACCAAAACTTCGACCTGTATTTGTTTTTTTTTTCCTTTACATCCATCCAAATTTTGACTTGAGGAGAAAAGTCAAGAATTTATCACTTCGAAGTAATTCTATGGCAGTGTCTTGTCTGCCTGGTCTGGTGATCGCATTGAAACACCGACATTTTTTTGACAGATTGATGTCAAAAAAATTGAGTTCGCGTGGTCAAGTAGGAAAAAGGAGAACCAATGATGACGCCAAATTTAAACCTAGCAATACTACTCAAATGATGAAAAGTATTGTAATTAAGCGGAGTTGTTTGATGAAGTCCACATCCACATGACATATTATTTATTCTCAAGTATTTCTTATGCAAGCATACAATGTTTAGTTCAGTGCAATGATCAACTGTTTGTAGCTGATAAAATGGTCCGTTGAGATAGAACTACCTTAAGATTTGATGAATCACGTCATTAATTTTTCTCTCATCTAATCGAGTGATCAATTTATCGAGTTCTTGGAGGGTTTGAGACACTATGACAAAAATACTCTAACCTTGAGGTAATTTGCTTCTGGTGCAGAAGTGAATTCGTCTGTGTTACAATAAAATTACAGAACACTGTCGGATTTTAGTAACGTGGATGTCTCGGATGATACGAGCCGTTCCTACTGACGTTTCTCAACTGCGTGCGACAAGGAGCACAGCATCACAGACGCGATCAGTAACAGGGGTCTCTAGAACTGCCGGCAGGGTTGGCTGTCCGGGTGGATTGGCTGAGGCTGGACGCAGTCAGCACGGTGTGAAATTAGCGCAGATGTCGCGGTGACGAGCCGTGGTACAGCTTCTATGTTCATTTTCCAGGAGATTGGATCGTGAAGCGGGGTAAGGACATGTGATACGTACTCCTGGTGGGTATCCTCCGGCTGTGATGGTTTGTAGACGACGCAGTCTCTAATAGACACGCCACGTTGTCCATGAGCTTTATTCATATCTAGATTGTTTGATCGCTAACAGCATTTCATTGTCTTTAACCTAATCATTCAATTTCAATCTTTTGCTCAGACAGTGCGTTAAATAAATACAGCATTTTCCATTATGAAAATTCAGAATATGACAAATTGGACTTTTCATTCGTAGAAATTATGATGTAACTCATGTCAGCTTGGTTCATCGATTGGTTCGCATAAAATTTACGATAGAGGCAGATTTGGCAAACCCATAGGATTTGAAGTGTATATGGAAGTGAAAAAAAAAGAGCATGGTCAACATGTATTGGATGGGGAATCCCTTAAGGGTTGATGATTTTACGGTAGCCGCAGTTCTCTTCGTAATAAGGTTGGAGAATATCTCGATAAGAAAAAAGGAGAAAAGAAGGGACGAGAAATAATAAGAAAGTTAGAAGTAGAAGAAGTAGACGAGGAGGAGGAAGAAGAGGAGGAGTGCAGACGAGTGAGGTCGAAAGTCCAACGGTGCGCTGTGGCGCTGAACGTGAGATTTTTCATTACAACAAGCCCCGTATAGTCCTGGGGCACGAAGTTCCCCGTAGTAGAGGCAGCAGCAGGGACCTGATAAAGGATTAATAGAAGTTATAAAGTAGAACCTGAGGAGGTGGAGGAACATTACGTGACTCGACTCCGATCGAGTCTTTCTTCAGGTTATATTGCCGGTTGCCGTCGTTTCTCATCCACCCTCGCCCTCACGCCGACCACCCTCCATGGGCAACCACCACCAAACTCGGACGTCACCCCTGGCTCATGCGCACCCCATCTGACCAATCGAACTCTGGGGTCCATCTCTGCTGCACAGAGAGCTGACCGACCCCTTCTCATACACCCCTCACATCCCCTCGTTTCTCACTCACTTTCTCTCTCTCTCTCTTTCTCCTGCCCTTCTTTTGAAGATGTGTGTTCCGTACATAAAGAGAAGAATAAGAAGAGGGAGAGAGCCCATTCGCTGTGAGCACCCAGAGGCTATCGTCAAATACCTATATGCAGGATGCCCGAGCACTATTGGAAAAAGTAAAAAGGAAATAAAGTGCAGGAAAATAACGACACTGGCTGGATGTAAAAGTGGAAAAAAAAAAAGAAAGAAAAGAAATACTTAAGAATTGGAAGTATACGTACAGGAAAACTGGCTGTGCTGATAAGTATGTAAGAGGACATTTTTCATTTCTACGTCGAAGAATAACCTCATTCTAAATTAAAATCAACGATGTTAATTTTGTCATAAAAACACAAGTTCCCAAGTGAGAACTCATTGGACATTCTCGTTGATAAATTTCACACGAAAAGAAAAGAGATGTCTGAAGAAAACCTGGGCCGGTGGAACTTGGTAAGCTTTTCGTAGAGGCGAATCGAAGTTCAAATATCTTTCCAATGCAATGTGCGTGAAGAATAAAGCGATGATAAAATCCATGTTGAACAAAGCCTCGAAAGCTTGGCGACTGAACTGAATAAGTGAGGGAGATAGAGGCGTGGAGAGACTGAGATATAGTTTTTGTTATGCATAGTGCGCATCGAAAGGTAGAAAGACGAGAGAAATAAAGGTGAGGTAGGAAGAAGAGGTGAGGATTGCCGAGTGGAATGTGTAATCAGCCAGGATTGCATTAGCACTGGCTAATTAGCCGTGCACAATGCCCTGATAATATTATAGCGCCTTTGTTACTCTCTTGTATGAGAGTTGGGTATTAGAAGGGCAGAAAGTAACCAGAATTCCACGTTCCGGTGTATGCAAGGAGAAGAACTCGTGGATATAAGGACGCAAAAGTAGAACGAGCACGAAGGTGGTAAAGTTGTTTTTATCCTTGTCTAACACGTTTCATACGTAGAAGGGTTTAGACAAAGATAAAATAAATATATATGTGTATACATATATATTGACATTTGTTAGGAGATATATAGACTGAAATACCTCGGGAGGCAACGTAGACCAGACGCCCAGAATTGAGCTACTCAGTTATTCATGTCGCACTCTAGTCATGCTCGACGCGCTCAACTAAACAGTACCGCGCCAACTCGTTTGCCCTCGTCTCAGGATTCTTCTGTCCCTCTTGTTGCACTGCCTCTCTTACACTGTTGGTATATACTCCTGCTACTACTTGCCCTCCTGAAAATCTCCCCTTTCACAGAGTGCCGTGCGTATACACAGCATGATAATACAGTGGCTCCTTCGAATCGTTGTTGCGGTCGACGCTTCTCCCATAGTTTTCCACGCTCCCTCAATTTTCGCTCCTTCATACTGCTTTCGTGAACAAGACAATTGTACGAAGAAAAGAGACAATGCTTTCTGCAATTTCAATACTTACACTGCACCGAATAACTTTTTATCGTTATTAGCACAATAGTTCTACGTGATTAGAAAATCGATTAAACTCCCTTCACACCCTTTTCGAATTTTTTTCTATTCTCAGATTCGTTTTCATTATAAAGATCCTTCTGATTGTATTTTTCTAAATCATCTGTCTGAAGATAAACGGAATGGGCTGCAGTTGCCGATGCAGGGAAAGACAATTATTCTGTGAATCAATTACACCATTTACGAGGCATATGGAAAATATTATTTTTTTAATTTTAAAACAGCATTCATTGTGTGGCCAAAATACTTTTCATTATTACCGACAGTGATGGCTACGACATCGGTGTGTGACTCCAACTATCACCAAAGTTTAGCAGCCTCTAGCGAAGTCAATACTCGGTTAGGTGACCGCTAAGCCATACACCGGCTTTGTCATTCCAATGCTCAGTTATCTTTATCTGATGATTCTAATCAAGTGAAACTCAGTGAAAAATGTAGTTCCATGTATCAACCCGGTTTTCCACAGTTTCCCTTGGCCCTCAATCAAAGTGATGCTGTGTATTAGAAAAGCGTGGCTATCGGCGACACTCTGGGGGCTCTTACGGGCAGACTATCAGGAACTGTGAAGTTCAGAAAAAAAATGGAGTTGAAGTGATGGGGTAAGCTCGTAAAAGCCCTTAAAGACATACGCAGTAACAATAAACAATGAAAATTAATACTTTTCATCATTAATGCACGCTTAGGTATCAAGCGATTCACTTATCAACGCAAAGTCATCATTTCAAACGTGTTAACCTACGAGAATCGCTCATTTGCTTCATGTTTCTGAAAAAAAAGAAAAAAACCATTGAAAATCGTTTTGTTCCATGACTGAATGCACTTAACCAGCAATACATCGATTCAGAAAGAGTGTAGAGTTCGAGAGGGTGTTGCGATCATTCAGCAGCCGGATAATATCTCTCCGTGTAGGATTTTCCCGCTCAGCTTCCCTATCGTTCGACTTTTCTGCTCGTTTGCGGCTTTTTCTGCTCATCCACATTCGACAGAGTGACTGTGTGAGAGCTACGAATTTAATGTGTAAATCTTTCGATTTTTTGTTCATTTTTGATAATAAAATAGAGCCAGGCACAAAGTACTTATGGTACATGAAATGGGTCTGTAGGAGGGCATTAGAATTGTGACAAATAATCGACGTGAAGCTGATGAAGAAGAGGGTAATGGGGAAAGGGGGTAATAGAGCACAGGGGGGTGAATATAACGGAGAGATGGTGAAACGCAAGCAGACCCTCCCTTTTCTGGTTCATCCCCGTAACGCTCTCTATATCTACCCATCTCGTTCGTTCTCTATGGGGCAATTTATCTATATTATACCCTCAGTTGCTTCCAATGTGTGTTTTGACAGGAACAGCATTATTAAATGCCCTGGATATCTGATCCCCAACACCCTTAATCTACATATTATACGGTTACGCAAACGTGCGCGTGTCGTGCAAGCATCCTCGGCATAGGATACTGTATGATGGTCTACGAAACATCCCCCGAGTCTGCCACCCCTCTTCCTCACTTGGATGCCTGCAGCGGGTGTGTCGATTTTCTGTCTCTTTCTCGTTCTCTTCAAATAAACAGCCTGTGACTAAATGAATGAGAGCTTTACTTGCACCTGAGTATTAAAATGATTTTTTAATCAACGGAACTTCATTTGTTTCTGGTGATACATAAACTCCGCGACAGGAAGTTCGTAAAAAAATATGAAAAATGTCCATTTTAGGACATTCATCGGGAAAATAGTCATGACCAATCGGCGTAGGATTAATGTGCTCGTCGTGACTTGGCGTGTAAAACTACCGCGGATTATGTACGAACACGAGAGATTTAACGCACACGCGTACACATTCATGTACTTAACAATACATTCCGTAGGCACATATATTTATGCTGGAAAACTACACTGAGCTTAACAGATCCACCCCGATTTTTCAGCACCCAGATCAATGCCCTCTTTTGTCTGATGTGCAGCGTCCGGTTATCTTGTCATAATACAACCTTAATGATCTATTGCGATCAGCCCCGAGGACGCCGCCTCCGTAATACCCGACACGCTTCCTGTCGCGTGGAGCCTCCAACGGACCCGCCGTGTCGAGATAAAAAAAAAAGAGACACGGAACACGAACACGAGAGTGTGCATTTTATGGATCTCATCAGAATAGGATTACATGGGTACATCACTAATTTTAATTCCCATGCGTTGCAGATTTTTTTTTCTCACCCTCTTGCCTCGATTTGCTGTAGAATAAGCCCACTCCGAATAGCCAAGATTTGTGACATTCAGCACCACCCAATTCTGGACGTGGGACTGTCTAATGTTTCCTCAGCATCGCTGGAAGACTATTCAGTATTTTTTTTCGGTTTTAGCCTCATATCGAACATACCGAGATTCCTTATCTATCCAATTTGACTGCGAAAATCGGCAGGTTATTTTTTCCTTTTGAAGCTGAAGGTAAGAGGGATTGAAAAAAAGATCAAGAATTTGAGAAATGTTGAAGTAGTCGGAAGACCAACCCCATGTAAAAATAAGGAAAAGCAGGTAAACCCGAGGTGCACATGATCATTGTCTCAGCCCCTGGTTTCAACTCTATATGCGGTTCGCGATAGGAATCCAGTCTCTCCCGTTTTGCCAGCAATAACGAGAGAGTCGGGCATAATTGCGGTACAAGTACGAGCTCGCGCCAAGCACAGTTTAATTCCAGGGCGATATTATAATTAAGTGGTTCTATCGTAATGGTTGCCGTCACGTCAAGCGCCGCCGCGTTGTAACAGCGTGAGGTGCACCGTTGCAGCGCGTACTCTGTACTCTATTATATGGGGGAGGCCATCGAGAGCCGAGTTTCATCTCTCTCTCTCTCTCTCTCTCCCTCTTTCTCTTTCGTTCTCTCTTTTTCCAGGTCTATCCACCTCTTCTTCTCTCTCGCTGCTCGCTTGCTCGAACAATCAGCGTCCCGATGGTGCTCGTCACGCGATGAACCCTTGTACTCGCACAATTCACCTAACTCGCCACATTTTCTCACTCCAGCCCTTGCACTTTCTCATCCATTCATTTTCATTCCTAATATCGTTTT
The DNA here is from genome assembly GCA_013761285.1 of Campoletis sonorensis. NCBI lineage: Eukaryota > Metazoa > Arthropoda > Insecta > Hymenoptera > Ichneumonidae > Campoletis > Campoletis sonorensis. The sequence goes on from JACEOJ010000158.1 coordinate 305,312, forward strand.
TATTAGCCTTTCTCTCGTGTTTACATGAGTTACTACATAAAGCAGCAGTTTGTGGGTTTCATTCTGATGTACTGACGTTCATAAATACACTTGTTATCGAGGGCAGTCTTTCAATTGAGCTCCCTTGGAACATCTACGTCTAGATGATTCATGATTTTCTGATCTCAGTTAAAACTTGAGGAGCTCCCAGTAAAGAATATTTGTAACAAATCAAATTAGTTATTTTATTATACCGATCGACACGAATGTGATAATAGGTGTATGAACATACCCGTCAACGTCGTATCGTATCAGTCTTGATAGACCGATGAGTCGAGGAGTATAGGGACGAAGCGAGCGAGAAAGTGAGCGAGCAAGTGAGCGACCGACCGCTGAACCGCAACCGGAAATTGGCTGCTTGGTTATCAAAGTTTGTGGCTTGCGTGTCTGTCGGGGTAACTCAGTGAGGGTGCCTAAAGGCCGGGGATATGGGTTGAGTAAAGAGGAACGTGGACGGGGGCGAAGGAAGAGGATCGGCGTAAGCGGCGAGGAAGGGTTGAAACGAGGATGAGGAATGAGGTAGGAAGTTGAATATCCATTAATACGCAAGCGAGACCTCATTGCTGACGACTCTAGGAGTGTAACGGCTTGAGGGGATTCAAGAGGGTAAAGCTCTCTTCTCGGTGAAGAAGGTAAATATTAATTTGCTCAGGCTGTCGGCACGAACTAGCTAGAGGCAGCGAAACCTCGCGATCCCCTCTCGATCGAGAAACAGGTGGAACGAGTAAAACGTATGCGAACATTACCCCTGCCATCCTCATCGTGATGACTACGCTTCCGCATTGAAAACACTCATCCCTTTGATGAAAGGGTACTTTTATGTATGCACCTATTTATTTATATATGAGCACAGAAGGCTCGTCAACTTTTCCAATTGCTCAACACACTTGCTTCAACGATCAAACTTTCCTCGCAAATCAAATCGTTTTAAATGATTCAACCCTCTGCAGATATTTCCCTTCGATGGAAAAGTCAATGAGACATTTTTTCCAATGAAAAATATACGTTAAAAAATTCTAGATTTCAGGCATTAACAAGGAATGATGAGACAAACAGTTGAATTACCTAGAAGATTATTTGTGGACCCCTAATCTTGAAAGTTTCCTCACTATTTCAACCCTGTGCACACCCCATGACAAACTATATGTATAAGATATGGAGACAAACAAAATTCTTGCAGTTAACAAACTTTGTATTCGCGGTAGAATAGCGAAGATAGAATGGTACGTACAATTCTGTTGAAACATCCCCTACGGTAAATATGAAAGCGCGGACTTTTTCACTTGACCCAAAGCCCTCAGTTTGCCAGTAAACTCTAGTGCCATACTACGTGAACTGAATAATATAGGAGTCCGTTAGTGGAAACAATTAATTAATAATTCATGATAGGCAAGGAGAATTCACGAGGAGGGAGGAGGAGGGAACGTGGGCAAAGGGAAGCACGGATTGGTGCCAATACTAAGAGGAACTAGGGATGAAAAGCTCTGAATAAATGTCTAGATGTATTCCTATACTACAGGAATATGTATAAACACAGCAATAGAAGCAGCAACCAAGCAGTATGGCGGAAGGCTGTAATTTGCGTTACGACCGATGTCAGAGCCACCATACTGAATATAATTTACTTGAACAAACTAAAATCCCCTTGGTGCCTTTTTCTTTTTCCTCCTGCTTTCTCTCACTCTCGTTTCCCTATCTCTGTCTCTTCCCCTTTCCCGTTAACCCTCCCGCTATCTGTATTTAGATAGGAGAACCGGAACGTTATACTTTACTTCACAGCCATCGGCACGGCCTCGGCTTCGCACTCTTTTGCTTCCTACCATGAGGCGGCAAGGACTGCCGCAACCCTTTTCACCTCGAACTCCCACCCTCCTCATTCGTGGACTCGTTCTCGTAAGAGCATGCTGTTCTCTCAGCATCTCAGGTCTCAATCCCCATTCCATTTCCCCCGACTCCCCTACATCTTCCTGTCGCTCTCTCTCCCTTCTTCACGAATACTTTATGGCAATGAGAGACATCTTGACTCAATGCCGGGTCCAACTTTATTCACTATTTATGTTTACTCTTAAGCCACCTAGGATAACAGGGAGAAAAAGGGTGAACCAACGAAAATGGAAACAGCTCTTTTTGGTTGGTAATACTTGGTGCGGTAAACACCCCTTTCTGGTGAAGACTATTCCTTGATACACACTTTTCCTTTTACATACTTTGATTTTATTGTTCTCGCACAGCAGCCCACGTCAAATAAACCAATACTACGTTCCGGATTACTAATGCTTACGATCGATGCATTTGTAAGGCTAATTCGCACCCTCTGAGTCTATGGGCATAAAAAAATGACAACTTTTGTCTCATCTAGAGGGAGACGATAAATACTAAATGCTTGCATGGAAGAAAACTAATGACAAGTCATCGGTTGACGACGTTTCATTTCGTAGCAAAATGGCGACGGTCGAGAATGAAAGAGGGGAGTTTTTAAGATCAATGTGACATCACGTAGAGATGGAAGGGAAGAAAATGGGAGATGACTTTAGGACACTGACAATTTAGTATACACGTATACATCTACGGATAAGGAAAAAGAGAAAGCCGAAAGGAAGTGGAGAGGAATATACATGGCTACAATATATACGTTGGAGTGGAACGAAGGGAGAACTTACGTTCATAAATCTTAGTAGATTACTAAATCCGGGGTTTGATAGAACTGCTACAGAGCTATATACATACATACATATAACATTTTCGGTTGATGTTGCTGGCTCTATTCATGTGTCCGCCATGTTGCCTAGAAATATACGCGTGTCTGGATTACCATTCACGTATATAAAGCCAGCAACAACGATAGTTGTGACAATAGTGGACGAATATGTGCTCCTTCAATGGTTTTTACCCTCTGGCTTTTGTGGCATATCGCGCCAACTCATCGATGGCGTTTTGGGGCTGATAACATTATCATAAAATGGCAATATCGCGCTTGTAGCCAAGCTCTAGATTGTCAGAACTTTTGTCACTGATATTATGAATGTGTGTATTAGTTATCCCAGGAATTTCAATTCGATTGTTGTTCGTTTCGTTCATTTAGTTTTCCATTATTGCGGATTTGGACATTTTTTAAGTTAGTGTAGAAAATAAAAAGTTGATCCCATTCTGTATGACTTTCGGGTAGGATCCAACAAATGTTTAAAAAAATCATAACTCGGCTAAAACGATGAAAAATAAATGTAAAGCTGATACAAGCCCCAGATACAAGTTTCTGCCCCTGCGAATTCATTGCTCGTGCATAAACGAGTAGTTTAAGGCAGAATCTCAGAAATCTACCGGCCCCTGCTGTTGAGACTGGTGATACGAGAAATTCTGGTATCCCGTGAAGAAAGATGGCGTGATATAGGTGATGATCGCTTTCATCGCGTTGATCGTTTTCCGTGTGAAAATTGCGAGAGATAGAATAAGAGGGGGGTGGAGAATGAGAGATCGGGACGTTATACCCGAGGAATGGAGAAGCCTGATGTCTAATATAGCAGAAGGCTTCTAGATGATGAGGAGACTTTGCCCCGCCTCAGTTCAGTTCAGCTCAGGTATTAGATTATGAATATTCATGACGGCGTGTCTGCGCGCGGTGCTTCATTACACCCTTCTCTCGGCTTCTCTCCTCGGATTCACGATGGAAGTGAGATGGCAGAGGATTTTGCTCTGTGCCAGAGTATGTATGATCCCCGCCCATATCTATACATACATATTCTACCCTGGAGGAGCACATCGCACACCCTTATTCGCTGTGCGGCATCTCCGCGTTCGCACCACTACTGGATCCTCTTCATCCGCGCGCGTACGACATGAGCCCCAGCATCGTAGACGAAAGCTTCGTCAATCAATATGCAACACCACACCAAGCTTTGCTTATCTTCTTGAGTTCCTCCAGGTCGTCGTTTCTCCCTCTTATATACTCTTCTATTCCGTCTCTGCGAACAACATAAGGCATTCTAATATACCCTCTGCTCTCTGATGAAGAGCAGAGCCCAAATGAGTCATTTCGAGGAGCTCCTTCATCTCCTTATGCCTAAAATATGTGCTGAATATTTGGCACTTCAACATAAACACTCGATCGATCAAAATCAATCAATCAATCAATCATCAACCGACAATAATCATCTGGAAAGCAACCCCTGCATAAAAAAGACGAATGGCAATGGTGTGAAAGATCATCAGAATAATTTCACCATACAAGCGAAAATCTATAACCAGACCCATCCGATTAGTCACGTGAATGGTGATGGGCGAGATTTCGGTCACCCAGAATCTTCGCAGACTGTATATAATATATACCTATATGTCGTAACGTGTATGGTTAAGTGTACAAGCCCCAGGGTAGTGCAGGACACCCCCTATCAGGATGATGGAATTAATAAAGTGGACGAGCACCAATCTGCTAGCATACAAAAGTCTATTGGTGTGTGCAATATACTGTAGTAGAACGTTCGAACTGTATAGTTGGAATATATATATTTATTTATATATATAAGTATAGACACATAGCGATGTAGAAAAAGGCATCGGTTCGAATAAGGAACCCCGCGGTGCTCGGTGGATCCTGCATGATTTGATTAGCCTCAGATTGACCCCATACGCCAGCCTGTTACTCTACACGCTATGCGGGGTCTAATCACTCACGTGGCTTCTTTTTATGCATCCCCGTGATATTCCACACCCCGACGCCCCCACCCCATGAAACCCCCTTCGAACGATCATTGATATATATACAGATATGTACATTTGAAGCACAAGTTTCACCCTGCTCATGTGTTTTGTTCATATTACGAGCATTTCCAATACACTCGACTACCAAACTTCGGTAAGCTCTGTATTGCCAGCAGGCCTCTCGTACCATTAGTCTTCGTGCCCTGGCACTTTATGTCGGGAAATTTGCAATCTTTCCATTTAATAAATTGACGCCGCGCACCGAGAACCGAGGCACAGAGCGCGAGAGAACCTAAGAGGTGAAGAGCCGGGGGTATAACATTTGAATACATTATCCATCTCAAGCTCCTCTGGATAAGAAACCCTCTATAACATCCCACGCTCTCTCCACCGCTTCTCTTCTATAGCATAACGTGATATCATGGCTTCTGCCCGTTTCCAGACAACGGCCGGATTCAGCCCCCACCCCCCTCCCCATTCCTCGCTCTCATTCCTTCTCCCTCTATCTCTTGGAAATACCAACTCGTGTGCTCGCTCGTTTGTGAAATGACTTTGCGAATTTTCGTAAAACTAAAAGATTCTATGTGCCATCTCACGCATACTCAGTGAGCTATCAATCTCCATTTCACCAAAATCCAACGTTAAGCACCTAATATTGATTTAAAACAACCTTTTGATTATAACTTTGTTTGTTTGTTTATCGAATTGTTAACGCAGAAGCAAGTGGCGATGGCACTTTTGCCGGAATGAAAAATTTGTATTTATCGCATTCCAACTTGGCAACAATGTCTATTGCACAGCCATTTAATCACGGCCTATATAGATACTCTAGACACCATGGCATCGAGAGTCTTTTCATATACACCGTGACATTCCGGTATTATAATGGTAATATCCGTGCAGTTCATATTATTGCCGGGGGTTCCAACGATCCTTCGTGAAATAGGGGTGGAGACGAACAGACATACGGACGGATGAATGGTCCAAGAGTCAGGGGTTAATTTGAGACAACGCGAATAAATGTAGTTAATATTGGATATGAGGGGGGAAAAAGATTCCATTGGGGGAGGTTACCCCAAGTTTTTCTGCACCTACTCTGTGTCACCAGTCGAGCAACACACGCACATAGTATACAGCGTACATGGATACACATACGTAGTTATATTTATGTACATAGACATACCATACTCAAATCGAAAGACTCATTGCCAAGCTCATTTCACATCTGTCTCTCGCAACGCTTATTAACAAACTCACCGAGTCACGCTATATGCTGCTTTCTATGTATTTCACCCGTCTCTCGTTCAGTGACCATTATCCCCTTTTGGACATTCTTTCGTTCGTTTCAGTGACCCGTTACGAAACGCCGAGCAAATGTTTATTTTGTTCGTTTAAAAATTGTACGTTCCTCTGAAACAAGCAAAAAATAAATGACTAACATGGCTACAAAGTTCATGAACTTTTTATAACGTACGACATCAATGTGAAGCAATAAGGAACGTAAGCTTCCATGGAGAAGTAAAGTGAAATTCATGGAATTGTCTCTTAAACAGATCTTCGTTATTAGACAACTATTTCGCGACCAACGCTTACTTCAGGGTTCAGTGAAAAAAAAAACACTACTTGGCTGTACTTGAATACGCGACAGAAAGACATAATTTGATTAGATGTTAGTCTGACTCCGGAAGAAAAAACCGGCAAATGCCACTTGATGGGTCCATAGTTACCGTAACTAAGACCAGACGCAAAAACCCGAACCGAAACGAGGAATAAACTCTCATGAACTTTGATTATGTTACCTTAACCTTACTGGGTAGTTGCTGGACATTAGTGTTGGCGGTAACTGGTCTAACGGTTGCCTTCGCGGAATTGAAGGAATTACAAGTTCATGACCCACGGATCTACGTTGTGACTAATTTTACCAGGAGATGTTGAAGTCATTCAGGACCCTGATGTGAATGAAGTGCAATAACTATTTGTGTGGAACGAATGTTCACCACCAAATACAACGTAACATTTTAAAATTTCTCTTCGATTTATAAGACTATGTGTGAGAATTTGAATCTTTCAAGGATAAAACTTTAGCCGAATGAGAAAACGAGCAAAACGGGAGCCGTATGGAGGGGAAAACGAGGCGATGAGGACGAGAAACGCATTTACCCGAAAGAACATTGAGCACAAAGGCAATTACGGTGTATCGGCTTAATTGCCACCCTCTCTTCGTGAATCCAGGTCCACCGTTTGGCGCATTTACGACTTTATATTATATACATACCTTTAGGAAATATACGTGTATATATGTAAGACGGTATATACCAGTCAATCCCTATACTTCGTCTCATTCGACTGCCTTCGCGTATAATATTGTATTTCTTCTCGGAGGGAGCATTAAATTCCGTAATAGTCGTTCGACGTCAGAGTCGAGGGTGCGGAATCCACCAAAACGACGATCCAAAACAAGGGAGAAAAAATAGCTGCGAGAAAAGTTGGTATGGTATAGACAATGTTTTTATAAACGCAGCCATTTTCTATAGTGGTTTTGGAAATTCTTGGAGTAAATCGTGCATTGAGAGAATATATAAAGACAAAATCTAACAAAAAACGTGGGTAGAAATGAGGGATAAAAGAAACAACAAAATCCCTTTATAGACACAACGAGTTATTCATTCTGAACATCCAAGATGGCCGCCATTGGAGACGCTACACGTTCAAAGACCGACGCCGGTCTCAAGATTTGTGCCCATAAAGAAAATTGCCTCGCTTTAATGAAGAAACATTACCAACACGATATTGCTCCGATCGCTTTTCTCAGGCGCGCGGGATGAAAGACGCCATCCATCGATCTGCCAATAACGTCGCTTGGGTCCCCGATGGAATAAGTCTTTAACGATTAATACTGAGCCACGTGATTCTACCAACATCGTACCACGGATACTGTAACTTATTTTTTCTGGATTACATTTTATGTTTCTACTGTAAAAAGCAACCGAAAGTCATAAAACTTTTAATCCTTTGTAATTTGTTGTACGTATGATTATCCATGAAGAATTGTTCTGCGACAACTCGGAATTCAACAATGCTTGCAATAGACAAAATTTACCGTTCGAACAAAGTTTCGTTATAATAGATCCATGTGAAGGACTCTGCTCGGAATCGTCATAGTTGTTCATAGAAAACATTTGAGGTCGATTGGATTTTTTGAGCTGACTCATAAAATGATGCAAACATGATGGCCGGGACTTGGCTTTCCAACCGATAGGTGTAATATGCACCGCGATTTAGCACCTTCGCATAAAGAGGGTATATATTTCCGCTAGAATAGTATATATGGATTCAAGGAGCGATGTGTATCGCGCCTGCGCAACCCCTCTTTCCTGCTCCCACCCCCATGTATTGACGTGGTGCTGGTCACTAGCAGAACTGCTGGAACTCTCGCACTCACTGACCACCACTACCACCACTAGCACTATTACCACTAGGAGAAACGAAAAGCGCTCAAAGCTAGACTCCTTCGCCCTGGCTGTGCTCGTACTCTGCCCTTTGAGTGTTGGACAATCGTATATGAAACGAGATTTTCTGACATGAAAAGCTGTATGCCTGACGGAATGCCTATGATGCCTTTCTTCAACCGTCAGACCGTCAACTCTCTCCTTCCTCTATTCCTGACAAAGCACAGGCAGCATGGCCGTTCAGAAACTCCTAGAGGACTCGTAGAACGTCGCCCTCTTTCTCACCAACCTTGCAGAGCCCCCTTTTCCCTCCCGCCGATGGACGCGAATCTTGTGCGCTGACCTCCACGTCTTCGGACGAACGGCCACACGCTCGTGACAAGTGCGGGGCGACCATCCAATAACCAGCATTGGTCACTGGCCTCTTATACCCCCTCCTATCTTCCCTCTAAAACACCCCTGGAGCATTCTTCAACTCCCGCACCCGAGTGACCGCACTATCCTCCTCACTTACCGCTTATTTATTGACGGCCTGGGTAATAAGAATTTTGTCGAAGCCTGAGCATTTGACATAACTAAGATAAAATGATTGTTTTGCAAATATACTTTCAAAAAATTTAGGTTCTTTGACAGTTCCCAATTGGAACTGCAATTTGGCTCGTACAAACTAAAGATCACTTGCTGATAGCGCAAGAAAGTTATCCGCTCTTTACAGTGTGTGCAACTTTATTGGAGGCGATGACGACGTTAGCGGATTGAGTCCTAGCACAGCGGCCATTTTGTACCCTGTAAATTAGATTAGTTTTAAAGTTTACAAACTAAGATCTCAAAAGCGCAGGTTGAAAATGTCTTTTAAGATAACACGAAGGAAGATAAGTTTAAAGTTCATATGTGCACAGAACAAGCTATTCAAATGTATCGTTCAAACATCTCGCTATACATAAGTAAATGTAATTGAAAACCGAAAATGTTCCATGACAACCAATCAAAGACCGAAACCCCGAAAGGAACTGATGCCTCACATCTAAAACATAACTTTTTCATTAACCTCCACAAACTGCCCACATCGACAGTTGTCTATCGACGTGATCATGAGAGCTTCACGAAAACCGGACACGTATTCATTCCGTTTCAGAGTGGAGGCGTTCACTTTCTTTGTGTACGTTTCCTGGTACGGAATGAGTTTGTGTTCAGTACATCTATGTATCAGTAGCTATATGCCTACATCAATACGGATTCACACAGGACAGAAGATTATCCCAGATGTGGTCATATGTATTTGACCGTCCGTGTGGAGTGAAACTCGTTACAATCAAGAACATTCGAGAGATGAGTCGTATTTATATATACGGTAGGGCTCACGCATACGTACGGTCCAGTTAGAGCAGTGGAGAATCCAGCTCGCGCGGACGGTGGTCGGTCCAGTGGCCGTAGCTGTGGCCAGCATTTGCGGGAGGGGCGATCGAGGCATTCCCTGCCATCCTCTCTGTCTGCTGTAGAGGGTGGTGAGGCGTTGATCAATACATGAAGATAGAATCCGATGCTACCCATCCAGCCGCCCTTTTCGCATCCTCGATACGAGTATTCGACTCTCAGCTCCAACTCTCTACATCCCTTTGTCTCACTTCTCTTCTCTATAGTGCTCCATACCATTCCCTACCTTCGCACTTTCCATCTATGAGGTCTTCAGGAACGCAGATGTTGCCAGAGTAACTCCACCACCACGAAATCACACCTTAGATTCTGAAATAGTATTTTTTTTCTACACAACATTGGCATGCAGAAAAAGTGGTTGGAAGATCTTCGACTGTTTGTTAGAATGTGTCGATAATTGACGTCTTGCATAGCTGAAAACATCTTCATTCTCCAATTGACCAGTCTGTCGTTTGGTGCCTATCTGAGTGTCACGAATTGCGGCGTTCCAGGTCACGTATAATCGCTTTTTATTAGATATTGAGAAATTGTATTCATTCTTCAATCAATTTTTGGGAATGCACCATTGCAGCAAGCATACCTAGAAAAAAACTTTAACTTATGTTCTCCAAGCAAAGTCCAATAGATATAGCACGGCAGGCACGAAGACTGCTGCTCCTTTCGAGATCATAACGAAAGATTCTTCTGCTGACATTCAAAAGAACCTTGATTTTGACTGTCACGATGTAATTAGCCCAGGGGACAGCATCTGCTACCGAGCAGCATTGACTCATATTCAATGGTGATACGAGGTCTCTGACGAGTTTTCCATTGTGAACCATTGCCTAGCAGAATAGCTAATCTATGTCAATGAGTACCACATCTTTTCTCCCCTAAGAAACTATCATCCGGGATAAACATAAAACATCTAAAAGTGTCTTAAATTTCGGGCTTGTGGCCACAATTGTACAAACATGAAGAAACAAGGTAACAGCTACAGCAGGAAATGTGAGACAGAATGGGATGAAAAGGGAGATTGATTACGAGGCTGATGGAAGTTGGTTTAGGGTGATGGTGTCATGTGGAAGGTGGCTGCGATGTAGGAGAAGTGCAGGTACGTTAGCTTTATGTTAATCCTGGTCGGCGGCTCTGTGGCTGACAGCGAGGCTGCCGCTGTTAATATCGCTCGGTGACATACCAGTGACTAGTTACTATACTAGATAGTGCCTGGGCGCTCGTTGTTGGCCCTATGCTCAACTCTGCTGTAGCTTTGGTTAACATACAGCCAGTATCTGCTATAACTACACAAATGTGTTATAGGCGTACGGAGAAAGAGAGACAGGTCGATGGAGATAGTTGGTGAGTGAGAATGCACGGATATAGTACATGCGAAGGGGGTATACTGCATGGTATCGTACGATATGGAGTAGCTGTGCCACTGTTCAGGGGTGGCGACAAGGGGTGGCAATCAATATGAGCCTCAACGCAAACACGGCGCCGCTGTTGTACTAACATCAAATAGGCGGATAGCGAGCCACTCACTCACAACTAAATCTATACGTGCGTGTATATGTATAAATGTTAATACACATATAGATGTAGACATATAAATACATATATATGTATGTCGCGGTCGAGATGTGTAGGTATATTGTCTGTTCTTGCTCTGCTGAGGTTCTGCATACAAACCTCTATCTCATTTTCGGGATTTCCCATTCGGTATACCGTTATGTGGAGGACCTCCAGAACCCCTGAAATGCATTTATGTGCTATTTGTAATTGTGTAGTTCATACAGTTGGACGGAGGGTTCAACGGCCATTCGGTCGATATTTGAAGAAGATTGAGAAAACTGTCATTCTTTGACTAATCCATATGGGAAACTAATGAACTAACAAATGTAATGTCGTTTAATGTACATTGATACATGGCCGTGTCCTAGAAAAAGGACATAAAAATTAGCAACCACGACGGAGATAAACCCATCAGACTGTAACACGTTAAACAATGAATCAAATTCTCGGAGAGTAGACGTGTGAAATAGCAATAGCCAATTAATTTGTCTCAACGGTCAACCGTGCTCGCATCGAGATCCACGCCCACTCGTGTGCCACCGCGTGTTGCAACGACACCAACTCCGCATTGCGTATACAGCTTTTGCCACACGCTATATAAACTTTTGCATTGATTGGGGAGGCACGTGATGGCTATGGCAGTGAATTCCTGTACTACGATATTCTACTAGTCTGCACATGAGATTTACATAGGTTTGCACAGACTGAAAAATCATGCATGTCCAAACAGATGATAAAGAGGGAATTTATCTGTAACGCTCTATGTTTACATTCCTCGTGGTGAATCCGTATACGAACACTAATTGCCAATGTTGGATGAAACCTCTTGCGGAAGAGCCATTGCAGAAAGGGGAGAAAACATCGTTCGGTAAAAAAAAAAAAAAAGGGAGAGAGAGAGGGAGAATGTAAATACGGGAATAAAAGAAAACGCGAATATATAAGACCTTGGCCCTTCGTCCTTGTCCACTCCCCTATCCCTCAAAACCAAGTTGCGAAGTCTCCGAAAGGGATGAGGAAAATTCTTCTTATTCTTATTCATCCCCTCCGTCGTACTTTTTGCTCGAGGGAATTTTCTTTTGACGAATTAAGAACGCCAGCTCTCGTGAGAGGAGCGGCGACCAGCAGCAGCATCCGGAGGCGAGTTCCTGTGGAGCTCTCGACCTTTTTCTTCCAGAATAATGCATAATTCGACGAGGGTGAACAATAGCCAGAAATAAATTATGCAAGATTACAAAGAGGTGCAGCAGCCAAGGGTAGTGAGGAGCGAGAGTGGATGTCGAAGGGGATGAGAAGCATGAGTAAAGAAAGACAGAGGCAAACGTTCCGCAGCCTCTCTTACAGAAGGAGAAAGAAAGAGACGGGGTTATGTAACGGAAAATGAAAAAAGACTGGAGGAGGAGGAGGAGGAGGAGGAGGAGGAGGAGGAGGTTTGTGACGGGGGATGGTGTTACCCGTACTATATTATCCGGAGACAGCGGTAGCATAATTACCAACCCCATGAACTATAGCGTGAGCGACGACTTGCTGGTCCGCGCCCACCAATCTCGCGCGGAAGCAATCCCACGTTATGAGATGCGAGTCCTGGTTTTCTTTGGCCAAGCTCCTCTCTTCATCTCGTTTTCTCTCCCTCTCCCTTTTTTTTATCCAAATCTTTTTCTCTCTGTTCCTCCCAATCTACCTCATTCTTTCTATTCCATTCTTCAGTAAGATTTCCCCAACGTAAACATCGTATACTTAGATAACTATACTTTGCTCTACTCCACTCTTCTTTGCCTACTTCGACGGTTTTCGACGCTTTCGACTAGCACTCCACTTGATTCACCACAATAACTCCAAGACGACTACGACCCAAGATTCCCTAAATCTGGAAATACTTGCTTCTTCTTCCTTTTTTCTACATTGCGTGTTGAAATTTTATGAAATGGACACAAATTTGGGTTGACTATGGTCGAACTATTTATTCACAGCAATTCTGTTCCTCGGCAAATCTTTTGACCCAGACTAGTCTGATGAACAGAAGAATATACAGATCGTTTGGAATTAGTTAATTAAATGTTCCATTCGTCTTGTTCTTTTCGAAGTTTCTTTATGTCTCAGGCTAACAGAATTTATTGATGGAGAGCGAGATTTTCTTCAAGAATTAATATAACACTGCAATAAGACCTTCATTCACCCTCATCGAAGAAAAAAAATAATACATCATCCCCTTGTATTTTCGACGAAGCAGGACTTAGTCTTTCCAGCATCACCGCATAATAAGCTATTCAATCCAAACGAGAAGCTCATCCCCTTCGTGTTTCCTCTCGTTACTCCACCAACCGAGAACAGAATACCTTGTCGTATTCCTTCGAGAACCCCTGACTGCAGATTCACCCTGCCAGAGTCGAAGCTAATCCTCCTCCTTTTAAAAATGTAATGAGATCAGCTACTCATCGATTCCGGCACTTGCTCAGCGATCATCTTACGAGTTAGTTCTTACAAGAAACTTATGCACAAGTTCAAACACTCTTGTAAGATTTTTTTTTCCACATGCTCTCGTGTCTTAAATAAATCCTGTTTTATTTGATATTTTATCCAAAATCTTTCTAAGTTTTCGATTCTATTAAAAGCTCCGAATCTTAAATCAACATCCAGAAGACATTTCAATGAACCAAACTTAGATTCCAGTGTCAACACTGGCATTTTTCAATATGATTGTATTTTAATTTTTGCTCATATCAGACTCGAATCAAGATTTAAGCCTTCTTCTGCTTAAATGCGAGTGAACAAAATCTCAGAGCTTGAGATACATAGAAAGGGATGCAGAAGCTCCTTCTCTGCTAGTGCGGAAGTGCGCAAGATGTTAATGAGACCGAAGGCTTGGAATTCTTGTCAGGCTCCAAGACTCCCAAAGATTCCATTATGGTGACGTCACATAATTTGCTTGATACTACTCCGCGGCTGATGTTTTACATTACGGCTTCCATCGCACCATGTACAATCACAACTTACTCGCGAATTTAATGCATGACCCTCTTTACTTTCGTTTCATAGAGATTTACTGTTGGTAAAACAAACTAGTTTTTTACGTTCTCACTCTTGTTCCTTATTTACAACGCGTGGACAGAAAAATCCGCATTATTTTCAACAGCCGACAGTATCCCGTTTATTGATGAATAAAATAAATCTTTGACGAAGGACTTAAAAAGAAAAAGATTTGTGGAAGTTCTCTTGGGAATCTTGGTCAGAGGTGAAGGCGGTTAGTACTTTTTTACTTTGGGTTTTGGACACCATGGCGGCGAAAATAAAGGTTGAAGAATGGAAGCAACAGCGAAAGCCCCTTGTGCCATCAGAGTTGAATTATTATTGTCCGGGGTGGAGCGAGGGTTACGCCACAGGGCGTACTATCGAGGAGATATGATATCCAGAAAGCAGCGAGGGAATGTATATACATCGAAGGGGGTGTCCCGGCCCAATGGACCTAAGCCATTACGACCACCACGGCGTGTGCTCAACCAATGGCGTGGCTTCTCCTTCGTTCTGGTACCATAACGCGGAGACATGATAATCGCGCGCTTGTGCGGTTTGTCCTCTCGTCCAAAAGCTCCGAAGTACAGGGTGATGAACAAATACACAGTGTGCTGAGATACCAAATCGATATTTGTCTTCGTTTTCGCTTTATATCAGTTATCCATTAAGGAAAAAAAATGTCCCTCCCGTCGCTGGGCGTCGCAATGGCCGTCACTTCGGTCTAGACATCTCAATTTTTTAAACTATTAGCCGCCATACAAAAAAGGACATTCACGTAAGCAAACTAAATGGCTTGACATATTTTTTTTCTGCAAATTTGAAAATTATTTCGAACGGTATTATCGAGTTTTACGACTAAGGATGAAATATAAATTCATCCGTAGTCGTTATCTTTGACTGAACGAGTTCTCAATATGGAGCCTTTGGTTAAATCTGCAAAAACATTTTGATTTTCAATTAAAATGGTACTGAAAGCTCTTTGACCTGGAGCCAATATTTTTTGTAGCTTGTGTCTGGTATAAAATGAAGACACGAACAAATAGACCTCGACGATTGGTTCCTTGAACCGTGGCAAACGGTATAAAACACGGACAAATTGTCGAACGTG
Source organism: Campoletis sonorensis (assembly GCA_013761285.1). NCBI lineage: Eukaryota > Metazoa > Arthropoda > Insecta > Hymenoptera > Ichneumonidae > Campoletis > Campoletis sonorensis. Next base: position 320,597 of record JACEOJ010000158.1, read on the forward strand.
ATTATAATTTTCCGCGAGGAGGACGTAAAATTGCGAACGTCAGAAACAGCCGGTGAGACGCAAAAAAAAAAAAGAAAAAATAAATACAGGACGAAAGAGAGATAGAGAGCAAGTTTGAGAGAGAAGAAGAACGACGTGATACGTCTTGGTATTGGTGAGGCACTTCAAAGATGTGTACAGTGGCTGAGACTCGGGTACTGGGGATGGTTTTGCGATGGAAGCGTAGCAAGGCACGTAGATGAGGCGGTGGATCGTTGTGGCTGCTCCGCGTGGGTTGTGGAGAGGCGAAAAGACAAGACCGAGGAAATGGCATGGGCGACGACGGGGGTAGCAATGGAATACAACGGCAATGCGAAGGGGCGGCTGTCACAACCACGCGGTTCCCGTTACTTCTGCTCCGCTAAATTCTGTACTTACTCGCTGTGATGATCTCGCATTTCTCGAGGCCGGTCCTAGCTCCTCTTTCTTCTATTCCTATCTCTCTGTCTCTTTATCTCTTTTTGCGAACGAGCGATTTCTAATACCTTAACAAACGTCTTCACCTTTTATTTTAATATCCTGATTCTTTCGTTTATCTTGAAAATAATTGCATGCTTTTCCGAGGTCTTATTTGACCTTTTCAAAAATTCGCCATTAAACCTACTCTGCCTACGAAAAAATGTAAAAAAAATCTAAAATGTAAAAGGAAAAATGATTTTCACTGAAAATTCTGTTTTTTTTCGGATTTTTTTGACACACGTATCTTTTTATTTTCTCTTGACAATCGCATTACTTTTTGTTTTTGTTATTTTAGTGGGCAATTATCATTCAGGTACATTTTCAAATCCGAAAATAACTATTGATAAATGAATATTGAACGATTTGAGCCCAAGAAACAAACCAGCTGCCAATTCGTGGTGATATCTGGGCAAAAAAATCGTCAGAAAATAGGTTTACGCGGCCGATGGGTTCTTGAGCGTGCACCAAGGAATGAGCAAACGGAATACAATAATTTTCACGATCAGTTTGGCACACGTAAATATCCTGTGTATTTATATGGACCAAATAAAATGAAGAGGGATGTCAGGAAAGAAAAGAATGAAAAAAAGTTAAGCGAAACATCAACGATTGGTGAGAGAGAGTTTTTCGCGCGCCCAAACCACCACAATATCAATTTATATACTGAGCGTAGAAATCAAATAACAATAGCGAGGGTACGAAGAACTGGGAAGAGGCAAACGTACATTCCTAACAGGAAAAGCAACGATCTTTCTTCTCCTCTTTTTCCCCTTTTCCATGACGTTTTGCAGTGTTTCCTCCCTTTCTCACCCCATTTGTTTATATATGAGAGGCTTTTGTTTTATATTTAGACTTTTGGCAAGTTCGTGATGTATTCAGCAGAGAAGAGACACGCGCTGTGCGGTGACGGTAGATCTGACTGCCGATGGAAAAAAAAAAAGAAGCGGAGATATAGCAGCGGAGATGAAAAACGGATGGGAAAAGGGTGGCTTTGGCCCGTGGGATGAACGTATGGAGGCCAGTAGCTATATGTCGATATATATATACGTATAAACACAGATAAACGACATACAAAAGAGGGTGAGTGTAGCCTCAACTGCGGTTCAACGTGAACGGCAGAAACGCGGACCTTTCCCTCTCGGTTTTCGTGCGATCGCGGAAAAGCGAAGGGCACCGCGCACGAATGAAACTGCAATTGCCATTTTTATCTCCCCTGCGTGCTTCCACGCTTTTCTTTCTGTTTTTTTTTTTTTACTTTTTTTTTTTACAAATGACTCGTGAGCGCACCACACTTCGATTTTATTCCGTATGGAGTAGCTGATAGTCGACTTTGCCGCACACCCTTTTTGCGGAGGGCGCCCTATTCGCGCTCCTCCAAAGCGGCCCAGAAAAACGAGAAAGAATACCCGGAAAAAAGGCGTGCAAACGCTGCGCGGGCAATCGTCCCTGTTCAGCCTCGAGTATCCGATTCAACGCGCTCTCGAATTTATTCCACGAAATTAACACGGTGAGAATTTTTTATTTAGTGGAGAAATATAGCGTTGCCTGTCAATTCATTGTTATGCACACACCTCGACTTTGTAAAACTATCTTATTCTCAATAAACCTCATAGTATTTTTGTACAATATTGAGTTGGAGATTGACTCATTTTGGCAATCCTCGAATTACCTGTCCTCGACAACTCGTCCCTACGCTGACGAAATTCGCGGGCATAACATCATAATCATAATGGGAGTGAAATAATGAATCGATTCGATAGTCGAATACATTTTATTCTTTTTAACTGGAATGGGAAAGAATTGAAAGGCCCCAGACGTTCAAAAACAAATGATCTTAATGAGTATGGTAAGGATTTGTATCCTCGAATATATTCGATTAGTCGTCTCGAGTTCAAGTTCAAGGAACTAGGAATCTTGCCAAGGAGTTGCTCGGTGATGACGCGAACCCAATTCCCCCGCGGGCTATATGTACGGCCCTACCCTAAACCACATAACCTTGTGTCTAGTAGTGTTTCCTCTGAGAGACTCAAATTTGGTAGAAACAATGACGACAGTCTTTTCTGATAAAGAAAATCTTTTCATAAATGTTACAATTAAGAATTAAACTTTTCTGATGATTTTTTAAATCATTAAATTATAAAAAAACGCAATAATATAAGTATTTTGTTTTCAAATTGAATGCTTTAAATAATGCTCAATTCCTACCTGGTTTTTCTTACAAGGAAAATGGATGTTCAATCGGGAGAACCGTGTTTTTTACGAAACTGGATCTTCAAGTAAAATTAATAAATTTTGCAAAAAGAAAAAACTCTGACATCATCGTTACTTCAACTGATGGATTCATTTTTCTAGTTGAAGTAGAAAACCAAAACAAAGTCACGATCTCTGCAATAGGAATTTTGAACGATAATCTGACATCTTGAAGAACAAAACAAGAGTTTGGATTGATAGATATAAGAAAATTTTCTGTGGTCTGACTGACAAATAAATTTCGATGAATCAAAGATGTCAAGAGTAGAGGGCGTGAAAGGGCGCGAGAAAAGCGGTGGAGAATAATACCGTGGATATATATTCACATGGACACATCTACAGGGGCAGACAAAACGCACACCTTAATGTCGCATAAATCTCCAAGTGGAAAATTACACCGATGCAAGATAGAAGAGTTGAGTAAAGAAGAAAGAGAAATAAAACAAGGGTGGTGGGTGGTGTTTTGAGGGTGGCCGCAGCCGAGGTGGAAAGGATGGAGATATAGAGATTGAAGCTATGAAAAGAGAAGTGGAGGAGAAGTAAAGGAGGAAGGGCTGGTGGGGGGTGGGGTGGGAAGGACGAAAGAGGTAGAAAAGGGGGCAGAAAGGAGGAGATGAAGAGCAGAAAGAGAAGAAGAGAGGAAGGAGGAGAGGAAGCATTGAGAAGGGGTTGGTGCAAGGAGAGCAAAACCTTGGAATCGGGGAGAGGGAAAACATGGACGTGAAATAGACGAGAGGCTGAGAAAGAGAAAGAGAGTAGGAGGGAGAGGTTGAGGGTGAGAGAGATCGGTCGGTTGGTTATAGCACGTATATTTTCGCCCTCCGGTTCCTTCGTCCGCCTCTGGAGCCTCCAAGTCCACCCCCCTTGATCCTTCGCTTTGGTGCTCGCCATCCCTTCTATAGCAGCGGAGCTCCTGGCTTCACGGTAGTCGCATCCAGCATCTCTCCCCCCCCCCCCCCCCTCGCCCTCCCCCAACACACATCTCTAGTATCAACGCCATTTCTATAGCGGAACAGAGTGTAGAATATAGGTAGAATGTTACGAACAGCGGGGGAGGCGCAACACGCACACACAAAACCCGCACAAACACACATACAGACAAATAGCAATATACAGAGTTATGTATACATACGAGAAAGGAAGAAGGCAGCGCAAAACGCAGCGCAGCAGCAGCGGCAGCAGCACACCCGGCTTTCCCCACTTCAGAAGAAAAGCACTTTCATAAATCTGCCAGCAGATATATGTGCGCACAATTTCCGAGATCCGGCCATTAAAGAGCCACTCTCCTCGACGCTATACTTACCAACCTCCATCTTTGCCCCTCCCTTCCACACTCTCTCCATACCCTCCGCGTTCTCTCTTCCACCCTTCCATAGCCATATTCCGCTCCATGCGCGACCAGCATCTCACCCGAGACGTCTGTCCTCTATCCGTGCACCTCTTCTTCAGCTTTCTTCCTTATATCACTACCCCTGCAACTTTCTTCCCCTCTATCCTAGCACCCTTCATCGCTAGAAAACTTATTGGATCTTCCGCAGTTGCGTATAAACATATAGTGCACATAACGAGTGTCCGAAAATTCGTAACCCAGCATCAAGAGGTCACATAATCCAAAATCAAACTATCCTCATCCTTCCTCGATCTTTTTTCTGATGTACCGTTGATGATTTGTCAATTAACTTATTAATGAGTTATAACCCCAGATTCTCTAGACTACGGATCTACTATCGTTATACGATTGGCACTCACATTTCTTCACAACTGGCCACTACATCGGCTCTCATTTCTTAACGTCTGATGATTAACGGTTCATCAAGGATTCCAATGAATAAACCATCAGAACTTCAGAATCTTACTTATTCGAAGAAATAAATAAATAAATAAATAGAATCTTAAGGATTCAATGCAACTCTTGGGACAGCGAGTATATATTCTTTCCAGTTCCTTTTTCTTATCCTCTTCCAGACTCTATACATGTGCTCCAACGTCCTCTGCACCTTCAGGCACAAAGCATGGATGTAACGCTAAGATGGCCAACGAAAGGAGAACTGTCTTTCGTGGGAAAGTAATTTTCTTCGTGGTTGTATCTTGATCTCATCTACTGAATATCTCTCTCCTCAATCCAAGCTCTTTCGCCAGTACACTTTCTACTGCCAGCTATGGATCTATGTGTATACTTTTTCCAACCGTCTTCGTTACGCTTTTCTCTGCGATAATAGACGCGCAGAGGAGCAATGCGGATCACGGCGAAAGATAATTCCGCGGGATTATCCTGTTCAGCGGAAGCCTCTTTTTGTATCTTGTGTAACACTTGTCAAATTTCATTGTTTTTTGACAGTGGCCTATTTACTGTCACCATATCGTTAGGAAAAAAAAAAAGTTATACCAGTGAATACGGAAAACAAAAGAAAAAGCTCGTTGTCTGGTCTCCCTTTCATCTGTTCTCCATCTTCACCCACTTTGTCTTTTTTTCCCCGTTGGTTACCATCATCCCATCTCAACTTCCAAATCTTACTATGAAAAATAAACGGCAAGGTAACACCAGATTCCCCCAAAGAGAAACAGCGCCAAACGCGGTTGTACCCAACCAGATATTTCGCCCTTTTTGCTGCTTTCTCGGTTTCCTTCTCTATATAAATGTATATATAGAGAGAGGGGAGAGAGAGAGAAAGACTCGCTCCCGGGCGTTATCTAAATGCGCCGCGTTCTCTTACAACCCTTGACTCTTGCGGGAATCTAGCAGTCCGTTGCTTAAACCTTTTCTTTCTGCTTTTATGCTCGTTCGACGCAGGCCCGCGACTATACGTATTTCACAACAGAATCTACCCTTTGGCGTCCGCCGGAAAAGAGCGCAGTTTGGTTTAGTGGTTCGAGAATTTAGTGGGTGAAAGAAGAGAGAGAGAGAGAGAGAGAAAGAGAAGGAGGATTGTGGGAGCTAACTACCCTCTCCCGCTCTTCAGAAAATTCTCTCTGAACAATGTGCTGTAAACAGTGTGCTTTTAAAACTCGAGAAACTTGCGTATGTATTTTCAGATAGGGTCTGAATTATGGCCACCCTCGTGGTATATATCAAGAATAATATGTATGTAAGAGAAAGGAAAAGAGAAAGAGAGAGAGAGAGAGAGGTAAAAGCTCGAGAGCACCGTTTTTAAAGATTTATCCGCGGTGTAAAATCGCTCTGCTTCGCATGTCCTCCGAGGCAGGTCCCTCTTGAGTTTGCTGCAGCGGTCTTGGTCGCCCAGTTGGTTGGAAACGGAAGTATATGTCACTGCCTTTGGAATAGAAATAAAATGGATATATGGTAGTAGCGCACATATATACTGGATATGGAACGATCGTCGCGAGAAATGGGATAAACTCTAGCAGAGATATATACAAATATAGATGTATATTCAAATATATTACAGAAAGAGAGAGATGGATATGGAAGGTAATGGCGTTTTTACCTGTGCGATAGTCGTGGCACGTGTATTTACGTTCTCGATCGTAAATTAAATTGCACCGAGAGGCTGGAACGCGTTTCGCACACAAGTTCGATATACACATCGAGCGCGTGTACGTGTAGAAAAGCTTGCAGCCCTCTCTCTCTCTCTCTCTCTCTCTTTTGCTCTTTCTCGTGTATACTCACCCACAACAATTCCTTCTCACTCAGTCTCGTTTGGACATTCTCCGAGAGTTCGTCTATCCTTTATTCTCTGCTCACGCAGCCTCCCTCGAATCCCAGAGTTTCGAAATTACTTCGGTACTTAATACCGATAATATAGGGTTGCCAGTGTTGTATCGTAGGCCCCCCTATTTCCTTTCCATCTCCGCTTCACTCCCCGCTCTCTTCGCTTATTCGCGATCCGCGTCTCACTACTTCAGCCAACACAAGGGGGGTGAAGCGCAGTACCACCGAACCAGAAAGTGGGTGGTGAGAGGTATATCCACCACGTTCGAGGTTACCTAGACCTGTAACCCTCCCTACCATTTACTCAAAGTTCTATACCTATATCTGTGTATACACATCTTTCCCTCTCTCCGCACCTCTCTTCTCCTGTATATATTTATATGTATGTATATATCATATACACCTAGGACATATATACACCGATACAAAAGCAGGGTATGGGGTTACAGATGGCCGGCTTAACTACGGCATATTATGCGAATTAATTACCCAACTCGGTTGCTGAGACAGACATATTATTTATCGCTACAAGCAATCCTGCTTCCCCACCAGAGTGAAAGCTCTTCCCATTGACGTATATTTCTATATCTGAAAGATCTGTACCGTAGAAGCTCCTCTTCAGCATCTAGAAGTCCTAATGACAACAATCCTACTTTTTAAGTTCGCTTTCAGATCCATCACATCTCTTTTTTTTCTTTATCTTTATCGATGCTTTTATTTGTTGAGAAACTGTTTTCCTTCTGGCTCCATAAAAGAAAGAAAAAAAACCTGGACAGAGCCAACAAAAGACTCGGATTGAATATTCGAAGCCAGAAGCGATCGGACGGAGTGGATATCATCAACAATATCGTAGTATCCAAGAACAATCGACTTTCAACGACGAAGAACAAAAGAAGAACAAATAAAAAAGAAAGTTTGCGATGGCTCATTCATCTCGCCCCGAGCGCGATCGGACCTTCCTCTTCTTCCTGTCTGCCTCTCTTCGCTCAGTCGATACCGTGTGCTATATGGCCATGAGAGAAAAAAAAGGAGAAAAAAGTTGTACGAAAAATAGAATCAAGGGGAGAAATGCAAAGAGTTGTGTCTGGTCACTGTGATCCTCACCGAAACTTTATGTCTGAAAGAAGCTGTATGGAAGGGCAATAATACTGAGGGCTCTTGTGTCAAACAGTGACTAAACTTTGTCTACAATCAGTGGCCACTGTTCGCGCCAAAACAAAGGGTCGCTTGCCAGCGTTCGGTTACCCTCTAAAATCTTTTTACACTCCCGCTACTTTTCCTGATCCCGTATGCCATTCATAAGTTACCCAAAAGACGTCGATACATTGACAAGCTTCGCAACTAACTTCAACCTCCCAAGATGGTTGCTTATACTGTTGGATTGATAGTTATACAACATGCGGGTGGATAATAAGATTGCTACGATCAACCATCCAGGATTGAGCATGAAAAACCTTTCTACCTCCTCAATTCAATGAAGCAAAAGGTACCTCTGCCTAATTCTGGCAGCAGAGTACACTTTTCCACGGAGTTTTATATCTGACAGGACTGCAAATTCAATGACCAATGGAATTAAGGCATCAACAAAATAACTATTCAATAATGGAAGTCAGAATATCTCTGGATTCATTTCTTCAGGTCAATCTAAGTAAAGGGTTTCTAGCAAATGACCCAAGAATTTGGGTGGTCTGGATCTCTGTTTTCTTTCCGTAGGAATCACTAGCACCAAGTTTTTTTTCAGTAGCTCGAGCTACACTTTAAATCCGTTGGCGCAATGCGGATCTTTCTTCTTCTCTGTCTTTCATCCATCTAGATATTAATAATGAATTTTTACGTCTGCCCAAGAAGCCACGAATTACTTGGTCAAGTGAGTCCGGAAAGGATCAACAAAGCTGGAGAGTAAGTGAGTGAGAAAAAGGAGTGAATAGGCTTTTGTGGCTAGCAGTCATGGCTGGACGAGCTAGTTCGCTGCCAGAAAAGATCGAGACAGAGATATGTGAAACAAAGAGATGCTGTGCCTGGTGATTTCCTTGTAGTAGCGGTGAAGAGAGTGGTGAACCGAAGGTATGGATGAAAGAGTGGTACGCGGCCTTACCCCCCGCCAGCGCCTTTCTCATGGTCCTTATAACATCCCCGCCGTGTGTTTGCAAGGTTGCAAAGGGTGGGAGTTGAGAAGTCTATGAAGGGGGTTGGTTGGGAGAAATGGCATCACAGAGCGTGGCAGAGGGCTCTGGAGAACCGCGGCAAGTGAGACAAGGCGCGAGATTTCTATGCGCGCGCAATCCACCATCCCGTTACACAATGTGTGTGCCTATTGTACAGAAATATATTCATATTTCATCGAGATTCAAGTTACAATACCGTTTGGATGCTTTTGAGCGTGACTCGAACATTCAAATATACAAATACCTAAAGGAATCTTGGTTTTGCTGAACGGACCAAATTCTGCTCCGGTGTACTCTTGATCTGCCACAAAGTCCGCCACTTCGATACATCGCTTGAGCCGGTGCCACACTTTTTCAAACCCTCTTAACAAACAACTCGCACAAAACTGTGTTCACCGTCAGAAGAAAAAGAGTCGAAATACAGATGGAGTTTTATATTTCGAGACATTCAAGAATCAGACCAACGGGTCGATAAAAAAAATACAAAAAAAATTTCCGCCCGATAAAGCAAGACAATGGGGGCATGTACAAATTATTCTTTCAACATTAATTATGGATAAATGGCAAAATGTACAGTTACACGTCACAGTTTCAGAAAATTTTGTTGAACACACCTTCCGAAAAAGTTAGAATGACCAAATGGAAGTAAAGGAGTAATGTTGACTGGAGAGTAAGAGAGAGAGAGAGAGAGAGGGAGAGAGGGTTGGAGAGTCCAAAAGGGACAAGACTATAGTTGATAGTAGAATAAGAGAAGCAAGGGACGTGGAAAGCCGCCGAAGACCATCGGGTCCTTGACGGACGCGAGGATCAATATCCTGCAATACCATACTCCGTATATATAAACCATATACCTATACATTTATATATATAAATATACATTGATATATATGTCGACTACCCCATTCTCATCGCCAATAAAACGCCATACCTATGTGTATTGTACGAGCTGCACCAGCATCAGCCACCCCAACACCACACCATCACCATCATCCCCGATATATCGTGTATATACCTATATGCTCATATATATACGAAACGATTCTTTTCTCCGGCTTCCTATTGGCCGTAAAACACTGGCCGGCTGAAAGGTTCAATTTTATCGCGAGAAGAGAAATATCGATGTTAAGGGTGGGGAGAGGAAAAAGGGGTGGGTTGGGCGGTAGCGACGGCGTCAGCGTTGGTACAGCAGCGCCGGCAGGCGAACTTGGGCTCGCGAAAAGGAGATAGCACAGAGCCAAAGAGAACTGCGAGTAGTTTCGTACATGTACGTGAGAGACGGTGAGAAAAAGCTATGGACAGATATATTGTGCATACATATATACATTTATATATATATTTAGTGATATCCACGAACCCCTGGCGTGTTCCGGTGAACGTACACCCAATACAACAGAACGTTATACACAATACACATCAAGCTTTTGCGCGAGAGCCCTCACACGAAAAAAAAACCTTGCTTTCTCTTTCTCTTTCTCTCTCTCTCTCTCTCTCTCTCTCTCTCTCTCTCTCTCTCTCTCT
>JACEOJ010000158.1:330707-399411 GCA_013761285.1 Campoletis sonorensis
TCTCTCTCTCTCTCTCTCTCTCTCTCTCTCTCTCTCTCTCTCTCTCTCTCTCTCTCTCTCTCTCTCTCTCTCTCTCGGCAAATACGTGCTTTTCTAGATATACTATTACGATGTACCTGTATATGTGCGTTATATATTGCCTCATATATAGATACAGAGAGCGGAGGGAGTAAGGATGAAATCGGAAAAAGTAATTCTCCCGAAGAATCTTTACTTTTCCATTCCTCTCGCTCTTCGCGTTGCTTCCGTTCTTTTTGCTTCTCAACTGAATAAATAACCTTAGACTCAAGTCTATTGACACATTTGATCAATATTTAATTATCTACTCCGAATTATGAAAGTGGCAAATGGTTCGAAAAATTTGACTTGTCAATCGAATTTTATGAGTCTCTGGAAACGAGTCCCAAAAATAACGCAATTATTAACTATCTCTTGTCGTCCGTAGAAATTTGGTCGCTAAACTTTCAAACAAATGCCGCCGGTTACCAGACAAAACTCTCCTGTCGACCCACTTTTTTCCATACACTTTACAAAATTCCATATTCTTTTCCTTCATCCCTATAGTTTCATCTTCTTTTTTATTTTTACTAGTTTCTACGTTGAATCCCATCGTTCAAAGTAACGTCTGATAATAGAAATCTTCGTCTGGGTATTTGTCACAAACGCAAGTCGAAGATTCTCAACTCTTGCAGCGCTCAAGAGACTTTTGCAGACAGAGATGTTTCATGGCGAAATGATGACGACATCATAACGCATATTCGCAACCCTCTTTCATAGCAGCTCGTCGCTTAAAACGGACCAGACGGAGGCGTGCCTGTTATATTTGCGAGAAATAAACGCGGATGCGCGAACGTTAAGAGGGTTGGTACCATATGAATATGGTATATAGATATGAAGCATAGATGCTGCGCGATTGGACGTTTTAACCCTCCAATCGTACTGCCTCAAGATATGACCGCCTTCCTCTATGATATGATATTATCATAACTGCCACCGCGAATTATTATTGGTTGACATTGGAGTCCTCGCTTCTCCCTTCTCTTTTTCACCCTCGGCTTCTCCTTTTCTTCGTTTCGTCGAGTGCCACCCCCGTTTGCGAACGTTCACGAGCTTACCCTCTTGTTCCATCGCGCGCATTCACCACGATCTTGTTTTCTCCCTTACACTCCCTCGTTTTCCTGCTTCTCAACGCGTATACCCTTATTCTACCGAGGGTGGCACACGAAGTGGGGATCTCTCTTTCTATCTCTCTCTCTCTCTCTCTCTCCCTCTCGGCCTCTTTCTCTCTGTGCCTCCTTCGTCCCAGCTCTTTCTCTCTCCCTCTTCAACCCCCCGAATTATGAGGATCAATACGCGGAGGAAGCTTGCAAGACCAGCGCCGACGCTACACTCTCTCCCCGGCTGCCTTCGACTCCGGACGTTATATCCTCCGCAAGCTTGCGACCAACGAATAATGGTACCATCACCCTTCTTCATCTCTTGACTTAAAAAAAAAGAAGAAAAAAATGCCTTTTCTGTCTATTTTTTGATTTTTTTTTTCTAAGATGAAAATTCATCTGAACTACGATTATATTTAGACATTTTCAGCAAAATATCTGTAATGACATTGCACTTCATTTTGTTAAGGATGAACCAACAAATTTCAACTTTTTTGTATGCATTTCAAATTTTAAGGCCTCAATAGCGTAAAATGTTTCGAGAAATGTCACAATAACTGCCTTAACGGCAAATAAAATAATTGGAAAACTCTAATAGTTTTTTTCCAATTAGGTAAATAGAAAAATTGGTGTAATCAAAAATACGTTATGGGTGCCCAGATGAGAACAAGAGAGAGAATGTAATTCGAACGACGAAGTTCGAGATGTCGCGTGAACTAAACGAGCAACAAAGCGCCCTTCGTGTTCTATCCGTGTTCGTCTTTCACCGCCCGATTTGGTGTATGGGGGAAAGTCCTATATCCAAAACTACCCCGAACTGTGCTCGTACGAGCAACGGTCCAGCTTTAACTTTCCCGAGTACAGTACAGTTTTCATTTGTTATTCAAACTTCACAAAACGTTATTTATGGTGAATAAATTGTTAAAGAAAAATACGACAGTGTCAAAAACCGTTTTAAACTATTCAAATACGAATAGAAAATGAGGTGGAATTACGATTTGATGCCATAGTTTCGTAAAGTTCGAGAAATTGAACTCGAGGTTTCGAAAAACCTGATCTGGCAAAAAAATGGAACTGATACGAAAAAAATTGGACATAAAAAATCACTTGAGAAAACAATAAGTCGATAAAAGTATAAATTTAGTTTAAAAAAATCAATCGACACAACATAAATCAGAAGAAAACTCTCGCCATCGTGTACTTGAAAGAATATTTATTTTCCCACAATTTAATCAACATGGAAAGAAATATTTTATAAACCGACACATTGTTGGATAAGTATAACTGTATATAAAGTATACACAAAGAGAGAAGAGTTTTCCCGAGAGAAGGAGGTTCTGAGAGTAGATAGAGTATCGTCAGGACGAAGGACGCCTCGAGACCCATCGAGTCACAGAGGGCTTGGGGCGGCTAGAAAAAAAGCGTCCGAGCAAAAAGGACCGAAGGGAGTGAATTTTTTATCGGTAAAAACTCCATTAGAGAAAAGCGTCGGTGTTTGTTATTGGTCATCCTCGAAAGACGAAGAGCAAAGGAGAAAGAGATAAAAGGAAGAAGAAGAAGAGACAGAGAATGAGGATTGTCCAGTACAGGAATACATACCCATCGATCCGCCGAAGGATATAGTGGATCCTCGTTCCTCCACCTCCAACCACTTGAACCCTCTTTTTACTCTTCACCTCTCGCTTTTCCTTCTCCCTTCTCCTGTACATCTCTTTTTCCTTCTTTTCTCCTCTTCGTTCTCTTCTCCCTCTGTCCAGGATATATTCTTCTCATCCACGCCCTCAGTCAACCCTCTGCCTCTTCTTTGGCTTCCATCACCTTTATCCATCCTTTCGTAGCATTTACGCTCCACTGGACAACTCATACTCTCAACAGTACATATAAATAAATCAGAAAACAAAGTCTGTATGCGACTGAACTTCCGAACAATGCGCTATTTTTGTTCATAAATGCTCCATATAAACGTTTTTCCGATTTGCTTATTCATTATTAAATCTCTCGAAATGTGCATCAAAAAGAAATCAATGCAGAAAAGTAATCCTCGCTGATGACAAAAAAAAACTCTTTTATAAAACGAAAGAATTTCAAAATTCGACAAAAACTTCATTTTTCAATATTTACCTGAAGGTCAAAATTGACCGCAGGTTCCAGGTTTAAATGGTTCAATAAAAATTGGACAATTAAAATGTCATTGAAGGGCTGTTAGAAACAGGGAAATGACACTGGCAACAGTATAATGATAAAATGTCAAATTATTCTTCATTTAGCACCAGACTCTTGATTCTGAACGATGAGAAATAATTTGTGGACGAACATAATAATAAATAAAAAGGTGTAAAAGATCAAGCCGTATTTTGAGAACAGTTGATATTTCCCAATGGTACGTACGGTAAAATACAAAGTGGATTCTGGAGCATTATCGAAGAAAGAGACAAGATCGATATGGCGATTGTTAGAGATCGAACGAGATCGGAGTTTCGTTTTTAGCCAGCTCATCTATACTTGCTCCATTGGTATATTTTCTCTTTGCAGTTTATATATGTGTACGAATGGTTAAAGGACTATTCAACTCTATATATAGATGTATAAACGTATAGACACATACATATAGACGCTTAGAAATAAATAGAAGACCATCAGCTGCCTCGGGTGATGGAACCAGGAGGATCTGCGAATAAGCGGAGCCCTCGTGGCTCTGCCGGTAACGTATAATACGGTATTGAACTACAATAAAAACGATTCTGCTGGCAGGTCCGGGACTCACGGCAGGCTGGTCAGTCGACGTTTTCATGAGCTAGAGAGAGAGAGAGAGAGAGAGAGAGAAAGAAAAAGATGGAACGAAACCGAATGGATCTCTCGCGAATGTTGGACGAATGGAGCTAGAATGAGAGAGAAAGAGAGAATGCCTGTAGGGAGTAAACGAGAAGAAGAGAGGGAGACAGACAATGATTCAGAGACGAAGAGGAGACCAATTCTGGGATATATTCTGTCGTTGGTGTGCCATGCCGTTTGTGCGCCACGAGAGATGGAATGAGCAAAAGGGACCGCGACTATATATGCAAGAGAGGATGGGAAAGACGAGGAGAAATAGGATGAGGAGTGTGAGAAGGAAAGAGCCAGGGGCGTTGGTGAAAAAGAGAGATTGTGAGAGAAACAGAAAGAGAGAAAGAGAGAGAGAGAGAGAGAGAGTGAGACAGAAAGAGAAAATGACCAGAACGGGCGTTGGAATAGCCTCAACTGGACAGCACGAGGACGACTGCTCACTGGACTACCTACTTTTATATCGCTCGGGAAATAATGGGATTCCCATCATGAAGTGGATTTCCCTTGGGAGTGGTGGACATCGATGCACGCGTCAAGAGATCCTACACAGCCGTATCTACTTTTCCTCACTCACTCTCTCCCTCACTCTTTCTTCCGGGTCTACTTCTAACGTATAGTATTTTTTTAACTTTTATTTATTTCCAAATTTCATTATTGTTATAAATTTTGTACATTAGAACGATCGTATATTATTTTAAAATAGACACATTACGTTATTTTTCAATTTTTTTATTTCGACACGAACTTGTATTCTTATGCCGAATCCTTTCTTTCTTCTACGTCCATGTATTCGTGCAAAAACACATATACTCGCTCGTGTATAACATCGACCTTACATCCCTCCTCGAAAACGATCCTGAATTCCCACCACCCTCACTCTTCTGATACTAACCACCCCTCGCTCACCTGTCCGACCGTTCGAGTCTGTTCCTCCACTTAACAACCTCCGATTATCGCTTACCAGCTGTCTCAGTTAATTATGCACCACATCTCGAAGGCACATTCGACGTGATTGATAATTATCCTCTTTCTCTCTCTCTCCCTCTCTCTCTCTTTCTTTTTTCTTGTCTTCGTCATTATTTCTTCGCTTTTTTTTGTCCTCGAGCAAATCTACTCCAGCGTATCCGCCCATCAGACGTTCCTTCCAATAAAATTAACAATTTTTTGCTACATTTGAACTTGGAAGTCAAATAAATTCAACACAGCATTTATTATACCATTTCAATTATTGATCATCTTCGACAAAAATTTATATAATAATGATAAAAAGGACCTAGACTTGATGCAAAAAATATACAACGAAAGCAGCTTATTTCAGACAATAATTCGCCGGGTATTTTGTAAAGTATTTGCCTCTCTACTACTAGTAAATTTAAAAGAATCAACATTTTGCACATGGACGTACAAATCTTTATCGTACTATTATCAGAGATTTCGTTACTTCCCAAAAGACTTTATTTATAAATCGTGATGAATTAAATATTAACTATTATCGAAACATTGAATTCTCAATGACAATTTATTCGATTTAATTGATCTTTGTAGTTTAAAATTATTTTCCTAGCCCTGATTAATTTTTATTTTTCATAAATTTGGTTGTATCAATAAATTATTGAGTAAAGAAAAGTTTGATAAGTCTGTGCAGTTGGAAAATTAAACCAAAAGTCATTTGGCATATTCTGCGAATTATATGAACTCATCAATCCCCAAAACCATGTTTTACAATAAATAAATATACATTACTCATTTCATTGGATTCACATGATTTAATTTTTATAAACCAGAAGATGATGCGAAAGTTGTAAACTTTATTTTTAAATAACAGGCGCCTATTTTCAGGCCAATAACGCCATCTAAATGTAAGAGAAACAAACTGCATTCCACGAGGATTAAAAAAAATTATCTACGATGGACAACGCAGCTGCTTTCATTATTGAAAACAGCCGAACGAACTTTTTCCAAGCTCCGCTTTCTTATCGATTCATAATAAAAAGGAAAAGATTTGTCAAACTCCAACAGAACCTACGAGAGCTGACAGTCGATAAGACAGAAATTTTTATCTGGAGCTTACACAGTTCATCGATTAGAATCGAAAGGGTTATTTTTTGAAAAATATTGCAATCAGAAAAATCTTAATTTTTGATTTCAACATAGATGTGTTTATTAAGGCTTATCGTTGTAGGATTACATTTGTAACATTCACATTAAAAAAAACCTTAATTCCAATAGAAGGAAAGTCGAATACCGTCGATTACAGTGATGTTTGTAAGGTCGTACAGAGTTCATTAATTAACCCAATTACTCTTGTTAATTATTCCGATAAATATAATGATTTCGAGTGGTATTTAGATCTGTACAAATGCACGTACAGTCATAAGAAAATATTCAACTGGTATTTATTTTCAATTAAATGAAACATTCTCCCATAAACACACAGAATTACAGAATATGATCTTTTGCGGGGTTATAAATAGGGCTTTTAGTAGTCAAATATATTTATATGTATGTTAACGAATAAAATATGGCATCAGATAATAACAGATCATTCATTAAATTCGTTATTTTTTTTAAGTTTTAAATAGCACTGGAATTTACAGTGAATAGTGTTTTTATGTTTTTTTTTTTTTTTTTTTTTAACACTTCAATAGTCAATTCACGTTCAGCGCCATAATCATGATTAAACTCGATATAATTTAACACAGAGATCGAATGGAAAAAAGACTTATTGGCTCACACCTGTTGAAAAACTCTAGATATATGTATTTATAGACGTTTGATCGTAAAATCAATTCCTTCGGTCGAATAAAAATAACTTATTAGTTTCACGATTTAATTGACTCTATATTCGATAAATAGGTTTTTCAGTTCTTTTTTATAACGAAGATATTTTTGTCTTTTTATTAAATGACACATTTTTCGATTCTTTCTTTTATTTCATGAGATAATATTTTAATATTTGTGTCACGTGTGACTGAATATTGTTGTATGTATTTATAATATTTTATTTTTTTCAAGCTCTCGAAGAACTTTGATCAAGATTCGTCGATACTGTTCGCTAGATCACGAATTTTGAAGAAAACTACGTCATTCACAGTACATTATTTAAGTGCAAATTCGACAACCACCGGTCAAATGCTTTTCCAGCTCTGATTTCTTTCTCAATCTCATCCACCAGATGATAATTGAATTACAAATTCTAGGGAACACTAATTGCAATAAAAATATACCTTTAAATATTTCGTCAACAATTACAAATAAATACTATGATTCAAAAAGATAAAGCATCTCGTCAACGATTTGAAAGTTATATTAATATTTTTCAACGATAAACCTGATTGAAAAAAAACTCTATTCGTCATAATTATAAAAAACATGATGCTGCAGCCGTTCATTTATTCGACAACATAATATTCGAGTGACTGGGTTTATTATAAAAATAATAATGAACGATTCAATTAGATTTTTTAATAATAATAACAAAGCTAAGGTTTTAGTATAAAAAATCACAGGAAACAAATCCATTTTGCCGATTCATGCTCCGTTTCGTTCAATTCCAGGTGACAATTAGTCTCTCAATTATCATGCATCTCAGAAGTTTCTTTCCACTCGACCGTTTACCGGTGGTTTAGGAAGAAATGTTAAACATCCAAACGTTTTAAGAGTGAACAGAATTTTACGACAAGAAGTTTGAAAGTATGTGTAGTTTTTGCTTGACGTCGAGGTGCTAAAGTTTCGTTTTTACGTTAAAAGTTCATAACAATGAATATTGTTATTCATATTTTTCTGAAAGTCGAGTTTTGAAATTTTGCTTATGTTGCACAATATTGATGCACAAAAAACACAAATAAATCGTATTGTGCTTGAATATCGAAATAACTCGTAAAATGGATAATTAATTATTAAATCGAGAATAATTATGAGGAAGCGTAGAAAAATAAGAGTCAAATGTTTGTTTTTCTTTCAAATAATAAGTCGTACGACATGTCGACGAGTTTACGTAAAAAAACAAATTTTTTTTGGCATCCCTTCAACGTGATCACGCTTTTCCCTGTGCTTTCAAAGTAAATAAAAAAATCTTCAAAACACCATAAAAAATCTTTCAATATAATTTGCCATGCTCTCTCATCTCGATACGAAAAGGTGCCGAATTTTTAAATGCCCAGTTCTTCGAGGCCGCTAAATCCTAAGCTACCTGCTCATATTTCGCTTTATTAATGTTACTCGCCAAACAACAAGCTAAAAATACGCCGACCAATGGAAAGAATGCAACGCCAATTGCACTGCCAGCCACCAATCCGATGTTGCCATTAATGAAATCGATTACTCGATTGTAGCAGCCCTGAAATTTTTATTTATTTATAATTAATCATTAAACCTATAAATTTTCTTCAATAAACAATTACAATCATGCATTCCTGTTGAATTCAATTGTAAACGTAATAATTTCATTTTGAATTTCTAGTTGCATAAAAAAAAAATGAAATATTTAAATTATTCATAAATATTTCAATGTTTATTCAATAAAAATAACGTCAAATCTGTCGAAACTTACTTCGGTGTAAATATTAGCAGAAATTTTGACATCACAATCCTGAACGATGCAGCACGACTTCGGAATGTCCTTTGGAGGTTTCATATCGAGCCAATCAGTGTATGCTCGATTTCCACAACAATTAAGCTACGTTAACAAACCATCAAATAAATTAATTGTCCTCAATTAATAAATATACAGATTTTTTAAAGCCAAGTATTTTAAAATTAAAAAATTAAAATGTTTTCCCACCTTTGACTGCATGGTATCAATGTGACTAGTTTTGTCAGGATCGATATTATAAACCGCAAGACTGTCGTTCAAACTCTGATCAAATCCCTCGGTAAGAGCATTACGATAAGCATAAACCGAGGCTCCAGCTCCGAGCTCAAGTAGCGCCACCACAGCTAAAAAGGCTCCGTACTATTGCAAAATAAAAATCCATTATCTACCATGAAATTGTGACAGAAATTATTCAGTTTATCAGAACGATATCGATGAGTGAACGCTTAGTTATTGGCTCTGACGATCATCAAAGTTAAGCAGCCTCAAACGGGGTCAATACTTGGTTGGGTGACTGCTTGGCCGTGCACCGACTACCAAGTGGTGCACGTACCAAGTGAAAGTGGGCAACACCCGGGGGGTACCATAAAAACAGGGTAAAAAAGAGTGGAGTAAAAATAAAAACGAAATATTTTCCTCTCAATTGCAATTATATGATGAAATCATATCGATAAACATTTGTGATGAATTTTCCTCGAAAGATATTGAAAGTCCCAACGATAAAGAGTCTTCTAAGAAATACTTTTCGATAGGAATGAAGTTTGATTCCAATTTTTTGATTATTTTGATAGATTTCAATCAATGGCGAGTATCGAAATGCATAAAAGCTTAGTCAATCCAATGCATCGTGTGTTTCAGGTAAACATTAATTTGAAGTTGCCGTAAGAAGGGTGGAAACCAGTCCAGGGAATAAGAGCTCTTATCGATCGGACGCTCGTTAACCCAAGGGGTTTAACTTCCAGGCACTAAAATAGTCGCTTATTTTATGCATTTTTTAATGAAAAATGTTTCATTCAATTCTCCATGAGAAATAAAGTTGGATTTCATTTACAAGTAAATATCAACGAAATGGAATGAAATTTGTTGAAATTGAAGGTCGAGCTCTTTATTGGGAGACAATGTGACGAACTTATGACAATGAACTGTTTGAAAATTTCATTTTTTTGTAATAAATATGTTCGCTTTTTGGAGTTCTTTAATATAAAATATTGATTTAATTAATTTAATTAATGTACTTACGAGATAAAGCAATGCCGGATGACCTCGAGCTGTGCAGCAACAGGCAAGAGTCGAAGCAACTACAACGAGAGCTCCAAGGCAAGCGAGAGCCAACAATGCAGCTCCACTACCCTCAACACTCATGTCGACATAGTCTCGCAATTGTATCCTCATGTAAATTCCAACACACAGCATCAAAACGCCGGAACACTTGACATAAAAATTTTAATAAAAATTATGAAATTGTATGTTTAGATTTTCGGATATCCAACGATTTTTAAAATAAAAGTGACAATTATCTTTGACGGTGTTGATATTTTTGACAACCATACTAAAAATTTATCAGTTCTTTAACTCTAGGCATTTATGATGAAATAAAAAAACGACTCCCGTTTGTTTACATCAAAAAACTTATTTTTTGCAATCTCTCGTAACGTTTTTATCGTTTTTTAAAGATATCAGCTTTTCAAAGATTTTTAAATGCAGCTTTATCATACACCGTTCTCTTCGTTATCAAAAAACGAAGAGAATAACGCGGAATTAAACCTTATTGTGGAATACGAGGTACATTTTACGTTAAGGCAAATATTGGGGTTGTTTTTGACCCCTGTGGAAATTTCTATCGCAAAATAAATTTTGGGAGTCTTGGGACAATGTATCAACCTGCATTGGACCAGAAAATAGGTTGATGATGAAACATATCAACGTCTAGGAATTTTGTAATTGTCTGTAAAATCATGTTTTGGAGTGCGATCAATTTTCAACTCGATAAATCTAAAATTTGGTTGGCAATTTAATTGGGAAAGGTAAAGGATTTACTTTGAAAACGTTGGTACGAAACGTCTGAAATATGTCGTAACAAAATGTCTCTACCGACGTTTGTACTTCTGGAATGAATCAAATCTAATTAGCGTTATTTTTATTTATTTTTCTCATTTCCGATATGATATTATCAACAACACCGACCGCTCTCAAACTCGGCGATAATGAAATTGTAGTTCCGGCAGTTGATGAAAAATATCCGAGAAATGACAAAAGTAGATTGATTCGAAATACAGTAAAATAAGTTCCTTGAAGGGATTAAAAAAGCCACAAAAGTTTATTACAACCATCGTGACCGATACAAATTGAAAATCAATGGCAAATTGTAGTGAAAATGGTTTATTCAATAAAAAATATGAAAACAGATGGCAATTAGTGGGACAACTTTTTTTGTGCAATATTGCGCAGCAGTTTTACACAAGAATCTTGATTCTGGGACGAAAACGTCATTATCCATTTTTGATTTATTTATTTTCATTCTGTTCCCTACGAAGGTTGTCAGATCGTTGGATTACAGTAAATACGTTTAATCAACTTACCCAGAAGGCAAAATTAAAGAGCATCAGAAGAGTCGTCATACAAGCCATCGCGGCTATGGTTTCCAAACGTTTCCCCATTTCTTTTTTTTTCGGTTCTTTTTGTCGTGTCAATTGAAATAATTTCTTCTGTCGAAAAATTCTACCTTATACTGTATATTTTTGTTTTTTTAATAAAATGTGGAACTGCGAAAAATACCACCAGCCTCACGTACGAACGATCGATTTGTACGCTCTCCGGATGAAGTTGCGTGCGTGGCTTCTCGGGAAACTGGCGCATGCGTTCCGATTCTCACGTCCACAAAGGATCCACAGTTAGCGCACATGGATTAATTAAAAATATTCGCGGAAAACGGCAGATAAAATGACGACAGATTCTTGAACATTGAAAAATTCAAATACTGCAAATCTGAATGATAAATTTTTCAGAACCTTTTCATCAGGATTCTATAATTTGATTACAGGATTCCATGAGCATGATTTCTCTTTATTTTTTTTTATTCTTTATTTTTTTCAGAAAATTAGATTTAAAAAACTGTACGACAACAATGTTCGTATTCAATTCTATACTCAGTCAACAATTAACCTTAAAAGAAACCCACGATCAAGTTCCTGAGGACGGAGAGAATGATTTATACGATGAAGTCACATTTTTTGAACCCTTGATTATAAAAACACTTGAAATCGTGGAGACGTTGCGACAAAAAAATGTAAAAATTAAGAAAATTTGAGATTCTCGTAGATTCACCCATTATCCCGTTTCCGGGTTCAAGGGTGAAAGAAAAGAGTATCAATCTGTTGGATGAACACACTTAACAGATTAAAAAAAAGAGATCCAAAATAATAATGACAAATAAATAACAGTCCATGGCGAATTTTTAAATAATATTTTTATTGACTGACGTATTTACCTCGTTGGATTACATGCACACTTTTATTACCAATAAAATAATGTTAAAAATCATTTGTAGGACGCCGATCATACATTCTACATTTCGGTTAATGTGGATAACCGTCGTAATCACTTTAGGATAAATTTCGTGCTTTGGGACTTTTTTGTCTGAGAGAAAAAACATGATCTTGTCATGCGTGTGAATGGAGCTCACAAAAATATGATTGAATCAGATTTATTCGAGCTCGTACTACATGCTGAGAAATGATTAAAAACAGAAAAAAATTAACGACTTGTACAATGATCGTGGTGATGATTCATTGACAAAACGTTTGCGAAATGGAAATTTCTCAACATCGTGATTAGTGAATATATCATCGAAACGTAAGTACTTTGCAATAATTAGATGGTATTCGACGTTCGATTGAACGAGCGTTTTAATCGAAATGTCAAGTTTGAGTGAAAATATAACTCATGATTTATTTGACTTGAACAGCACGATAATGATGCGGCGACACAGCGGAGTTGTCAACATTTTTGGTATAATTCAACAATACACTGGGCCACATAACGTTATTATCACCAACGACAGCTGGTTGTCGAACTTTTCTCGAATTTCGTCTCGATCTTCTCATGCTCGTGATTCTTGCTGGTAGAGTCACATGATTCTTTGAGGGACTCGTAGAATTATTGATAGTTTGGACGCTTGAATCGAGTCGCGTTTGATTGGTTGTCAGTTGACTTAGTTGAAGTTGGATCATTTTTTCGGTGCAATCGACGTTACTTTTGTTGGAGTTGTTATTATCGTAATCGCTGTTAGAAATGTTGGATTCGTCAGAATTGTCATTATTTAATGATTCGTTAGCGAAGTTGTCATTTTTGGTATCGAGACTGAGTTTGTTGAGATCAACGATCGACCAACCATTTTGATTTCCGCGATCTAGAGATTCATCGAAGCTCGAACTGTCGTCGAAGGTAAAATCGTTGACACGAATACGTGAGACGCTGTCATTGGAAGCTTCGAAATCCTTATCGTCCTTCTCGGTCTCATCATTGTTACAAAATTCATCAAAAAGTTCTATTGGACTTTTGGCCTCCCACTCGATACGCTCGTCCCCAGAAGTTTCCTCGTTCTCTTCGTCACTCAACGAAGTTCCATCTCGTTTACTGCTCTTTATGTCACCAATGGTTTTAAAATATATGCTGTGATCGTAACGATAATTCTCCAAACAATTACTATCGAGGTTGCAACTCGATTGATAATTAAATGTTCCGCAACAATTGATACGACAATTCTCATCGGTTCGAGACTTTCTACGATGAGATCTTCGCAGATTATGGAAACGTGGTGACCAATTTGGATCTTCGATTACTATCTTATTCGACGATATACTCCAACGAGGTTCCTGCTCTTCCTGCATCGTCAAACGTCCACGTGACAGCCTTTGCGATCGCAGACGATTGTAGCCTCTCGCTAAAGCTGCCCATCTCTCTATTCTCTGGAATATATATTCCGTTTCTTCACTCCACCATTCGGACAAACCACGATGCAAGGAAGCCCCCATTTCTTCGGTCATCGCAATCGCCATGGCTTATTCTTTGCTTTTTTCTTTTTTTGAAAAATCTTCTATTTTTGCAATAAAATCGGTAAAATTAAACAGACACAGTTTTTTTTTTAACATCGATCTACATTTAGCTGTGTTTCGAAATCACGTGAGCCAAAAAAAAGGATAAACAACAACTTTCAAATTCTACTACTACACGAATTGTCAATGAAAAATTGTATCTGTCTAAGGGATGTGAAAAAAATCTTTTGACAGATCGGCTGACGAGTCGTTACTGCGGATCAAAGCTTGTGCTGCACCGAGATTTATAGCTGCGTCGCATCCCGAAGCACCACAGAGACTTGTAAAGCCATTTACCGATCTTTGATTACGCAAGCTTCGTGTTTGACCATGACCCTCGGGCTTGTGCACTGCCACGAGTGCTTTCTAACAGATCCAAATTGTATACCTTACAACAACGACTTAACAAGTATATATATATATATATCAATAAGCGTCGTTTCGATTATTCAACCTGTCACTAGAAATATGTTCTCCGCGTAACACCACCTTGTGTCATGTTTTTTTTTTTATCTAATTAGGGCTTCTCCGTGAAACTCGTTACGTTTTCTTTCAAGGATACTCGGTTTGGATTCATTGAAAGTTTGACATTCGATGAAAATCGAGGAAAAATTTGATTGAGTCGTGTCGTGTCTGGTTCGGATGAAAAAAAAACTTTGTTTTTCAGATGTTTTTTCTTTGTTTTTCGTAGGAACGCGATCGTTTCAATTGCAACCAGTTTTAATTTTGTATTTTATTATAAAAGATACACGGTCCATCTGTTGAACATATTTTGAAAGAAGAAAAAATACTTGGGTTTTCAGATTCTAATCGAACACGACGCTTGGCGGCAAAATCATCAGATACAATTTTTTCCAAGCTAATTTTATGAAATTTTGCATTAATCTTCTTGAGCAGTTCGTTACTTCGCAACTTTAAAGTTGCGAAGTTACGAAAAAATACGATTTTTCACAACAAATAACTCGATTTCTAGACGGTAAAACTTTCTCGAAATTTTACCCACAGTTGAGTTTTATTGTTAAGAAAGGTTCGTACGAATTTCAAAGAATTAAACTTGGAATTCTCGTAATAACGCATGTATGACGCGTGAAACTCCTTAAGACTACTTGATGCTTTAGTTGAAGGATTCGGTTGTTGAAAAAAATGATGGATTGCAGAACACGGACGAATCGTTGGTGCCGCGTCAATGTTATAATTTGATATTTCTTAGAAAATGTTTATTTGACTCCGCTTACAAAGTCAGAGAAACATAAATAAACGAATAAATAAAATTGCAATGATTGGGAACAATTCCCTGATGGAAAAGTACTTCCCACTCGTTCGAAGAAGATTCGAGAGTTGGAACAAACCCATGAGCGTCAATCACGATTGGTCTCATCGACGAGCGTAAAATATTATGAGGTAAAGAGAAAAATTGCCTTCTCGTACGAAGTTAACGGAGTTACGTTAGCTGCCAATCATAAGGAAATGCGGTGGTGAATATTGAGTGAACTCAAAGGGGATGATGGTGCCATCGAGTCACGACGAGAAAATTGTTTATCCCGGGCTCCGACAACGGGAATTAAAATTCACGGAAAATACTCCTGGGAGGATGTAGCATCGAGTGTATAAAAGTCGCTGGCTAAGACTACGATCTTAACACTCATTCAGCAACCGGCGTTGGCGAAAGATCGTGGGTAAGCGATTTTTCTAACATTTTATACCGAAGATTTTTCTTACCATTCGTCCGTGGACTTCTAATGTCAAGTTTTTTCAAATTCATTTGCAGATCTTAAGGAATATTGACCTTTAAATTGCACTAATTGACATGAGGGTAATTCCGACCACCTTCGTCTGCCTAATGGCTCTCGTTCTATTACTCTGCGGACTCTGTGACGCTGTTGCTGAAGTCGCTCCCAACGTTCATCGAAGATTTCGAAATCGTTTGCCATCTCGCGGGTACTATTCTCTTTTTTTTTTATTAAATCGTTTAAAAACTCTAAATAATTACTACGACGATCACGAATTCTGTCCTCATTGTTAAAGCAGAACTTTTGGAATAAATCTGTTCGTCATTTGGTCGTGAATAAAATAATGAAGTGACGAAACCGAAAACTTTTGAATTATTGTTCGTAGATATTCCGGTGACGATTTTGTTGTCGAGGATGAAGATTCAATGGAACTTAACAAACGTCAACTCTTCGACGATTATGGGCACATGAGGTTCGGCAAACGAGATCGATTCGACGACTATGGACACATGCGATTTGGTCGTAATCACGAATAACGAGTCACAATATTTACCACCGACGAATTACTCGATTTCTGCAGCTATATTTATTAGAAAAAAAGTGTAAAAACCAGCATATTTAGTGCACAATTGTATCGTAAATACATGAAGTAATAAAACTTATTTTACATTGCAAATTAATTGGAAATCATGATAATTTATTTGATGCCCAGTTAAGTGAAGAGCAAGAAGTCAAAAATTCTTATTTGAAGATTTCCGTGACTCGGTGGTGCATTTTTTATCTCAAATTTCATTTTCGTGTCAATAAATTTTGACAGAATTCTTGAAAATGATTTCCAGTTTCAACGTCGTTTGGGTTCATTCATTTTTTTTCAGTGTCACTTATTTTTTGCACACATATTCAAAAGAGCGTCACTATATTTCTTCGTATCCGTGTAACAACGTTTCATCGGGTCGTAAGATACGAATCTTGCCATTTTGCAAGCAGCTGTTCGATTTTGAACCTCCATATTGTCATCCAAAAATGTGTTGGTTCCTGAACGTCTGCCAAGATCGTAATTGTTGTAACCAAGAATTCGTCGATATAGAAACCACGGCACATCCGGTATTGAGGATGCTTGCGGAAGTCGAGATGGGATTTCAAAGTGGGGTGGAAAATCATCTCTCAAGGTTGTTCGATAATCAGTAGGTTCGATGGGCTTTGGATATTCCAAATCAGTTAAAACCAGAGCTTCCTTGTGCTCATTTGTCCTTGAAAGGATATTGAAACGAAGAAAGAAAGAAAATGAGAAGATATTTTCAATGAAAGAATAAAAAATTACTCAGTTTTTAAAAATTTGAATAAATACATTTTTTTTAATGTACCAAATAATATTTATAATATTATGATAAGTTCATTTGAATCGTCGAGTGTTATTTCGAAAAATGTGCAGAACTGGCCCATTTAATTGTTTATTTATATTTAAGTAACTAATTATTAGGAAATGGATTATCAATTAGACTTTAAATTGAAATAAACAAACGAATCTTTGATGGATTTATAAATAATATAAAATATAAATAACCGCAATGGTATCATACTCAGTTAATGGAAATGAGTAGAAATTCAGCAAACTACGATATCGCTGTTCTTCTTCATATTCACTCTTGGTATAAATTTGTTCGGTGGAAGCACGAGTTACAGAAATACCAATTGGTTCGTCGTCCACGCCGAGACGTTTGTAAGTAGATTGACGTAAATTTTTTATCCTCCTGCCACCTTTCTCGTCTAGTGAACGTAATTGCCTGGAATATTTGTTCAGCGAAGAATAATACGAATATTACAAATATTTTAATTTTAGGGCATAAAGAAAATGCAGCAAATGTGGAATATTTTAACTTCTTTGGTCGAGTTCCTTATTTTTTAAATCTTTTATTTTTACGATTAATAAAACTTTAAAGTTGTCCAACATTTTCACACAGTTTTCTTGAGCTTATCAACTGTAATGTTTCTTTTATTTCTTTAAATCGAACTCGTATTAAAATTCTGATGAATTTCCGTTAACAAGCAATAGTTAAAATCGACAATAAAAAGTTGAGTTACCAGTCGTGAATCTTGACTTTTGGGCTGTACGAAGGTGGACCACTTATTAAAATAGGTTTTAGTTTCTTTACTTTCGCAGGAGGCAGAAAAACCGACTAAAAAATAACATTTTTTTGTTAATCAATGAAGAAACGAAAATTTCACGTAAAATAATTGAAAAATGTATGATTGAGGAAGAATTTTTTAAATATTATGAAAATTTGGATATTGCATCGCAGTTTTAATTCTCTACTTAATTATTTTACATACATTGGTCGTAACACAATGCCCCATTGTGCTATTTTCTAAGACGATTCTCCATGCACAAAAAAGTGTACGTTGATGAATAAAAAATGTTTAAAAATGTCGGTTTCCTATTAATGCGCAGCGGTGTGCTGGTTAATCCCCAGCACATTGACAGTTGACAGTTCGCTGTCATGGAAATGCGAGAGACACGAATTATTTTTCAAACCCAACCACAAAATTTGGTTCCAAAATGGCAAAAGACAAAAAAAGTAAAAAGTACGCGTTTAAGGAAGATGAGAAATGCGCAAAGCACGAAGCAAAACTTGCGGCGGATAAGCGAGTCCAGGAAGAAGAAATAACAGAAGAAGAGTTTTCGAAGACTGGCGACGAAATAATTCATGAAAAACATGAAGAAAAGGAGCTCCCGTTTGATGATATACTTGCTGACCAACGACGGAAATACAGTTTGACACAAGAATATATTTATTTGTTGTACAACGACCTTATCAACAATTTTGTGAAAAAGTAATTCCGTCGATTTTTTTGAAACCCTAAGTTAGCAAATTCGAAAACTTCGTCAAATGCGTGTTTCTAGAAGCATTTTTTTCGAAATATTATAAAAATGAATGCAGGTTAACGCTTAGTTTCACAGTAATTGACGTTAATTTAGGAAAAGTGCGACTCAATTTTCACGCCAAAGATCGATTTTGGCTTGGGTCAAATTGACCCCAAGTTGAAACTCAGGCTTAAATCTAAGCATAATCACAATTGTTTGATATTTATTGAGTATTTATCGAAGGTGGGAAGGTACGTACATTCGCAAAACCATCGCAGCCGATGAGTCACTTGATCAAAAGACAGAGAATGCGGAAAATGAAGAGTTGGATGAAACATCGGACAAAATAGACGAATCATCGGACTTTGAGAAATTGGATAACGTCGATTGGAAATTAATCGAACCAGATGAAGATGCGGAAATCATTTTTATTAATGGCAACTCTTACAAGGGACGTATCAGCCGGAAAAAGATGGAAGGCCAAGGCGTGTATCGTTGGCATAACGGATGTCAATATACTGTGAGTATGATAATTAAAAAATTAATTAAGGAAAACCATTTTTTTAAGTTGGAAAATGATCTTTGCTATATTTTTGTCACTTTTAATCACTTTTTTGCATTATTCGTCAATCAGGGTCATTTCGAAGATAATGAAATCAATGGAAAGGGTCGCCTTGAGTGGCAAAATGGTGCTTGGTACGAGGGAGACTTCCAAAAGGGTTATCGTCATGGAAAGGGTACCATGGTGGACAAAAATTATAACATTTTGTACATCGGTCAATGGGAACATGGTCGAAAACATGGAAAAGGGTTTGTAGTTTTACCACCAACAGAATATGACAAATAAACTCCAAGTTTTGAGGCAAAAAATATATCGTTTATCAAAATGATCTTATTTTTTATTCGTACAACGATTAACGTAAAAACATCCTCCGTAATTTCGATACGACGACAATGAAAATTTCAAAATTTGTATAATTCTCACGTCATTTGAAGACATTCTTCGAATATGAACCCCAATTTATTTATTTATTGTTATAATTGATTAAACATTCTGAACGTAAATAACGAGCGCATGAAAATTTCTAAGACGTCAATTCCGAGAAATGTTCATCTCTTACACGTGCGTCAATGATTTTTTAAATTTTCTTCAACTTTGTCTAGAAAATATTGCTTTTATCGAGGCTTTTATCCTCGGAAAATTAAACAACAATCGCGACAAATTTTCATAAATGACTGAAATATACTAAATGAATGAAAAAAAAAATGTAAAAATGTAAAACTGTTGTTGTTTTTTGCATGAATGAAAAACGAAGATACTGCACTTTTAAAAACGGAGGTTCATACGACGGCGATTGGATAATGGACAAACGAGAGGGTGTCGGAAATTACGTTTATTCAGATGGTTCGCGTTACGTTGGAAAATGGAAAGAAGGATCTCGACATGGAACGGGAACGATGACTTGGCCGAATGGTGATGTTTATCGAGGCGAATGGAAAAATGGAGCAATGCATGGGTAATAGATTCATTGAAAAAAAAACAAAAAAACGTAAAAAATATTTCGTGCACTGGTTTCTGTTCAAAAAATTGAAGAAAAAATTTATTTTCATTTTAAAAATTGAAGAGTTTATAGCTCAGAGGGTTGAAGGGATGGAATGGGCTCGTAAAAACTTCCAAATAATTCATAAGCAGGAAAAAAAAATTATTTCGATAATGTACATCATTTATTGTTAGAACAATAAGTTTCTCTTCATAACAAATCAGACTCGCTCTGGTTTATGTTTCGAAATGAAATCGATTCCGATAAATGATTGAATGTGTTTTCCAGTTACGGTGAATACACATGGAACGGTTTTTTGAACAAAACACTGAGCTGGCCGCAGGAAGTATGTTATATGGGCGACTGGCACGAGGGAACTCGTACTGGTAGAGGTAAATCATTTATTAAGTAGATCAAACTAATTAATGGGCACGAAAGAACATAATTAAATTAGCCTTGATAAAATGATTCAGGCCAAATAACTCTCAATTCGATCGGAGGTGCAAGATACGCAGGAGAATGGAAGAAAAATAAAAAACATGGAACGGGGACAATAATCGGTAAAAACTTATAAAAAATATCGATACTCAATGAATTTCTTAATTATAATAAATCAATAGGGAATTTTTTCGTATTTTCTTCCATAGGCAATAACGGCGAAATAACTCACGGTGATCCGCTCTTCGAAAACGATATTTTGCTGCCGGTTGGTCAGCGAGAAAATCATTCGAAAATTGATGAAACGGAAAGGCCGAATAAAGATGAAAAAAGAGGCAAAGAAATTTATTCGAAGAGCAAGAAATTGGACGAAAAAAAGTAAGATGAAAAAATCATTTGAAATAAACATTTAATGGAATAAAGTAAATGTGAAGGTCGTGATTTGAAAAAATGGGTTTCCGGATCTTTTAGACCGATCGAGAAGTCTGGAAAATTATCAAAAGCTCGTATGACAACAATTTCACGTCCAGAACAATATATTTCTCTGGATTATTACATCGATCGATTACGAGTTATAAAAACGAGTGAAAGTTCTTCCTCTTTCGTTTCTCTGGCCTCAGAGAAATGCGAG
Source organism: Campoletis sonorensis (assembly GCA_013761285.1). Classification (NCBI taxonomy): domain Eukaryota; kingdom Metazoa; phylum Arthropoda; class Insecta; order Hymenoptera; family Ichneumonidae; genus Campoletis; species Campoletis sonorensis. The sequence goes on from JACEOJ010000158.1 coordinate 351,578, forward strand.
TTCTGCGGAATAAAGTCATGTCGATGTCTGGGAAAACCTGACGTTAAATCAAAGGATAATGAAAAAATTGAGCCACCAACGAAAAGTCCGATTGCGGTTTGTCTTTCGAAAAATCATCATATTCCAATGAACATCAAAAAATCGAAGATTTTAGAAACAGAAACGAATCTGGAGAAAGAAAAATACTGGACATACAATTGTATCACTATGCACATGCCTCGAATCCACAAAATTTATGACGATTATTCAAAAATGTTCGCAAACGTAACACCAACGTGTCGACTTTCTATGAGCAGATTGGCACTCTGGCAATTATGGCGAGATTGCGACATTCATAAGAAATTCATTAGCCTTGTGCAGATCGACAATTATCTTGGTCAGTTATTGTGTACAAATTCGAGGCCCTACTTTAAAAAATCTTGATGTTAGAGTTTGTCAAGATGGTCAGAAATGTCATGGTCACCCTGGCCTTGAATTATGCCAAATGACGCATGCAAAAATGTTTAATTTTTCAACTAAAAAAAACTCTGTAACTTGTTTATTTTTTTTCGACCAAGCTGTCAAAATATGTTTGAAGGTTTTTTAAGGCGAGGCCCTGAATTGGGTGTAATTTGTTTTTGTGGTTATTAATTTTTATTATTTGATTTATGAACTATTTTATAAAAGTTCCATCCTACAATTTTATTCAATTTTATAAAATTTAATTTTATCGGTAAAATTGCAATTTATGAGTGCCTTCAATTTTGATTCTCGACTATGAATTTTTATTATTTTGTACATTAATCGTTGAGCACTGACTCTTTTATTATTTAGCTGCCAACGAATCAACACTGATGGGAAATACATCTTGTCCTTTCGAAAGGATCGAGATCTGGCAGTTGATTCACGCTTTTCTCGAACTCTCGTGGCATTTTTACACGAAAAATAGTGAATACGATGCAACCGAATATCCTGGAAAACTGGCAAATGGTCTTAACACATTTTTGCTCAACGATATTTATCGAAACGTGGGCAAATGCACTGGTTCGTGAAAAGTACTCATGAGATTTCTCATTTTTTTAAAATTCTTCTAGCAACGAAAATCAATATTGAGAAACTTTTCTTTTTCATACTCCTCGAGGAATCTTATGTGGACCCGAACGAGATTTGATACCTTTGTATCCGGTTTATGAATTGTACGAATCTATTGGTTTATCTCACTCGGCAAGACAATTGCTAATTGCAATTTTTTCTATACGAGGTTTGGATCGTCATTATTTTCAACTTACCACCATTTTCGTCGTCCTTATCGACAAGTTTATGAATTTCGAAATGTTCTATAATTTGATTATCATTTTGACATTTCCTTCCGAATAAGTGCACATTTTAACGATTTACTCATCAGTTTAGTGAATGAAGGCAGTTTAAATGATTTATTTTTGATTTCGTAATCAGACCATACTTTTATCATCATTAATCCAGGAACTAGGGATTCGGAAGAATCTTCAGGACCTGAGTCTTTGGAAGGAAGCATGCCAGAATTTTTGATGGAAGGTAGAAATTCTGTTACAGTGGGAGAAAAGCTCAGTTTTTTTATGAACGTTGAAACCCCTCTGATTCAGCAAAAACTTCGTTTAATTTCACTTGAACTCAACGATCGCTCAAGTAAACAATAAAAACAACAAAAAACATTGTTTTTATCTGCTCGCATTTCCAAAAATGATAGTTTTCCAATTCACAAGGTTTCTTATATTTCAGATAATTCGTTGCACGTTTTTCGAGAATTGGGAACTAATACGTTTACTGAAATAATCAGCAACGTTTGTCCATTGATAAGAGACTCGGAAACTGGTGCGATTGTCAACATGGAATACGAGGTATATTTTTCGTAAAAAAATAATTTAAATCCTATCTCCTGTCATTTTTCTTATATTTCTTCAAATTTAACTGTTATTGAAAATTGATTACACTTTCTCTACTGAGCAAAGTAAGACTGTTAAATGTTTTGTTTTATTTTTTTACCATAGCGGTTCGAAAATTTCCGTAGGTTTGCCATAAAGAGTCTCCACCACTGTTTTTTGTCGAAACTCAATCGCCAACGTTTCTAGAATTAAACTGTGAAGCGTACAAATTTTGCAAAAAAAGTTTCTGGATCCTCAAAAAAAAAAAAGCCATGCAAACGATGCCCCACATCATCGATGGCGAGGATATTTTTTTTGGGGAATCCTCTTCTTTTTTTTTCATCCAAAGTAAAAATGCGGAAAATAATAACAATTTGACTGATTTCAGCTGACGTTTCTCGAGTTTTTAGAAATATTCGTTGAAGCTGGCAAGCGATTAGTACTTCTAAGAAAAATGAGCAAAGATTTGAATTCTAAGGACATGGAGATCAATGAAAAAATCTCGATCGTAAACAGCACAAAAGACGATGATTCAAAACGTTCAACTGTACGACTGTCAACCGGAAGTAAATCAATGAAAACACGAAAAAGACTGAGCAGTAGACGTTAAGGTTGCGATGAAAATGTTATTTATTGTTGATCGCCAATCACAGTGATGCCAGATATTGAAGTAGGTCGCCCATTTTTTGTTTCCTTTATCGAAATATCCTACATTATTTATTGTTATATTTATATATATATTACAATTACTATGCCGCCACTCTAAGGATTAAATACTAGAATATATATAATATATAATATTAACGTATAAATTCCATAGAATATATAGACGCTATAAAGATTTAATCGAAGAGCGATCACATTGGTCATTTGATCAATGATCTGGCCGTTTAAATGAAGATAAACGTTGTTAACGGACTAGAATCAATACATCGCGTTATTTTCCCCATTAAATGCGTTAATCGAGACCAATAATATTGTGGTTGATATTGCAATACGTCAAATCTGAAAAATAACGATATTTTGATTTTTTTCATCGAAAAAGAAAAAAAACGAAACCAACAACAAATAGTTTCACATCGTAAACGCAGCCAGTTATTCTGGAAATAAATTGTATCAAAATGATTTGCTATTTTTTCGAAAATTCGTATAAATTTTGTAGAAATATTCCGCGAATAAAATTTAAAGAAAGAGATTTTGGATGAGTTCCTTGTAAAATGATCGTTTTTCAATTAACATGAACTGGTTTGCAATATCAACGACAATTTACAACTCATTGCTATTTTTGTACTCGTTCAACTCCGTACATAAATATTTGAAATTCAATCTCTCTCCCTTTCTCCCTCTTTTTCTTTCTCTCTTAACTGCATCAATTTGAATAAAATTGAAAAATCGAGCAGTAAACTTAATCGAACGATTATCTATTCTCAGGACATGAAAAAAGGAGTCCTGGTCAGTATTGATTTTAAAAAAAGTTATTTTATAACTTATGAAACGATGAAAGGGAAGATCGTGCATCAGAATATTCAATGAATTCTGTGCACAAAAGGTATTCAAACAACGAAAAAACGTTCCTATGTACAAGAATGGCTGTAACGATAAAATAATGCCATGATAAAGCCCAACGAATTGTTTTTTGTACATTTTTACATCAAACCGAAAAAAAAATTGATATTTTTAAATAAAAATATGGAACCAGATTAAAAACGAATCGTTACAGATACAAAAACGAAGATCAAGGAGAACAAAAATCTATCGATCTCTCTTCCCGAGCGAATAGACGACTATTTGCTTCGATTCTCTTATCCTGAGCTCTTCTAATCCTGAGTGAATTACAAATGACATTTGTTGACTGAAAAAATGGTCACGAGTCTCTTATCCTTGATTTAAATGTTTCAAGGGCTTTGAAAAATGTATATTTTAATCGTGTTTTGCCTCGTTCTTTCAAGAACAGTTTTGGGCAAATGAAACGATTGGGCCCCTTTGATTATTTTCATGATTGTGTTTCAGTTTCTCTTGTGATGATGCAAAAGCCCATAAAATTGTCTTAAATCGAAAATACGAGGACAGATTTGTTTGACGATCGAAGAGTTTTTAGCGAGGATATGTGGCGAAGGCGATGCTGTTTTATGCACAGCTTTACTTTGGTTCAGCAAATTTTTCCAATACTTTTAAACAGCTGCGGTTTTTTAGCTGTGACAAAAATTCGCCGGGCTAAGAGCTATTGAGGGGACGAAACACGACGAATTTGAGCAATTTACGAGCAGAAGCAAAAAATGTCGAAAATAAAGGTAATTGAGCAAAAAAATTCTCGAGTATGCATCAAATGGTCATTTTGAATAACAAAAAAAAACGAAAATTGTCGACATTGATGATTGACAGTGACATTTACGTAGGAATGCTTCGAAAAAAACGAAGAAATTTCATTATATGGCGTTTTCCTTGAGCTCAAGCTCTTTCTCAACTCTCTGTCCAATTGTTTGTTATTTCTCAATGAAAAATACGTATATTGCTCTGTGATAGAAGTGAGGTTTCAAAAGTATACGAATTTAGTATCAGCGAGCATGAAAATTCTTGGATTTACATTAAATTGTAAACGGTTTACTCACACAGCGTATTAACTTATTTACGGGAAGGTCATTGCAACAGTTGACCGACAACGACGTGAATAATTTCGTATTATATCGTATAGATAACATTTTCGTGAGCCGTTTTGTTGTTTTCCACGCGATACATCAATTACAAATATTTTTCTGATGATTCTCGAGATATTTTGACGACCTCGCTCCAACGGAACTGTCGTCATACCAGTCGAGAATCGTTAACATGCTCTGCTTTTTTTTGTAACATCCTACCAAAATTATCATCAAGATTTATTTAATAACAAAATAGAAAAACTGTTTGTACTGATTTTCAGCACTTTTTGTAAATGAACCCAAAGTTACATAAAAGATTTTTTGTTCATTGAATAAATCCGCGGCATTTTGCCATTAAAATCATTCCGATTTTTATAACAACAATTTCACCTCGAAAAATAACGATTTAATAACAAAAATAAAATGATAATTAAATTTGACTAAGGTAAGTACTCTCCAAATAACGAGAAGTTATCAAATTCCTTTTTTTAACCTCATTGACATCGTTTTACTCTCCCAAACTCGTTCAAACAATATTTCAATTCTCAGTACTCGAGATATTGACCTGCTCGTCGTCATTAAAACCTTCTTAAACGTACAAAACTTCGTATAATTAATATTTCGTCTCTTAATCTTTCACACAGATTATCTCTCCTATTTCTCTCACTTACTTACAAATCCAGCTATTAAAATTATCGTACCCGAGACTCTCGCTACGCAGAACTGCTAATCGATTTTTATTATTTTCCTGTTTCTTTAACCATTGTTTTTCATTTTTATTTATTCTGTTTTCGATTGTTATTGTTAGACTCCCAAAGAAGCAGAATCGTTTATTGCTATGATCTCTGCACGTTTGGACTTGGTGCTCTTATGTGTTCGAACGATATTTTCGTTCTTTTATTTCGGCTTTATTTTTGTCTGTTGTTTTTCATATTTAATTTCTTTATGATGAGAGCGTTCTACTTCTGCGCGAAAGCATCGGCACGACGCATCGTCAAGACTCGTAAATGAGACGCTGATAGTGTGGAAATATCTCCCACGTTGGTAAATGTAGTCCAAACTCCAGAGCAACCAGCACTGCGAATTCTGACGTTATGAGATCTTTGCGATTAAGTCGAAATACACTTTCCGTTCTCTGTAATGACGAACAAAAATTAATCATCAAACATTTTGACGTTGTTATTCAGGCAAACTGTACTAAATACAGAAATTATATACATTTTTTAAATATTTTTCGGTAAATCTTCGCCCTGAAGGCCCAGAAACGTGACATGCGTCATTTTCATTTCAAATTACCATGAAAAAATTGACAAAAATGGGAAGAAAAATTGACGAAAAGTTTTAGAGTTATTCTATGAAATGTGAACTTTTCCACTGCGTGTACTCTCAAGAATGCGTATGAAGTCGTGCAGTCTTTGATTGCCAATATCTGGAATACGTAAGAGTGAATCCTTTGAGAATTTCGCACGTGGTTTCATTGTAGTGTCCTTAAGGAGGTTCGATCGTTTATCATGAGTTCGATAAATTCCAAGTTTCATTGTTTAAAATTCGTATGAATCCTCTTAACAGTCATACTCAACTGTGGGTCAAATTTGAGGAAGTTTGACCATTTAGAAATCGAGTTATTAGTTGTAAAATATCGTCTTTTTTCGTCACTTCCCATAAGACCTCGTGTTGAAGTTGCGATTTTAAACACTGAATATCTCGATTACCAGACGGTGAGACCTTCTCAAATTTTTTACACATTATAATACGACGCCCAAGAAGATTCGCGCGAAATTTCAAAAAAATATCTTGGAAAAATTGTATTTGATCATTCCTGCCGTTACTTTGTATATATTATTATGATTATGGCGATAGAACCTCGTCCATGTATCCTCGAGATTGAAAAAAAAAAAAAAAATTATTGAAAAACGCTATAGCAAGACTTACGATCTTTAAAAAATTGCAAAAACTTGAGAATCGTGCTTCGGATGAATTGCCTGTTTCAATAAAACGCTTTTGTATTTTTGAACTCTTGAAAGTTTCTTCTCGTATTATTGAATACGCACCTCTATCAATGATTTGAGTATATCGCCCTTAACATCATTGAGTTTAGCTGCCAGCAGCAGGCAAGCAGCAGCACATAATTTTCTCGTTTGCTTCGTGACGACGTTGCGTAATATGAGCTTCTCGAAATAAACGTACGCCATTGCGACAGTCAGGAGATCAATGCCATATTCCATTTTCGCAATTTTTCTCATTTCTCGTTTCAAGCTAAAAAGAGGAAAAAAAACATAAATGTTTATTGAGGTGGATTCATTTTTTTTCGCAATCCATTCAATATTGTTTCATTTCTTATTTACCTTCGAAGTTTACTCAAGGTCAACTGAATGTGCGGAAATTTTTCTTTGAACTTGTCGTTCAGTTCTTTCTTCAAGTCCGATGGTCGAACGTAATCAATAACCGAAGCCTGATGCAAAAGAGAAAAAAATTATTTGTCAGTTAACTTAATAGTTCGAGTTTTTTTCATCAACGCCTTGATAAATCGAAGAGTTTTCGTTGAAAACGAAAAAATGGCGAAAAAAGTTTGAAAAAAAAGTACCATATAGGACGTAAACGTGAGCAAAGTACGATGTTTGCCAGCAATGAGTTCCGGGTCGTCTAATAAATTTGGGTTGTACTGTAAACACTGATCGTCCCAGTCGAAAGCTGAAAATAATAAGAAGAAGAATTTATTCAATTTGTTTGGAGTAAAAGCATTTATTATTGTTTTTATTTTTTTCGTATACGAAGCAACCAACTTTTGCCTTCGGCTACGAGAGACAACGGTGGCGATTCAGGAGCCACGTGCTGAGGTCTGTGCACAGCATTGTCATAAGATAAGCACCTGAAATCGAAACGTCGGATAGAAAAATTGTTCCACAACATATTTATTCCACTTAAAATGCTATTAAGAAGATAATCCCATGTGATACCGTATGAGCGATACCGACATAAACGAGTGCAGTTTTAATCGAACGGCACAATGTACACAGCAGCGGTGCTAACTACTACGAACTGCATAATCATCGTGTCCAATTAAATACTCGTACGGAAATTCGAGAATATTTTCGAAAGTGTTTTAACCCTGAAAATATACTTTGGCTTTTCAATGCTCCAGGAAAAATTTGAGTCCGAATTGGAGCACGTAATCTTTTCAGAATCCATCATTTTTTTGTAACAACTTTAAATATTTTTGGCCATTAATAATCAAGTTTTTGTGTGTTAAGGAATTCACAAATCTTTCGAGCCTTGAGAAGGAAATGCTTTCAGAACCGTAAAGATTTAAATTCTTTTTTTTTTATGGTCATAAAACATTGAATACCCTCGATTTTTAATGAATTAAATTCTTCGAAAGCGGATTTCGGAAAAGGCGTAAATAATAACTCGAAAGATATTCGATCGGTCGACTTTTAATTTTGCACACATTTCAACACTTTAACTTGGAACTTGATCCTTTAGGACTAGCAAAAATGATTGAACAAGTATATTTGTCTATTGCAAAGCACTGCGTAAAGTTTTGTGTAATCTGCAAATTTCTCTTTTGAACGTTTACTATTTTTTAGTTTTGATTTTTAACTTTTTGCACTTTTCGAGCTTCACTAATAACAAAAAAACACCGAAATTTTGTTGAATTAAAATCGAACCTTCGAGTAAAAACAAAAATCATTAAATTGATGTTTTTTTCACGACTCGAAGGTATTTCTCCTCTTAATTTTAATTTTTTATAATATTCGATTATAGATTTTCACTTTGAAGATCCTGGAGTAATCTCGACGCCATGGAATTTTGTGTTCCTTCAAAAAAAGTGTATATTTCCAGGGTTAAAGTCAGAGATAATTCGAAAATATAATGAAATATCCAAAAGTGTTGATTGAACGACGTGACAATACGACAAGTATCGTGCGAGAGCTAATAATCTTTGTATTTTTTACTCCGCGAAGAAGCATCTGGAGTTTGATATTATTTTCAAGGAAATTCGAAGGGATTAATAATAGTTGAACGAGTATTTAGTATTTTTATTGACGTTTTATGGACAGTGAGTGATAAATGGCGAATGAAAGTTCTGATTACGGAAAAGAAATGACTACTGATGTTACCAGAACTTGAGTTAGCGTGACGACCACTATCCCGAAAGATTTTCAATGAATTTACTTTTTAAATGAAAAGTAATCATGCAGTATTGCGAAACGGATATATAAATGTCATATTTGTATCACAATGCATTATTTAAATTTGATCTCTTCAGCGAAAAGGCAGTTTCGAAACTGTACAGAAATTCCCCAGCTAACCAGGAAAATGTGAGACTTTTTAAATGCTAATTCGAGGCTCCACATTCTGATCTCAAATCATTTATTCCTTACGAACCACAAGCAACATTTTTAATGAAAGAATTTGTAATTAATATCGAGGACTTTGACTAAAAGTTTCGAATGGCCCAGGCAGAAATTATTAATCTAACGTTCGATTATTGAGAGATCCAAAACCACCACTGAAGATAAGTGTACACATTTATAAATATTGTCTACCACACTTTACTACACTTTTCATTCTGAATCGTGAATATAACAATTTTGTATTTGTTTGTTTTTTTTACCACTTGGTATGATCCGTATTCCAGGTAATAGTTTTCGTCCTGGAAAAATATTGTTGCAATATGTTACAATACTGCGTCTGGCATTTTTCCGATAAACTAATGAGATGATATGCGAGGATAATGTAATATTTAATAAATGGTACGGAGATTTATTGAAATATGAGTTTTCGGTAAGTGCTGTTTTGCTGGGACGATACTTAGTCAAATTTCTAAATACGGGACATGCGAGAAATATTTATTTTTATGGGGTTTTTCAATTTATTTTTTTTACTTTTGGAATTATTTTCGATACTTGTGCAACGAGGGTGTCAAAATTTTGTTGAGTGTACCTTGATACCACGTGATGTTTGTTTGGCACCATATGCATCAAATCTATTGCCTCAGTGTCACTCATGGGTAACTTTCGATCTTTTTGAAATTGTCTCGATGGCACGAGCAGTTGACCATATGAAATTTCCTAAAAAATATCGAATTTCAAAATGAAACATTTGGAGAATTCGAATAAATAGAAATAGATCTTGGTCGTGAAGGTTCCAACCTGCCCATCTTTGGCTCTCTCGATTCCTAACAAACCGAAAGGATCCAAGTTGTCATTTATTGCTGACAGTGGCCGAGGACCTGAAGTGTTTCTTCGTCGTCCAGTATCTCGTCGCAACTCGGACCTGGAATAGATTCATTTTTATTGTACAAATGTTTCTATTTATTTTTTCCATATAATTATCCATCCTTATTTTTTGTGTCGAATTTTCCTACAGAATTGGACCATATCTTTCTAAACAACGAACAAATAAATATTCATTGGCTGTGGTGAGTTTTAATCCTGCATTTCAAGGACACTAAGAAATAAGCAAGTCAGCTACTTACATGAAGTTTTAATTGAAATCCAAATGAAATATTCTGAAGATCCCAATAAAATATATTCAATTCTTGATTACATTAATTATCAACAATTAATACGGAAAAAATATTAAAAATTTTGATAATTTTTTTTCCTACCTATCGAGTAATTTTCAGACCTTTAATAATTTTGTTCCATTCAAGTAATGAGCGTTATTTTAACTTATTCTTTAACGTGTCCAACTCTGTATTTATTTATCTTTAAAAAAAAAAACCAAGTGTTTCACAAGATCTAACGTGAAAATTAAAGGTTTTCACAGTGCACGCAAAATAATATAATAAAAAAGCTCTATCTCTAAATTTCGAAATTGTTGTTTTTCGATACCTTCGTAATATTGGATTAGATACAGCATAGTGTCTGAAGACAGGTGTACTACCCGAAGCACTTTGGCCGCTAATCATAAGAGGAAAATCCTTTGTAAAATATGGAAGAACCTTTTAATGAATCGTATGAGAGTACGAGATGAGTAAAGAAGAACGAGTGAGACAAAATTTTCTTCGATCTTTTGCAGGAGTAACAAGTTGTACATTTTTTAATTTTTGTTGCAATTTTTTAAAGAATATTTTCCAAAACCATTACATTTTTGAATCGTTGTAATACTTTGCATGAGAAGACTGTAAAATTTTCGGAAAATACAACAAAAATAAAAAACGGGAAATAAATGAATTGAACAATATAAAAAATTGATAGAAATATTTTTAAAAAACCTTTCGCTCGAAAATGGGCGAATGTAATATTTCGAAAAATTATTTTTGATCGAGCTTAGCGATAGTTTTTGGAAAATTGAAGAAAAAAAAATCGAAAAATAGCAAATTCACTACAAAATACCTCGTAAGAGCGTTTAATGCTGTGACAATAAGTTTTTTTTGAATTTTAAATGATTCTTACCAACTGGTACGTTGCCCTTTGCTGTAAGGAAGTGCCGAAAAAACGAGGAAAGGGACTCTCTTTGCTGATACAAGTACGAGTCTGTCGTCACCGAATTTATGTCCATTTATCGGACGTTGCATCATACGCAATTCACGAGTTACTTCCGGTATTATTACCGCACTTGACACACCGGTTTGAACGTTGTTCAGTCCCTTTATTTTTGGCTTTGAAGTTTGTGATATTGATTTTGATCGCATGGAACCGATGCTCTCGTTGCTGCTGTTGTAATGATGCTTTATGTCTTCAGAAAGCGTTGAAGTTTGATGAACAATGCGCTTTTTGTAGTACAATGATCCGACTCTTCTTTCCGGCAGAGAATATTCACTGCCAGTTGTTCCGGTACTGAATCGTATACGAAACAGAATTTCAAAAATGTAAAAATTATCTTATTGAAAAAAAAAAATGTAATGGACATTAAAAGCTCTATTTACGCGGGGTCCAAATGACCCCAAAGTTTTTCAGTGAATATTTCGAAGCTCTCGAGATACTGTCATCGTCAAATTTTTTTTTTTACTACCATTTTATTGTTACATTTTGTATATTGATGGAACAGTTTTATATTTCGCAACGTTCAATATTCAATCAATATTTTTTCGAGGCAATTCGAATCTTTTACAAAATGTAACCAGAAAAACGTAGTAACCAGAAAAAAATCAATTGACAGATGATTCAACGAAATGTTGTTAAAGTTTGAATCGTTGGAACGCATCGGAATCGTTATTTTTTTTTCAGAAAAGCCCAAAATTCAAAAAAAATGTAAGATTGCGATAATGAACGGTCGCATTTTGCGAGTCAAAAACAAATTCCCGATAAAAAAAATAGCAGAACTGAAAAATGAAAAAAACTGTGAATAAAAAAAATATTTTACATTGATTTCCAACGATGCAAATTTCTATCCAACCCGGAAATATCATATTTCATAAATATAAAAAAGCCAAAGTAGAGAAAGAAAAAAACGAAAATGATAAAATCTCATAAAATTCTAATCTCGCTAATAATTCGTCGTAAAGAGCAGCTGTAAATTGACAATGATGAAATAAGTCAGTGGATTATGTAACCGTCGTATCAGCCAAGTCGGTAATAATCCAGTTAGTTTAATTAGATAGTCGTGATTGGAGAGACATCAAGGAATAAGATATACGATGCGAGAGTAATTTAGCGAAGGTAGCCCCACAAGTAAAATTGTACTGATGGTACAAATCCCTCTCTGACATCCTCAAAATGCTTTTTATTTTCAATTTTTCATATTATTTTACGAGGGTAAATATAAATAGTACATTATCTTTGCTCGTATAATTAGAGTTTCTTGAATTGAATAAAAAATCAGGCAAACAGGATTTGTACAAAGTCTTCGTTTTATCTGTTCGCACGTGATTGAGGATAAGTGATAATAAAATCTTTAGAAATATAAAGGAGAACAAAAAAATAACATGTAATATGAAAACATGCTCCAAATAGATAATAGACGACAAGGCCTTGTGTGTTTACGAGATAAGCTGAACATTGAGAAATTATTTAAAAAAATCATTTATCTTTATGGTTGATATAAAAAATATTTAAAAATTCAACCATTTAATACGTAGCAATAAAAAAAGTAAATACACCGTACAAAGAGTGTTTGGTTTTTGAAAAAAAATGACAATCCTGAATAATTACCACGACGCAGAAGAATTCAAATGATTAGTGCAATCTTTTCACCAACTTCGTCCGAACCGTTTTAATCGAATCTCTGATTTTCTGTGACTTTTATAGACGAGTTATTTTTGTCTAGCTTTTGGTTATTATTAAGATTTTCAGTTGAGTCTAAACCTCCCAATATCGAGTGTGGTATTTCAATTCTTCCCTCAGTGCCTCGAATTTAATGAATTTTCATTAAAATCCATTTAAACTGTAATTATCTCGTTTTTAATGATCGTTTCGATAGTTTCGTGTTTTTGGTTGTTCGGTTATACGATTTTCTGCTCATTGTGATAAAACTTCGTTTTTAAACCAATAGAAATTGACAGTTACTTGGTTCGTGGAGTACACGTGGTAAATAAAATCCTCCCAACAAAACAAACGTCTTTGAAGATGATCTCTGATAATCGTATTTGATGACGTACGAACGACACAAGATTAATTCCTCGTACAAAAGTGTCAAGGTCATACCATAAAACTATAATCGAAATGTACAAAATCTTTGCAATGTGGACAATGCTTCCGGAATTTTACAGATTAATATCCTCGAGTGCCTCGGTAAAGAACGATAAAAGATTATGTCAGAGATTAATATCGCAAGGCAAACCATACAGATTAGCAACAATTTTTTATCAACATTATTACTATTGCGTTCCTTAGATAAAATCTCGTTGTTCTGAACACAGATTAATCTATTTTTCATTTGAATTTGATTATTGATCGAGTTGTCAATTAATTCAGTTAAAATTAGTGCACAAGTGACTGAATAGAGAATAAAATAAATATTTTCATAAATTTTTAAACTTATCAACATAAAAAAAAATTCTTTGATTGTTTGTACAAAAATGGAAGCTGAAGACGCTCAGCAGTGGATGAGGTTGAACTTTGCATCATTGGAACCCCCGAAATTCCTATTTATTTTTATAGCAGAGCCGAAAATTGAAATGCAACTTTTGTTCGTGATAATTTCTATATTTTTTTTTGCAATTCAAAAAATTAATCTACTTGGGACGTCTCTACGAGGTTGGAAAATCATGGTTTAATTGGTTTTAAATTGATTTGAACGTCGTAGAGGTTCCAATCGTCGAGGTACGAGGTTGGAAAATCATGGTTAAATTGGTTTCAAATTGATTTGAACCGCGTAGAGGTTCGAATCAATTGAAAAACAAATTTCCAATTGAAAAACAAATCTCCTCCATTTTTTAACTTGGGACTCCAACCAGAGAATTTTTTGAACTTGGGTTAAAAGTTCAAAAAATTCTCTGGTTGGAGTCCCAAGTTAAAGAAATTCTCTGCAAAACTTTGCAAACTGCAATATCCTTAGGACTATACAATTTTGTATTCAGTTTTATGATTTGAGGATTTTTAGATAAACGATACACGTGCTCGAAGAAAAAGTAGCAAACAAGGAGGTTCGACCAATTTCTGTAACCTAAGTGTTCATCAACATCATGAGCAGCTTTCATCGAACACAACGATGTCGAGTGAGCAGCAAAATCTCTTTACATTATTCAACAGCATTAAAAATTTATTTGCAAAGTTTAGTTTTGGTAGTGAGCTAAATAATCGTTTTTCATGCATTGGAAGAATGAAACTGCGGAGAATTGCAAAGTTTGGGAATAAATCAGTGAATTGGTGAATAGGAACAATATTTTTCTTCAGTTCAAACACAAAGTTGCATGCCATAGAAAAAAATTGGATTGCATTCCTTTGATTCAAAATTCAACGTAATTTCTTAGTGTTTAACAAAAAAAAAATTGTGGTTAAAGAGTTTCTTAATTGTAAATAAAAAGCTCAGAGTTTGATTTACCGTTCCCTGAAACTTCCGTGCAAGGCGGTTGGGAATGAAATTTGGTTTCTGTCTGGATCGTGAAAAGAGGAAAGTTTGGCTGGAGTTCCGATGCCATCAGAGTCAGAGCTGACGGAATGATGTTCGCCGGCTCGTTGAATATTCTGTACAAAATGAGTTTTGGTACAAGCGGCGTTTGTGTTTTCCTCGGCCAAACCGTCGACAGCCTCGTCGGTGGAAGTGTCAAAATCCACAGATTCTTCCTCTTTGTAAACAGGGTTGCTTTCGCTTTGCGTTCGCTTGTGGATAGCTCCGTTGCGTGGCAAAAGTGCCAAATTAGTGTCACGGTGGCTACCGTCGAGCGAAATATTTGAGAGAAATGTAAGCGCTGCGAGACGTCTACGTGAATGATTTTTCTTTAAGGCTGCTGCCATTCCACTAGCTGCGAGATTATAAACAACGAAACAAAACAAAATTCCAATACGCGGTTAGAAAAGAAAAAAAAAAAAAAACAACAACCTTTGCGTTTCTCCCGATATTACCGAATGACTTTATTTCCTATTTCCTGCACGAATCTATGTTTTTGACGCACTTTGAACGCGATCCTGTTGCGATATGAAGATTTATGCGAAATTCATGGACCGAATTTTTCTTACTTTTTTGGCTGTCACTTTGTTTAACACCGAAACCGAATAACTATGTAAAAAAAGGTTGTTGCGGGAGTAAAGAAAGGAACGAAACACTAAACTAAGATCACAATTCATCGTCAACAATAGCGCACTTAGTTCTGCTAACGTTCGTTATTGACGTACACTTGCTTCTCGGGTACCACGAATTCACCGATTTATTTGTCATTTTGATCGTTTTTATTTGGAACATCTACGTGCAAAAAACTTGTCGAATTATCGTTCGATTATAACTCGCTTCTTTGTCAACGTTTTAATTCGATTTTATTTATCACCGAACACTGCCTATTTTTCTCTCTACAACGCAAAGCAATCACCCATCGTAACAACTTCGACGTTCCTTTGATGTATCGAGGCACAGACGGACAGACACGAAACACAACACACACTCGCGCACTTGTTTTGTACACGTCGTCGAATGACAGTGTCTCGAGAACGAAGAAGGAAAATAATGAAATAAAATAAACGGCTTGTTCTGCGACTGTGCGAGACACTTGCCAATACAGATATTACGTGTAGACTTTTACCAAGTTCTCAGGTGACAAGAAAAACTAACGACTGCACAGTTGAGCTTTTGTGTTTTTTTTTTCTTTTATTATTTTTTATTACTTATGCTTTCCCGAGACGACGGACCCTCGTTTCGCGATTGTGTTCGGGAAACGGTCAGTCACACCGGTTACGCAAAACACTATGGCGCTACATAACTAGAAAGCAACTTGTTCTTACTGTAAACATCAGCATATCAGTAAACACACTGTCGGCTGTCGGCGTTCACACGAGCTTCGAACATCCTATGAGCGTAAAGATACACAGAAGCGCGTGCTCCTTATAAGCCCCTGGAACCAGAGCCGCTACATCACCCGGCAGATAACGTCACCGTCACCTATACTCCGCCCACAAACCGTGCGCAGCAGCCTTTCGGGCTTACATGCACCTGTCCAATATATGGTCTGTTTAAATACAGATCAATTTTTTAATTACACAGTTTTGACAGCGTGTTGACCAGATGAGTAAGCTTTGGTCAACATCACACAAAGCGTTGCTCACACAGTAAAAATCAGTATCTCCATCTTCCCACTCGACGACCTTAAGGTAGTAGTCTCGCCAGAGCATTTTTTTACAGACCTTGAAACCAATTTTACGACAAATTCAAGGCACTATTTCAAAACTATCCCGCGAAAATTTCAAAATATTCATTCTCCCATATTCAAAATTTTGGCTATTGACGATTGCAAGATTTGGCCACGAATTCGTTTCGGGAACTGTCAAAAAATTCAAATTTTTCGAAATAACTCCAAACCATTGTCATATTTTTTCTCTTTTTTCTCGATCACGGAGGAACTTATGACAAAGGGAGTTATAAGGAAATAATAACCAGGGTTTTTGAGCATTTATTCAACCGTACTTTCAACCATTTAAACGTTTTTTATTGTCGGAGGCTAATAAATAATTCCCAGGAAGATTTTGGACTTCGTAATTATTGAGGAGTAAACTATTCACTCAAATTATACTCGATATTTCAGATTATTTTATTCTTTGTCATCGGGATTTGTTCCGAGCAGGAAGGAGTGCTTCCAAATCGTTAGAAACAATGTACAAAAATAAGAATTGTCTTTTTTTTCTTATCATTTTCGTCAACTACTCAAACTCATTGAGTAAACGTAGAATTTTCTTTGATGATTCTTGTGGATTTCGTGAGTTATAAGCCACTCGATCGTATAAAAATGATTCTTTATTTATTTATCACACGTTGATCAATAAATTGTGTATGATTTGTGTTTTTCTAATCCGCTTCCGCATCCGCATTGTTTATTTTCAGGCTTCCAAAAACTTGCGATGGGATTGTCTGCTGTTCGATGGGCACATCTGGAAAAGAAATGACAGAATGGGTAAAAAAAAATGTTTCACAACCAAGAAGATTTGACCTCATTGTTGTATACAAAAAAACTATGAAAAATTCTCTATAAAAACAATAAAGACGAGGATTTAACGAAAAATTATGAAAATGTATGTTTAAATGGTGTGAAAATGGGTTTTTTTTTTTTTACCTTCTTCAGCTTCTGCTTCATTATCCTCGTCATCGTCGTCGTCGTCATCGTCCATGTCGATGTTCATTTCATCCGGATTGACAACGTGTGCTTCCGCAGATCCACTTCCTTCCGTAACACCACGTACAAATTTAATTGTATCTTTCGGAGCTGCTTGACCGCCACCATCTGAAATGATTAACGAATAATAACCATTTAATGAAATGAATAAAAATATTTGCTGCGAAGATCAGTAACAAACGGTGAACTTTATTTTTGTCGGATGATCGTAACTTTTTATTTTTTATTTCGTGGTTGGAAAATCGAAAATCTTGAAATCATGCTACGACGAATTCACGTAGACACCGAGACTACAATTTTTTGTTGACCGAAACAAATTTTCGTGTCAAACAAAAACAAATTTAATTGCAGCCTAAAATTCAATACGTTCAATGAAACATTTTTCTCGTAGTCGAATGGGAAACTATGCGTGAAATGGCGAAACGTGTTCAAGACATTTTCCAGAGACCTCATGAAATGTTTGAAGAAATATTTTTATCAGAAAAAAGTCCTCGATTTTGTAGGAAACAGTGTTTATATAAATAAATAAAAGTTTACCTGCAGGAGTCGCGACTTTGCTGTCTAACAATCGCATGGCATCGACCGTTTGACCGGAAACTTGAATCGCCGCACTATTAAGCATTTGAGCGCTC
Organism: Campoletis sonorensis; assembly: GCA_013761285.1. Lineage (NCBI taxonomy): Eukaryota > Metazoa > Arthropoda > Insecta > Hymenoptera > Ichneumonidae > Campoletis > Campoletis sonorensis. The sequence continues at coordinate 369,432 of JACEOJ010000158.1, forward strand.
ATCATATTGACTTGGGTATTGTACATCGCTTGGACGCTGCGTTTTATTCGCAGCATTTCCCTCATAGTGTCTTCGTTACCATGACGGACCTCGAACTCTTTCCACACTTGCCAGAAATTCGACGTGACCTGAGAATATTTATTATTAAAAGGGATTATTCGTTGAACAAAATGAGGAGATTTTTTTGTCTGAATCATAAATAAAAAATAAACAGCAGTAACAAAGTAACGAACATAAAAATACTTGAAATAAAATGACTCACTCTTGGATCGCAGATCTGACTACAATGCGCGTAAATCGTTCTTGCACGATCGACTTCGCCCAGTTTTGTTTCCATTTCGGCAAACCGCAGACACATTTCTCGAGTGTTTTCCTCGTTGAGAACTTCGATCGCTTTCTCATATATTTCGCGAGTCTTCGGCACACCGTAAATATCCGCTGCTTTTTTAATATAAATGTTGAACATCTGAAAATAAATAGTCAAAAATTTCATGATAATTCGTTTCCTAATGAATTTTAGGCAGTTTTTACGAAAAAAAAATGAAATTTTAGCAAATCTGTACCTCGAATTTTTCTTCGTCTAGCACGGCGCTCGTAGCTCGCTCGTAAACCGACATAGCGTGTCTCGCCAGACCGTGTTCTTCTTCCAATTTCGCGTACAATAAATACAAGGCTAAAATAAACAAAAAAATTAATAAATGAAATGAAACGGGTATCGATGTTTTTAGATGTTTATAGAAAGTACGAATTTTTCGCATTTTGGTAAATTACCTTTTGCGTATTTACTGGGACACTGTTCCAGACATTGCTCGAATAAATCACGAGTTCTTTCCAGTTTTGTGCCGCCGTATCTGTGCAGGAATTTCGTGAGATACGTGTTCCAAATGTCATAGACATTCGGCCACTTGAACAGCGCGATTCCTTTTTCGTATGCCTGCAACAATAATAATTCAAAAAAAGAAGAAATTACATTAGATAACGGATTAATGATTAAAATTGAAAAAAGATTTAGAGAATTTAGCACTCACCCTGAATGCTTCCTCGAAGTAATTGTTTTCTTCGAGGAAAAGACCATAATTAATGATAACTTGGGGAGTAGCGATTTTCAAATCAATGATTTTGTCGTACACAGCTTTGCACGTTTTGAAAGTACCAAAACTTTCCTCCAAATCAGCGTACATGGACCATACTTTGAGCGATTTATAGAGTCTCATCTGAACAGTCTCAGTTTCGTCGTGATACGCTACTTTTCGTGATGGCATTGCGGTCGCTCGATGCATGAGTTTTAGAGCTTCTTTACAGTTTCTGGAACATAAGAAATCTATGAAAATCTCTTGCTTATTTATTTATATCAAAATCAATTTTTATATTTTTGTTTTCGTTTTTTTACCCGTGTCTAATTTCTAGCTCTGCCCATTCGCACCACACGGACGCAAGATCGTCAACTTTTGTGTAAGGAACGTGTGTTGCTTTCTCGAAGACGACCCGAGCATCGGCAACTTGCTTATTTTCTTCGTAAAATTTGGCAAAAGCTACCCACAGCGTGTGGAGCTTGCCGACAGCGAGTTGAGGCTCCACGGTTTGAACTGCCTCGGTGTACGTGTTAATAATCTGCAAAAATTGTTTTAATTTCATGAAAAAATATCATGAAACAAATGTTGGAGATAAATATTCGCTGTAAATGTTCAGAAAAAAATTGAGCAAATGTTGGACATAAATATTCACCCTAAAGAATCAGAAAAAAATTGAGAACAATGGAAATAAGAAAAGTGAATTTGTACCTCGTGCAGTTGACCTTCGTACAGCATCACTCGTTTATGCCATTCTTGGACATTGTGCGGATTTTGCCTGAGTAAAACCGAATTCAACAATAGTAACCTCCTCTCCATCAGGTGTTCAAATCTCGCTAGTCGTAATTCCAATTCTATGTCATCTGAGAACAAAGTTACAAGAATAAAATAAGCAAAAAGTCTGCAATCTTAAATTCACCAGATTCGTAAGAAATCTGTATGAAAATTCATCAATTTTTGTTTACATCCATTCTTCCAGATTCGTTTGATTGAGACGTGGAAGAAAAAAACAATTGAAAATATCGTTTTATTTGAATGCTTTCTTCGGAAAATGGATAAGTTGTTTTTAAAACGTCAGCTGCGAAATTTTTTCAATAGTCAGCTACGAAATCTTGTGTTTTTTTGTTACGGCTATTGATCAGAAGGCACGAGTTGTGAATGGATGCGAAAGCGACAATTTTTTTTGTATAAAATTCATGATCGTAAATTTTAACGAAACTCTGTCGAAGCGAAAATTAAGAGATAATGAAAAATGTTGAATGGTCAACCTTCTTCGTTGGAATTTGGATTCTGTGCGACCTCTTCCATGCGTTTGCTGAGACTCAGTTCCTCGAATTGAGCGTAAGCATCGAAGACTTGTGTGAAATCTCTAACAGTTGTAACAGTCTGTATCGCTTCCTCGTAAATATCCCGTGCTCGTTCGAACAAACCACTACGAACGTAATAGTCCGCGAGGGAATTCCAGAGTGGTCCAAGTTGATCGGTGTATCGTCGCAAACCCCCTCGGATAATGGCATCAACGTTGAGAGATTTAATGCGTGATGGATTTTTCGATATTAAATCGCACAACTCGTTCCACAGTTGGTGATTCGACTTTCCGTGTTTCGATACAAAATCGTCTTGATTCACGATTTGAGCCAGTTTAACCGCCGCTTCGTCTAATCTTCCGATGGATATTAAAAATGCTATGTAATCCTCTGTATCCTCGGGAGCCAGCTGAACCAAAGAACAAATAAGTTTTTCATTAGTTTCTTTGTTGATTTTTGACGAGTTTTCATCGCCGTAATAATAATAGTATGTACAAAGTAACGACAAAATAATCAAATACACTTTTTCCGAGATGATTTTTTGAAATTTCGCGTGGATCTTCTTGAGCGTCGTATTATAATGTGTTAAAAATTTGAGAAAGTTTCACCGTCTGGTAATCAAGATATTCAATGTTTAAAATCGCAACTTTAACACGAGGTCTCATGGGAAGTCACGAAAAGAGGCGATATTTTACAACTAATAACTCGATTTCTAAACGGTCAAACTTCCTCAAATTTTACCCAGAGTTGAGTATAACTGTTAAGGATATTCATACGGATTTTAAACAATTAAACTTGGAATTTATCGAACGCATGAGAAACGATCGAACCGCCTTAAACGATAAAAAGTTCATTTTCATCGAATATATTAGAAAATATCTGAATTAGTGTATGAAAAAAATAAAATAAACGATGATACCTTGAGGTAGCGTCGAAAAACGCGCACAGCTGTCTCATGAACGGTACTTTTTTCAACAAAATCAAGGTACAACGGCCAGATACGGTGGTGTTGAGTGATCGGAAGAGCTCTGAGAGCCCGATCGAAAATATGTCGTGTCCGTGTGATGTAGCATTGATCGGTCATCAGTTTGCAATAATCCATCCAAATACGCGGCATCTTGTGCATGAATATCAAAGCTCTCTCGAAAGCTTTGTTCACATCGTCATAGAGAGGATCCGAAATGCAACGCCCTTTCAACTGTTTCACTCGTACGTGCAAATAACCGTGCCAAAGTTTGTAGCTAAAAAAAATTTCAATTATTTTTAATTCTGGTTGAAAATGTCAAAAATTTAACAGTTTTTTAATTACTGACCTTCCTGGCAATTCCTTGAGGGAACGCTCGTACACAACATTCAAATTTGAACTCTTTGATGTTTTCAAATGATCAATGTAACGTTGCCAATGTTTCACCGAATGAGGATTTCTCAATATTTCTTCCTCATAAGGTAAGTCTTCTTCGTTCTGGAAGGATTGCGGAATAATGTAAAAAATTATGGTTTCAATTCTTTTAGTAATCACAAATTTGGAACACTAGTTCTCTTTCTTTTCTATTTTCTGCGCAATTACGAATTTTTCAAGAATGTGCACAAAATTGTTGAAGGAAAGGAAAACAATGAAATTTGAATTCATAAAATTTGTACTTACAATGGCAAAACCATTCCCTTCAGAGTTTGTTTCCTCTGCCATTCTGTCGGCTGGATTATTTTCCTAGATCAGAAAAAAATTTGACCGTCGCCTGGGACACAATTAAAATTTATTAACTCGTGCTTTAATATCATCAGCAGTAAAAAGTGTATTAAAAAAAATACATATTGAAGATTTGCTGTGTGGAATAGGGAAAAAAATTTCGAAGAATGTTCACCAACATGAGTGCTGAAAAATTTTGAATTGATACAAAAAACAAATGAGATACGAGAGAATAGAGAAAACCGCGAAAAACCTGTCAGCAAACGCGATCTGGTGTATAGGCGTGCACGAAAAGTATCAATAGGAGTTTATTAAATTCTTTTGAGAGAATAAATCGAATTAAAATATCAGTTATTATTTGAACAATGCTGTATTCTGGTCAATTTTCCGGCCATGCGATAAAACTCAGTAATATTTAAATCAATAACGAAACGAATTGGAGTATTTTGGTTCTCACGATTTCAGACGTCTTCAGGAAAAACGACTGCAATTGCAATCCTCGTAGAAAACGTAGCGACGAAAATTGTCAAGTAAAGTAACTCAGATTAAACGTTCACTCTTTTGTGGATTCAACAATAACTTATAGAACGAAACATTGAAAAAACGGCGAAGGACAGTTTCGAGAAATATTTTCCACTCGTACGTTCGGCTGACGGTTCGAAAACGCAAAACAGTGAGGTTAGAATTGTCGTAATGTTGAGACGACAGTGTTGGGGGTACTGAATCGGCTCACGTAGTACATCATGTTTAGGCGGCATATTTAAATGTGAAATTTCTTCAACATCGAAGAATAAGTTTAGAGAAAAAAAAGAAACAATCCAATTCGTAATCATTTGAAGTTTCCGAGTAATCCTCGTTTTTTCGGAGCTGAACGTAGTATAAACCTGTCATCGAAAGAAAAGTGGGTCAAACTTCCGAAAGGCCAGAATTTCATTTCTCTCGTGATGCCGATTGGGTTTTAGGGAAGAGGGAAAATAAAAAGTCAGTCAGATATTTTTCAATATATTTAATTGCGGTTTTCTCACAAATGAACAAAAAAAATCCACTAAAACAAAGCTACAAAAAATAGCAAAAAAAGGGGTAGAAAAAATTAGTTAACAAATTTTCCCATTCCATATAATTTACCGTATTTCATTTGAATAATAATTTTAAAAAAGGCTCATTCTGTGAAAATTCCAGAAATAACAGCACGCGCTTGCAAACACACAAAATCATACACAAGATACACGTACATTTCGAATTTTCTGTTTTACCGCATAAAAGATTACGGCAGTGTTGTAGTTTTTTTTTTTCTTCTTATAATTAATAATTACATTCCTTCCTATTTCGTTCGAAAATATAATATTATTTTGATATATTTATGCCGTCATCGAATCCTAGAGCTAGAAATAACATCGTGATTCGCAATCATGACGAAAAAGCAGATGTTTTTCGCCTAACGTTTGATGTTTGGTTTACCGAGTCACGTAATTTGCGATTAAAATTATAATTTGAAATAGAATATGCTTTTCGAATCACGAGAATTCGTCAATCATAATTATGCGTGTCTCGATGTATTTTTATTTGTTCATCGACATGTTTTTTTTGTTTTGTAGATGCTTCTTCGTTTCCTGTCGTTTTTTTGTCCTGTGAGTAACGCGTCGAGTGTATGGTTCGTTCGCTATTTTTATTGTCCATGACGTGAATAATCTGCCTCTCTTGATCACAATATCATTTCTTTCAGTTGTTTTGTTAAACTCTCTTCGGTTTTGATTTTGTCCAACTGGTTTTTCTCGAGCTGCTCACCCGCTGACAATTTTTTTTTCAACTTCGATATTTGATCTAATTTCTGTGAAAAAAAGTTAATAATTTCCACTTCAATATTATTGGAAAGAATCGAGAGAAGAATATTCAAAGATTAGAAAAAAATAATACTTACGCTTTTAATTTTTTTGATGTTTTTGTTTTTTTCTGGATCATCGGTCAGGTCAGGATCAACAACTGCAGCGGATTGACTTTTTGGCTTTTCTTGGCCGTTGGTCGCGGCGTTCTCGCTGGGTTCTGATACGGATTCAAGCTCTTTTTTCGCTTTTTTGGCCTCGCGTTTCTTCTTCGCTTTTATTGCGGACTTAGATGGACCCGCTGCTCGGAAAAGAAATTGATTCAAACTCTTATTAAAAAAAGACAGGTCTCGCCTGATTGACGTTCTCAAAATTTTGAAAGCCATCATCCCTTACCTGCTTTTTTTGGCGGTAAATCGCTCAAATCGTGAAGATCGAATGTCATCTTATGAGCTTTCGCAGACGGTGGTCGATAAACTTGCTTCGATGCTGCATGAAGAAAAAAAATGTCTTAATAAACAATCAATAAACACAATCTTCGAACCTCATCGACTCCGGTACTTGAATCCTTTGACTAATGTTTGACTAATGACTAAATAATGTTTCTTTCTTTGTCTAGGAAAAGGTTGACGGTCAACGAAAAAATTTGAGAACCGATAATTCACGGTTACGATATAGAAACGAGGGACAAGCTTGAATTTTGGGCAATTGTTGTTGGGCAGTACGTAATTTTATGTCAAAATTTTTCCCACGAAAGATAATATTCGAAAAAATGAAGAACTTATTTAATGTTTTAATACCTTGAGGCTGACTTGGAGTAATTCCTTCTACAGCTTTATAACTTATGGGTTTTTCAGGAAAAGTGTTTTTCGGGAACTTCTGCCACAAAACTTCCCAAAGCTCAGATGCTTTTTCCCACAGGTTTTCGTGCAACAAAGTGCCGCTGTAGTGCCATATTTTGTAGCTGAAATAAAGAAGATTGTGTTGAATATCTGTGGGTTTTGTTTTCAGCAATAATAATTAATAATCCGATCATTTTATGGTACAATTAATTTTTCAATTTACTTACCCATTGGCTATTCGCAAGCGTGGGGCGGTAGTCGCGGTCATAAAATGTTCACCATCGGGTGACCAATGGAGTAACGTCGTGTCTGATGCTGTTTGACTCGCTATTATTTTTTTCTTTGACATGTCCCAGAGTTCAATGTCACCTGATAAATTTCCAAAACCTCCCAGCAGGCAAAGTGCATCGCAGTTAAGGTAAACAGTTGGTTCATTTTAGTACAAAAATCCAAACGATCAATAAAACTTGAAAATCTTCAAATTAACGTGCAATTTATAGAGCAAAAATTAAGTTTAATAAAATTGGATATTCAAAAAGGATATTGCTGCCTGAAGGATTGTAATAAATGCTATTTCGATGCTTCTTTCCAAACTCGAAAACCGGTTCGCACTTCAGATTAAAAAGCGTCGTTTTGGAAGGCATGAAACCGTAAACGACACAAAATTCATTTCCCTTCGGTGACCATTGGAGATCGTGAATAGGACCTTCTTCGCCTAAGAATTTGGAGAAACAAATTATTGTACAATAAAATAAAACATTTGTTTAACTTACTTCCATTACTACTCAAGATTTCGATTCGAAAATATTATTTTGTAAGTTATTTTGAGACATAAATTTTTCTTCACGTACAACGTGAATTGTCAACTCGAAAACACGTAAAAGATTTTATTTTCTTAAAAGAAAAGCCACAAGCCTGGAAATTTTGAAAAAATTCTGAATAAATGTTTGAAGTATATCGACGTTGTGAAAAAATTGCCATCGTGATTTTTACAGTCGATTAGCATAAAATGCACGAAAAGTTTCATACAATGCATTCTTGAGAAATTAAGAATTTTTACTATTTGTTTAAACATGATATTTATGCAATTAATTATTAACGATGTCACATATTTTTCCGAGTATTCATGAATCGGTGTTCGTTGCAGCAGCAAAAGGAATGAAATAATGAAATTCTTACTCAAAGTAACCATAGCAGTGTCGCCTTTAACGCTGAGAAAATGCAAGCCTTGCTTGCCGTAATAGGAAGCACCAGTTTTGTCGACTTCCATTGTGGTCATCACAAGAGCGCTAGTACCGCAATCGTTCCACAAAATGTCGACGCTATCAGCCTGAAAATGTGTATTTTTATTAAAAGCCATAGCAGGTCAAATGATTGATCGAAATAGATTTATATCGTTTCGTTGTACCTGGAAAAAACTTTTACTCGCTACAGCCTGGGAGACTTCGACCTTAGGATATTGGAACAATTTTCCAAAAGAAGGTTGGCCGGGTTTGCCTTGAAAAGAGAATACAAAATTATGTTAAACAGAAACCTCCTGTGGTTCCGTTTTATTGGAACGGTGGAAAAAAATTCAAAGAAACTTACCAGGCATATAGCACAGAATATGGTAAGGCGCGTTGCCGGGTGATATCCGAAATTTCCCGAATTTAGTAACATTTATTTTCTGAACATATCTCTCAAAATCAGCATCCTCATAAAATAATATGTCACTGTTGACCAACATTCCGCACAGCTTTTCATCATTGGACCATTGTGGTTCCCTGTGAAAAAACGTTGCATCAGAAAAAAAAACGAAAACGAAAACTCGATATAAAATATCGAAAAGAGTTTCGATCGCCATAATCATAAAAGTACATACAAAATAACGGTAAAATGATCAAATACAATTTTGCCAACATTATTGTTTTTAATTTTGCGTGATAATAATTGTTGAGTGTCGTATTTTAATGTGTTAAAAATTTGAGAAGGGTTCACCGTCTGGTAATCGAGATATTCAGTGTTTAAAATCGCAACTAACACGAGGTCCTATGGGAAGTCATGAAAAAAGATGATACTTTACAACTAATAACTCGATTTCTAAACGGTCAAACGTCCTCAAATTTTACTCACAGTTGAGTACGATTGTTAAGAAGATTCAGACGAATTTTAAACAATTAAACTTGAAATTTATCGAACGCATGAGAAACGATCGAACCGCTTTTAAGTTCTGAAAATTTGATACATAATTACACATTTTTTTTATAAGAACTCGGTGACAATGAAAATATAGAAAAAAAAGCTGAGAGAATATAAAGTTTTGAAATTACCAATCGGTCTGCCTTTTCTGAATGAAACTTTTTACAAGTTCTCCGTTTTCAGTTTTCCATATACACAGCTGGGGACTTCCCTGGGGATTTTCTTTCGATACTGAAAATTGAAGTGATTTGTTAGAGGTTAACAGCAGATCAAATTTTTCAATCTTGATTCAGGTCGGAGCAAACATAGAAAAATTGTTTTTTCGTACTGATAAAAGGCTCCCAGGTCATCAGATAAGTTCCTTTAGGAGAAAACTGAATCCCGCAAACTTTTGGCCTCTGTATGACGGCAACGATTTGCCAAGTATTACAGAGAGCAATTTTAATGGTTGGCCCCGATATCCATGAAAAATAGCGCCCTTCCGGACTGAAAACCATGGCTTTGCATGATTTGCCGGTGTCTTTGGTAAATGATGGAACGTCGTCATAGGTGGGCGGTCCATTTTTAATACCAAGACCGTTGGATCCCCGCACTGAAATGACATCAAAGAATAACACTTGAAAAGCTTCGATTGACATTTTTGATTATTACACTTCATATCCTGAAGATAATTTACAATTAAGCTCGATAACAGAAGGCAGCTAATTTATGTGAGGTTAAGTTTATTTCCTATTTCGATCTAGTGCCGAAATATGATTTTCCAAACACATTGTATGGAGAATATATTAATTAATTGATATTTTTAATTGAAGGTCCATTTTTTCATTTATTCAACGAGAGTAGATCGAAAATAAATAACTCACGAGCGAGACAAGGTAGATTCACCGCCATTTTACCTCGGTTACCATCATACCATGTGGTTTATGTATCGATCGGCGAACTCCAGTTACTCCACAATGTGGGGACATTTGGTTCAACGTGAGTCAAAACAGCTACACATTCGTGAGAATCCCGAAACAGCAGGTGCACAGCTGATGGACTTGATTTTCGTTCTTGATTGGGTCGCTGTCACTAGCGTCGCTGTTGTATGGCTGTGAAATCTGTGCTGAATGGCTGTGAAATCTTTTTGATCTTTATTGACGGTCCAGTTTCAATTGTTGATAATGTTTGACATATAATACTGCACCAATTGTTGTAGACAGAAATAATAATAAAAACGAAAGAATAATGGACGATGATGTAGATATCTATGGCGATTTGCCAAGTTTTAATACAAACGAGTGCGCGACGGTAAGATTTTTGAGGTTATCGTGACGAAACTTTCGCGGGAACATTTTTATTCGATTTTCGTGACATCATGTATCATTTTTTAGTGCAAAGAACGAGCCAAGGAATTTACAGAAAAAGCTGCCAAACTGGAGAAAGAAATCGCACTGTGGAAGGGCAAATGTGAAAATTTTGAGCAAGAGAAAAAAATCATTCTTACCAACACTTCTTCCTTGATGAAAACAGCTAGAGCGGAGATTGACAGGAAAGACAGAACGATTATAGAACTCAGGAGGGAGTGAGTAGATTTTTATTCAATGAAATTATTAAAATTTTCAGTAAATAATCAAGTTACATTCGATCCTAGATTCCTACTACGACTTTAAAATGCACCTCAATTCTTTTTTTTTAATAAAAAATGTCTGCCACTTTTTTAAAACCTTTTTTTTGTTTCGTTTCATAGAGCTTCCATCTTAAATTTCCTACAAATGTGATTTTATCTTTCAGCGACCTCTTTGTTATAAAAGAAAAAAGAGAATTGTTCACAGTTGAACATTTTTATCGTACACAACGAATATTTAATAAAGCATGAAAATAAAATATAAGAAATGGATTTCGACTGTATCTTTAAATCGTTTGTAACTAATAACAAGACTTGTGGAAAAAAACATCATTTTTGTTAACAAACGATTTGGAAATTTCACAGACTGGAGGACGTCAAATTCAGGAGGGGTGTCTGGAGCAAATCGAAGACCAATTATCAACGTAATAATCATGAATCGAAGGAAAAGAAAGTACAAAAAGAAACCAAGAGATACGAGAAAGAATTATCGCTTGTAAAAGTGGAAATTCCATCGACGAATGCAGAGTCAGTGTTCGTGAAGTGTGAAGAAGTTGAAGAGGATCCTGAACAGAAATGGGACCCGGCGTGTCAAAACTTTACAGTGTACGGAGAGAGGCTGAGGAAGAAACTGTTGGAGGAACAAGAAGCCGAAAGGGTCCGAAAAGAAGAAGCAAAAAATGCTGAATCCAAAAACGTTGCTGCGAGTTCCAATGAAACGGGAAAACTGGCAGGCCGGAAGGATGGTCAGGTACCTTGTCCTTCGATAGAAAAAAATATCTGCGGCGATATTAAGGTTGAGGAGACGTTGAAACAAGAGGAAGAGTCCGAACCCATTCCATCGGACGATCCTCAATCGATGCAAGTGGCGGAGAAACAACTGGATCCGATTGAAAGTTCGGTCAAGCTGGAATGTGAGTCCGAAAAGTATTTTGAGGAGTTGAGCGAGGAAGGCGAACTTTCAGAATCCTCAGAAACACGATCTGAAAACTTTGAGCTTCACCGGGACGAAAATAGACGAAGAGACGATCGTTCGGAAGAATTCGCAAATCGAAGGTACGAAAACGACCACAAAAATGATTCAATTGATAGGAATTTGAATTTTAATCATGATTTGCGACGTAATCTCCGATACAAAGCTCGAAATCGTTCTCTAAATTCCAAAGCTCCTGGTTATTCCGATAAAATTAGTCACAGGCAATCAAAACCCACTCATCACAATCGGGACCTTCAAAACAAACGTAACTATCGATCTCGCAGTAGAACTCCTGATCATAAATACCACAAAACGAAGGGCGGATATCGTGCGGAAAGACATCGAGATCATTTCGACAAATACGAGAAACGTCGAGACGATAGACTGACTAGAGATGCACATAATTTTGTGGATTACAATAAAAAAGATGATTACGATCGTCGAGACAGGTTCGATCGTAAAAATGACGATAGATTTTTTCGTGACAGTAGAAACGATCATGATATAAATTACGACTCGGATCGCAAGAGACCTGGAAAATCGCGTTCGCCCGGTCAGGCTTCGAGAAGCAAAAGTAGTAGTTCGAGAAGCAGCCAAAACGACAGGCGCAGAAACGAAAGATCGAGATCGCGAGGACGTTCTAATAGCAAAAATAAAATCGAATCGGAAAAAGATCGTGTCGATCAAAGCCGGAAATCGAGAGGTCGTAAAATTCGCAGTGAGGATCGCGTCGATAACAATTTCCAAACGATTCAACGAGTCTCGGAATCTTTGGGGAGCAATTCCACAGGAAATTTTAAGTCTACGATCCCAGAAGAATCTACAATCAGAAATCATCACGAGTCGCGAGAAAAATCAAAGTCGACAAGCAGCCATCACAACGATGGACGATTACACGAAAGGTCGAAATGCCACGAAGCCCTCAACATCGAAAATGAGGGAGAATCGAAAGGCGACAGTAACGGAAAGAAAATAGAATTTGGAAATCGTGAAATTGTGAGTAAGGAACGTGACAAGGTGGATCCCGAAATGATGGAACCAATGGCGGAACCTTCGAGCAGTAATTTAGTAGAAAATTCAAAAAAAACGATCACAACAAATTTAAACTCGACGAGTTTCGAGGAATCAGGCGAAAAAACGAACAACAATGCTCAGGAAGCAGCTGTGAGCTCGGAAAAAATTGTAAATCCAATTGATACTAGAGACAAGTTTATCCTGATGCTGGAAAACGATTGCGAGGTGGGTTTGAGCCCAATTACCAGGCGAGAAATCGAAGCCATTGGTTCGCGTTCCTTTAGAGAAGAAAAAATCGAAAATATCGAAAAATTCATTCAGGATTATCAGGAGGACGCGAATCACTGCAGTCTTCTTGGGACCGACGTTCCTCCGGAGCAGGAGGAAGAGAATAAAAGTGCCAATTCGACGAGCAGTATTGTTGATACTTTGAGTATGGACGTAGATGACCTTGAAAAAAAACCGGACTGCAAGATCACCGAAATTTCTGAAAACTCTGAAAACCCACGTTTCCAGAATTTGGGAATCAATCGAGAATCAGAAGAAAAATCTATCGATAAAAAATTGCGGGTTGATGCGATCAAAGAAAAGGATGAAAATTCCGAGGTCGATCTCAAAGTTAATAAAACCTGTTCAACTGAAAATTCAAGGGACAAAAAACCTCTTGATAAAAAACTGAAAAAACCTGTGGTTGACAAAGAAAAGGAAAAAGCTGACGTGATTGAAAAAAACAAAAGTCAGGTCGCCAAAACACCCGAGACTTCTGCAGATGAAAATAAAACCGTGAAAGTTCTTGACGAAATGGAGAAAATAGCAACTGAAGAGAAAAAGGACATCGTGGCCGAAAAATTAGAAAGTCGGCATAAACAATCGGAAAAAATGTCAACCGATAAGAAAACTAAAAGAAGCACGCGTAGTGATAAATCACATCACAATGAGAAGGATCGAAAAACAATAGAAAAAATGGGAGAAATCGATGAAAGAAAATTAAAAAAAGAGCATAAGAAATCAAGAAAAGTCGATGATGATAAAAAATTGACGATAACGGAGTCGATTGATCGAAGAACTGAAAATAAGGAAAGTGAAGAAAAATCGGTTGATTCGAAGACTGAAAAGAAATTGGAGAGTATCAAAATTTCCGAAAGAACCGACGATAACACGATTAAACGGAAATGTGAAGATGTCTCTCTCGACGATAAATCAAAAAATGTGAATCTTGCAAAAACTCGCGACATCGAAGATGATAAAAAATTGGAAAATGTTGTCGTAGATTCGCTGCCGACCAATGAAACGATCGATAAAAATTCGGAAACAGTGAAACTTGATAAAGAATCGAAACCCGTAGAAATTGAAGAGCCGAAAAAGACGATTTCCCAAATCTCACCTCCGCTTCCGTTTGTACCGCCGATTCCACCGTCGCCTGAACTTCCGCCATTACCGCCACTGCCACCTTCATCACCGCCGGACGAAAAAAAAGTTGAATCATCGGCCGAAAACTTGGTCTCGACGGTCGAGGTGGAAGCAAAAAAATTACAAACGGATAAAACCACATCGAAGCAAACAAAACATCGTCCGAGGATTCCCTGTTTGCCAATAGTGTCAATATACTCGAGAAAGCGACGAGGAATGGTGTTGACGGATTCGACATCGAGCCACACGCTCGTGAATTCATTGAAGAGCGCGAAAGGATTAGAAATTGTGAAGGAAAGTTCGGTTGTTGAAGAAACTCCAAAAACCGAATCAGCAAAAGTGTTGACTCCTGTGAAGACGATCGAGACATCGATATCAAACGAAACGCAATCAGAGAAATCAACGGATGGATCAAAAAATCCGGAAACCGAGAGAAAAATGATGACGACAAAATTGGACGAGAATTCAAAATCGAAAAACGATAATAAAATCGTATCAAAAACCAGAAATTGTTCACTTGACCGCGATGAACCGGAAATAAATTTTCCCACGACGGCTGCATCCTCGAACGAGAATATAAAGTCCAAGGACGAGTCAGCCACCGACTCGTCGTCAACGATAAAGAATATCGTTGAAGAAAAAGCGAAAGATGTGGACGACAAAGTCAGAGAAATTGAAGCGGAAGTGAACACGATAAACAATTCGGAATCTAAAATTTCTGAGACGAATTCCTCGTCATCGAAATCTTTGGAAAGAGCAACACGATCGGTTTTGAAAACAATTGCATCTACGACTGAAAGCACCGATTCTGGATCGTCCAATCGCAAAAGGCCTTTGTCCAAAGAAAAAGAGAATCAATCGAAACCACCGAAACAAACTAAAATCATGATTATCACAAGACGAAGGCCTGTCCAGCTTGAGGATAGTTCAACCGTAACGACCCTCGTGTCGAGCGTGAGCGACGATTCCTCCAAGGACAAAAAGGTCAAATCTTCTCAGAAAAATATAGCTGCAGGCAGGAAACGACGTGTGGTGGAATCGTGATTAAAAAAAGAATCTCGTCTCTGTAACTTGTTGATTTTCTTTTGAAGACCTTTCACCACAAATTTATCTTATTTATGCTACGAAAAGATTTCCATTTTCAAAGGCACGATTCGTACAAGACAAAGTGACATTTGTTGCTTTCAGACGCTTCTGTTTCATGTGTAAACTCGGTTGAGAAACGTTACTTTTTTTTCGAGGTTAATCATTATTTTTTGCGCGGATATGCAGACGAACAGATAAATCTGATCATTGTACATATTAAAATATCGACCGCGGAGAGAGTTATTAATTTAGTTGGCGCAAAACGTTGTGTTATTTTTTTTTTATATGCTCTAAAAATCGGAGAAAACATTTGATTTTTATGTATATGTATGTAAATAATGGAGATGAAAAAAAAAATTGAAGAATTGATCAGAAAACATCTGTACTTTGATTTTCCTTTGTGCGTAAATATTTGTATGTTTTGGAAACAACAAATATTTCGGAAACCCAGAAAACACACCTGCTGCTCTACCAAAAGTCAGAGCTTCCACCAATTCGAAATCAGCTGACTCGTGTCATTTTGACTTGACCTGTCATGTCGTTACCTGAGAATTTAGACTTTTAATAATCGCTGTAATACAAAAATACCATGATTTTTTCAAATTTTTGTATTCGTCGCTTTCCTCATAGTCTATTGGTAAATAATATATTTTTCATTGAAATAAAAACGAATCTACAGAATAAAAGAGAAACACTTATTGTTTTTATTTATTTTATTCCTTCAATCTCACCAAAATCTCTGGTATTTGTTGCTCAAAAGGACTTTAATGATGTAAAAAAATCACAAAAAAAGGTTAAACATTATTTAATGATTTTTCAGACGATACGATGTTCGTTTTATTTTGCACGTGTTTCACGATGGATATATTCATATATATGTTGATATTTCAAATTGTCTCTTTTCTTCTACGACGACCAATGATACTGGTCCAATTTAATCGTGGAGAGGGAATTTGCCGCGGTAGCTTTGCGCGTTTCTATACGAACAATGCTTTGCGCTGCTCGCAACCACGAACAGGAGAAATAGAGAGAGAGAGAGAGAGAGGGATGAGAGAGGGGAGGCTCGTTCCATCTGCCAATAACGATTTTCCGAGGGTCGAGACAGGGTCGGTACAGCGGGGTGGGACAACGAAATCTAACCCGGGTTACACACATACCTACATCTAAAAGCATAACGGTGGCGTGTCATTTTTATTTATTTTTTTCCTCATATCGTGACGTCATTGAACGACGAGATTCACACTGCAAGCGCTAGCCCGCGGTGTGTTTGTACTCGTCGTTTCGCGCTTTCGCAACGTGAACACTAAACATGGACATTACCAACAGTGGAAGAACTTAGCAACCGTTAGAAAGAATAAAAAAACAAACAAATAAACAAAAACAAAAGATAACGAAAGAGTCGTTCTTAAAATCGTCAGAAAACATAATACAACGTGGGCATTTACGAAATTCGACTTTCAAGAATGACGAGAAACTTCAATAGGCTGCGAGAAGGAAGTTATTGAAGAGCTTGCATTGTTGTGTTTACTTTGAAGAGTTTTTGGTGTATTTTTATTTTATTTTTATTATTTTTTATTCCATCCGGTGGCGTTGGTGTGCAAAAAAGCTCACTTGTGTGTTTCAACGAAATTGGCTAGTCTCTCCGTAGTGAGAGAAAAGCCAGGTGCGTGATGGCTTCGATAGTCCTCAGATCTCTGTCCGTTTTGTTAGGCATTTTTTTCGTTTTTGTTGGAACGATCAAAGTCACCTCCCAACTTAGCAAGGAACTACACAAGGATTTGGTGAGTTGGACTTCATCCAGTTTGTTTATCCTTGTAACATTTTTGGTTGTTATTTTTTTTATTCATTAACTTTTGCAAGATCAAGTGCGCCTGAGCTTTTTGTTCGATCTCACGGGGCTCGTATATTTCTCGGCCCCGTTATGTAAGGGGTTGAAGCGTTGGACGCGAACCCGATGACACATTCGACAGATATAACGTCAGGGTTTTCTCATTTTTTTCTTTCTCGTATTGCTCCAGCGAAAAAAGACAAAATTATTACTGTTTGTTTGTGTTTTTGTTTTGTTTACAATCTTGGAATTATTGACTAAATTGAGTTTACATATTTTATCTATGCGAGTAATTCATTCACTCCGAACGTCGTCGTTTATTTATTTCATCAAGATCCATAAAATTCAAGTTTTTTTCTCTCAAAGGACGAAAAAAACTATTTTCATTTGTCATGAACGCCTCTTTTTAACTTTGATCATATGTTGATGCTCGCGCCCGATCGAAACGAGATTATGAAAATAGTAGTTGCGAATAAAAATAACATCTGGCAGGGGTGAAAAGAAAATCTTGTTTTTTTTTTTTTTTCTTTCAAGTTGTCTTTGGAGGCAGTTTTTCGAAGTAATTTTTTTCATTCATTTTTGTTTTTGTTTTTGTTTTTCTTATTGATTACGCATTTCGAAGTGTTTTTAAACGAATGCTTCGAAATTAATTTTCTAGTAACGTTTAATTTTTTTTTCTCCCATTTTATTTCGAGCCGATTTTTTGTTTGTTTTTTTTTCGTAACAATAAAGTGTTTGCGTTTTAAAAAATATAATTTTGCCGATCGGTCGATAGTTTGTTGAAATACATCGATCCTGTTTAGTGGTTATTCGATAAATTCCAACATAGTCGTTGCAAATTTTCACCGTTTCTATTTTGGTTGCCCATTGCCACAGTCGAAACGTGACAGCTGAGTTCTTCCTCTTGTACGTGTGTGTGTGCGTGTGCTTAAAATTGGGTGACCGCCAATCTCGAGTGTTTTATGGTTTTCGACCGATAAATAAAGGATTAATTATCATTAAATCGGTTGATTTAAATAATGATTTTGCAGAGAAAAGAATACGTCAAGTATGCCAAAGTATTTCCTCTCTCAGAGACTCTGGATTTCAAAGTACCGAGCAAATGGTACCGTCGAGTTGTTGGATCGTTGGAAATAATATGCGGTTTGGCTATGGCAACAATACCAAGTCGTGAGTTGACCAAAATATACATATTACTCGCCAATATAACGCGCCAACGGTTAACATTCTTCAAAACACATTCGTCTACTATATTTATCTATAGCCACAAGTGGCCGGCGAGAATTCATTAACCACCACTTTTACTCTTCGTTTCAGGAAAAGTTAAAAATGCCTCAAACGCTGTTTTACTGTTTCTAATGTTGATGGCTGTTTATTCCCATCATCAGCTCAACGATAAATTGGAGAGAACTGCTCCAGCCTTGGTAAGATGTTTACACCGTGTACTTCATGTTTTTTCTTTCATTTTTCCACTTAAATTATCGTAAATGTCACGTGTCCCAAAATAATCCATCGAATTATTATTTTTAATGCTGTTTTTGTCAAATTTAATGAATTTTTATCGATTCGGGTCAATTTGACCCAAGCCAAATCGACTTTTGAGCGCGAAAATTGAGTCGACATTCTTTTGATAAACTTCACTGAACGGCGAAACTAATCATTTGCTTAATCGTAAATCGTACGATTATTTGGAAATAAAAATTCTAAAAAAATGACCATTTTACGAAAAGTTGTGACATAAAGTTGAAATTTGACGTTCATTCTCCACGTAATTTATTTATTTTATTAAAAACAAAATTTTAAACATTTATTTATAAAATCAAAGATTTGACAGTGTTTGACCAAATTAAAGAATTCTTCACACTGTGAACACATTTGAGAATCAAATAAACCTGAACAAATTTATAAAAGCAATAAAAATAAGTCGATCCTTGTATTTTAATGAAAAAGGTGATTTAATTAATGTTTGAAAAACGTAAAATTCGTTTGAATTAAATGACTATTGTTATTTGTTAATCGTTGATATACGACATCGAACTAAAATGTTGCAGGTATTTCTATTCATGCTGACCGGTAGACTGGTGATAGACTGGCAACTTGGCCGGCACGATAATCAGGCGGTGAATGCGAACGGTGTTGACGATAAAAATAAGAAGCAAGACTGAAAGCCATCACGTGGAGGAAATAAAATAAAAACGAAGTGAGAGATAAATCGTTGCTGGACCGTCCCGAGGATAAGTTTTACATTTTTTCAAATTACAGTGTCATTGGCGAAATTTAAAGAAACGATAGAAGAAAAGTTGGTGAAGAGGCCCACGATTTAAAAAAAAAAAAGAAAAAAAAGATATTAAGGATTAAGAATTAAACAAACAAAAAGGGACGTGTTTTGTAACATTGAAAAAAAATAAAAAAATAAGGAGTTTGGACTATAGCGTAAAACGCAGACCAACTCGACGCTGTTGACCTGTGGCTATATTCTAAATTTAACCCCTCGGAAAATTTGGGTGAAATTGTACAAGTTAATATTAATTGGCTGCCCTTTTGGCAAGCTTCTATGCACACAAACAGTAAAATAGACGAGTCGCAGCGGGCCATTGGATTTGTAAAAGTTTGATCAGCACAAAAAAAAACAAAAAAAAAAACAAAAAACGTATACTTAACTGCCGTTCGGATGTTTATTCCGTTATTTATGTCGAATAGAATAAATCGATTTACACTGGTATGTATATATATGCCATAGTTAACTAACAATTGATATACAAGTACGCACTGCTGAAAGGGATTGAATTGTAAAACGCAACCAAAGATTTGAGACACGAAAAAGCGAAAGAAATTGAGTTTTACGTTTAAGAGTACGATGACTTTCGGGTGAAATTTTGAGCTAGATTTATTATTATAATCCGTACGTTATTTATAGTGAATCCTTCGTGTACAGAAACCTCGGTAAGATAACATACTTTTGAAATACTCCGGGTGACCAAACTTGCGCTAATCTTCATCCGACTCTGAAGTCCATGGGAATCCCACCTTTTAAGAGTCTTCGTTTCTTTAAGTATAAATATGATTAACCGATAAAGGCACATGTAAATACAGAGAGAATAATAAATCCATATGCATCTAGGTAGGGATTATACGAATACTGGCTCCTACGACTTATCGCGAACGAAACGACGTCACAATTATCGCGTTGCACTGATTATTACCAAACACAATCACTTCGACTCCCATTTAGGTAGGATAAAACTTTGATAACATTTTTTTTCCCTATTTTTCACACACCAAATTTTACTCCATCTAACTGCCGAACCGAGAAACATCGTTTTACAACTGGGTCAACATGAATTAGTCAAAATCTGTCTGTAAGAAAAGCCTCGAGTAGACTTTTCAAATAAACCCCAGGCTCCTGCAACGGGGTTGAAAACGGCGCTAAATTTTTTATTGAAATAACTTTGTTCCATCTCTTCAATGATCTTCGTGAATTTTTACCATAAACAATCTTACATCATTATCTACGTCGTAAAAAAACGGAGGGATTGTCGCACAATTCAAACTTATAATCACCGACGAGGGACTTTTTATATGAAAGAGAAAATTGAGCTCGTTTTTGGGACCGTTGCAGGGTTCACGGTCGGAAAATAAGTCACGAGGGTCTAGAATTAATATTCACGGTGCTCGGATTAGTAGATTCTCGTTTATATAAACACAGTTATTTAAAACAGTCAAAGATTCGAATAGAAAGAACATTTTTGTAGATAAACAATACTGAAAACTTAGTTTTATCCTACCTGCGTGTTTAGGTCGAAATTTCGTCGTCGATCGTCACCACATTTGTAAAACTAGATCACGCGCTCAGTGTATAAAATACAATTGTCATATTTACTGTCGCACGATGTTCTTTGAATAAAAGAAAAAAAAAACATTTTAAAAATAAGATTCTTAGCATATTCATTCCATCTAAGATTTAAATTAATTCATTTTTTTCATCCAGACCATTTCAGGAGGAATATAGGACTATGATGAAATAAATATCTACAAAAAAATAGCGTTTTTCGAACTTTTACTGAAGCTCAAACACGATCTTAGTTTACATAACAATATATTAGTAGAATCATTATTATTTACAAAGCATCTGTGATGTATAAACTTTACCGGCGGTTAGCTGCGAAATTCTCGTACGAAATTGACTCGTAAGGCTGTGCGATATAAAAAAATACTTTACTAACCGATAAGGCTGTCAATTCAACGCCTAAGATCTCACAAAGAACAATTGCAAAAATGGTAAATGCCTCAAATTTCGTTGTGATAAAATATACTCGAACAGTATTATTTGCTGTCTTTTTTTTTTTTTATCGTAAGCATTATTATAACTGATTCGCCGACGTTTTCACATTATCCGACGAACGGGTTTATTTAATTATTTTAAATTGCGATAAAAGCAGAGCTGAGAGGATTTTTTTTTCTCGTTAAGTCCTTAAGAATCTTGACCCGTTGTTAGAAGATGGAGGGCTTTCTGGAGATTATCAATCGCCGTCGTCACGTCGTCATAGTTTATCGCACTCCCCGCCCATTTAATGTACTTTCCGGCTTTCAGCATTTGCTCGGGATTCAGGGTTGCGCCACTTCCTGAAAATAAATCATTGAAATTCATTATTTGTCATGGAACGACAACGATTTTAACAGAAAGTGCATTGTCGTGTGATTTCTTCTTCTTTCTGCAAAATACGTATGAAAAATTTGGGCAATATTGACTTATCTTTCATTTTTAACGATACAAAATTTTGTTATTTTCAAAATATGAGAATTCGGACGGTAGATCGAAGTAGAATGGCGACGAATGTCGAGATGGGAACTCTTTGCAGTAAAACAATTTAAAAAAAACTTCATTTAAATTTAAAGCAAAATGCTTCAGCTTTTTTCGTCTTCCTATTGAACTGATAATTCCAAGAAAATCAAAAATACTATGAAAGTGTTAATTTTTTTCAATCTTCGTTCACTTTATTCGTCTGAATGATTAAAGTTTTATATTTCTTTCTATTTATTTCTTTTTTCAATTTTAATTGTCAATTTAAATTCGTTGCAGGATCGATTGTGGTTATCCTTGCGGTTTAAGAAATAATTAAGTTTCCAAGGCAACGTTAGTATCAAGTTTTTTTGTTCATAAAATTTTTTTGAAAAAGTCCATTATTTAGTAGTTTAATAGAGATGAATAGACGTTTTGCAATAACAACAAAAATGTTGTCATTCGTTCAGTATGTTTGTTGAGCTTATGCTAAATAATCGACCTTTTCACCAAAAATTGTTTGTCAGTGTAATCTCAGGATTACCTGTAGATTTGGGTGTCGTTGAAAAATCCGATGGGACGCTCGGGCTCGTTGGTGTAGGCGTCGGATTGTAAGAATTCGGAGTTACAGGAGTGGGGAAGCCAGGATAGGGTGAATTTCCTGGTGGTTGAGGGGTCGTGCTGTTTGGAACTGATGGAAATCCGTAAGCGTCTGTATTTGGTGGCGGAGTCGGTTGAGCAGGAGCTGTAATTCAGGTAATCAAATAGATTTTCATTAAAGTTTAGAATGGTACGACATTGATGAGAAAAATGTGCGTGAAAGTAAAATTATTAACATGTTAATCATTAATGAATCTTAAAAATGGTGACCTCTCGTTACTAAGCATACAAAAAGCTCTTTATATTCGTAAATACTTTTGGAATCATACTTGATTCGAAAGTACTTGACTTCATCATGTAGTCATTAAATTTTCGTATTTAATTCGTCAAATTATACACAGTATGCAAAGGGTCTTTTAAACTCTTTTGTTGTTGATGTTTTGTACGAATTATTACATAAGCAAAATATTTATATAAATAAAACACTTATAAAGAGAAAAACATTTTTTTAATTCAAACGAATTGACCAGGGTCAGGGTTTCGAAGTGTAAAAGTAGTGCATAAAGTCTTTTTACAATTCTCCATTTATTTCTATAGAAAATAATGTTAGATTGTGGCTTTAGGTAAAGTAACAAGAGCTGCCCATCAATAATAACAATTTAATGAAGCAATGATCATTTTTTTCGCTAAACATAAGAATATTCGATCAGCAAAAAAATAGATTGAGACATCGATCGAATTAATGAAAAACCTTTCATCTCATTGTCCATCCCCAGGATATGAAAATTTAATACGATGTGCAATGATTATTGTAGACGGCGGTGCAATTGATAAAAGCTTTAGATAATTGATACCTTCAAATCAGGCATCGGCTGAAAAAAGAAATAATTTATTCAACTAATTTGATGAAGAACTACATGCTTGCGATCAAATATAACGATTATTCTTGAAATTAGTACCTTCTATGTCCTCATTGTCAGATGCTGGCATAGAAATAAATGAAAGTTATTTTATTATGATAATTAATCACAATTTTTGATGTACGAACAGAATTATTGAATTTTACCTGGATCTATGCCAGGCTCTGATGGACCTTCCTCAGCTAGTAACAATCAATCATACATTGTTTAAAGATGTTAACTTTTTTTACAATTAGCTCGAGACTAAAGATAAGGTACCTTGTTCAGGCTCAACTGTTTCAGCCTCTTGCTCAGTGGACGGTTCGTCTGCCTCATTTTTTTCTATTAAATTGTGTATTAT
This sequence comes from Campoletis sonorensis, assembly GCA_013761285.1. Lineage (NCBI taxonomy): Eukaryota > Metazoa > Arthropoda > Insecta > Hymenoptera > Ichneumonidae > Campoletis > Campoletis sonorensis. Next base: position 392,896 of record JACEOJ010000158.1, read on the forward strand.
ATTAAATCTATCCACAATTTTTTCCTATAATACTGATTCCTGTTAATGCTGTCAAATTTTACCTGGATCTACTCCAGGCTCTGAATCCTCTTCTCCAACTAATTAATTAAAAAAACAAAATTGAATATATCAACCTCGCAACATTTCAGGGATTTATTATGATCAACATCAGTACCTCCATCAGGCTCAGCGGTTTCACTCTCTGGCCCTGCCGATTGTTCATCTGCCTGATTTTCGTCTATAAAATAATGTGTTATTTGATCTAACGAAATATTTTCCCCTATTGTGTTAGTTTTTTGTAAAAATTGTATTTTCTCATTTTACCAGGATCTGATCCAGGCCCTTCTTCGGCTAACAGAATAAAAGTATCATTTTTTTTACGGATTTTTTAAACATTGATGGACTATTATAAATTTTATACCTCGTTCGGGCTCAGCTACTTCGCCCTCTGGCTCGGTCGATGTTTCGTCTATCTGATTATCGTCTATGAAACAATATATTGGATATTTCTCCTAATAAAAATTTTCTCAAACTGTTTATTATTCAAAGGTTCACTGTCATAATTTTGGTACCTTGTTCGGTCTGAGCAGTTTCGTCGTCCGGCTCAATCGACGGTTCATCTGTCTGAGATTTTTCTACGAAATTTCAATTTACTCAAAATTTACTTGACAACCAACGACTCCCATGATAATAATAATGATAATAATAATAATAATGATTTTTCATGATTGTTTGAGATAATATTTCATTTGAATCAATCACCTTCGTCATTGTCAGCCTGTGCGGGTTCGTCATCACCTCCGACATCAAGCAATAAGTCTTCATCTACAAAAGACATTTTTGCAACTACCTCGGTAATAATTAACTGATGATTTGGCAAAAAACTTCGGATGTACGAAAGAGATGAATGGTTTATGATCAAAACGTGCGATTCTCAATAAAATATGAATACGAATAAGTAAAACCATTGCAGTTATAATTGTTTTTTCGCATTTCTTAATAAAACAATAAGAAATCTCTACCTGCAGAATAACATCATCAACCTTATCGATAAAATAAAAGTTTCAAGTGGCAAATGGAAAATTGAAAGAATTTAAACCAAATTACATTATCGCCCAAGTTGAAATTAGTCCATAGAAAATTATTGTGCTTCTAAAAAAGTATTAGAATTCCGAAAATTATGAATTGAGTTCTGAATCATTAAAAAAACACATCAAAGCAGCAATGCATTTAAACGCAACTGCAGCAAGAATTTTTTTCTCAATAAAATGATGAAATTCCAATGTATATCATATGAACTAAAAGTAGGCATTTTTTTGGCAGTTTTTTGTTACAATTTCGATAGTTTATGAGAGAAATATTTCAAAATGTCCTGCATGATTGTTATAAACATATGGTTCAAATGGTTGGGAATATTGAATAGAAATTTACCAGGTCCAGGACCAACATCAAGGTTGGAGTTATCGTCATCTTCGCCCTCTGTTTTCATCGGTCCAGGAACAGGAGTTTCTCCATTTTTGAGACAATTATGAATATAAGCTGCCTTCCATTTGGCATACTTTCTATTTTGTGCCGCTTCCTCCGTGAGTTCGCCTAAAGTAGTCAAAACGTCATAGAGAAGTCCAGCGGTATAGAAACTCTGTATGACATTTTTGTTGAAATTTCCCTCTCTGTCATTTTTGTCAGCATATAAAAACAGCTTGAGGGCCCAGTTTTCCAAATGCGCCTGAGCCGCTACTTCGTTGGTTATCGCTTCATTGTCGATCAACGATTTTTTTGTAGCTTCCAACCAGTCCATTAACTTCATCAGAAAATTATTCTCCGCTGGAGTTTTCTGCGAGATTTTTAGGCCCGTTTGAAGCGAATACAATCGCGCTGAAATAAATACATTCGTTATTAACAAAACGAAATTAAGAATAATTGAATCGGAAAGGTTATTCAACAATTAAACTCTCATTATAGGAATTATTACGAATATGAAGAATCAGTATATCGCTTCGTTTTTTTTATGTCATTCGAATAGTTATATCTTTCCATTATAATTTGGAAACCGTTGTAATTCTTGAAATTATGGAACAAAAATGAAAAATACAGTTTCCCAAATAACGTTTCTAGGATCTCTCAATAGGAAATATCGTCAATTCTGAACTGCGTGTCAGTTAAAAATTAAGGAATTAAAGATATAGTCCTCAATATATTTTCCGATCATTTGTTCAATGTAAAGAAAACCCATTCAAAAAGAAAACTAGGTTAAGGTGGAAAGACATTACAAAAAAAAAAGTATTTTGTAAGTGAGCAATTCCAAAAAGCTAAATAACAGTGTATTTTGTCATCTGCCTGAATGAAATTAATCGTTCAGAAGAAAATTGAAGATAGGTTTCACTAGTTTATATATATTGTTGTGAAGTTTATAAAAGTTTATATATTTTTGTTCCTGATAAAACATAAAATCCATTTTATTAGAAAATAGCACAAGTGAAATCTACATTTTCGAAAACGGGATGGTTAACTTTTGAATTTGACTGTGGTGAGACCCCTCCGTTGAGCATGCGTTTTCGTTTATTATTGTAACAAAACTTTGGTCAACTCGAAGTGTATGAACGCACTACAAATGTAAAAAAATGACATGACAGATGTAACATAGGATTCACTGTCAATACATAGGAATTATTTTGCTGATGACATATATTTATTCGATGTGTTATTGCACTTTATTTTGATGTGTTTTGAACGCAGCGCTATACGCAAATGAACATATTTGTCATCGTATGCGGTAAAGATGAATAATTTGATAATGATAACGATTAATATTTATAAATACATACCCCAATAACTGACAACCGGATCACGTTGATCATGTTCAGATGCGATTTTTAAATAATGCTGTATTCCTTTGAGTGGAGCTGGTACTTCAGGTAAATCTGGCCCAGGCATCTTCTCGTAACTCTAGTTCTCGTGTGACCTTTGTTATTCAGTAGTAAAATTGATTAAATGACAGATTAAGAAATAACTTCACAATTTTTTGACGCGTATTATGTGTCTGCAAACTCCGCAATGAGCAATGATACCGAGCCTCCTCACCGCCTGACCTGCTATGCCTGTGAAAATAACCCAACCGCGTTTTGTCCACGCATATTAGTTTTCTGAGTCGCCACTACGTGTCGTTGGCTGTTATTGGCTTGTAGTTGTTATGTATCGAGTTGGTGATATCGATATTAATCGATTGCCTGCTCGATGTAAAGCGCCTTCGTTGAATTCGAACAATTGAAAAGATATTGCGCGATTAAAATTTAAAGACGCGAGGGAAGTTAGTTAGGCTTTTTAGTTACGGTCACTCGAGAGTAACAAAAGGAGAGGTAAGGACTAAAGGACAGATCTTACCACAAACGGGCGACGACAATCCAGATGACCCGTCTAGAAGCAATCGACGAAACCTGAACGCCAGAATTGTCGAGGAAAGGATGCCCGAGACGAGAGTCTGCTCACCGTCACGTGGCAGCCACTTGGAAAGGATTCGAGGCGCTGTCTTTTTTTTTATGCCAATATAAAAAACGGGACCGCGCAGGTGTTACGTCCTACCATCGGCGCACCTCGTCATTATGGCAACGTCGGTAACTACGACAATCGCCGTACTCCTTTTATTACCATGCGGTAGGTAACAGCGAGAGTACAAGCGAACACAAGATTGCTAGTGGTTACCGATCGTGTAATATATTATTTTGTTTAGTCTTAATATATATTAAAATAATATTTAAACTAATAAAACGAAATATGCATATATATGTGTTACCACATACATATACATATTTCTATATATATATTCTACAATTTCATTATTAATTCTTTTTTGGCACTTTCAACAATATTTACACCACGTGCTCGCTACGAGGCGTCTGTAAGAGCACGCGGTGCATATAGCTGCATAGGAGTGAGGGAGACAGCCATATGCTGTTGTCTCTCCCGCAGGTACAGGGTTGCAAGCCTATATAAGCCGGGGTCACAGGATACCGGGTCTCTTTTTTGTCTTGGGCTCTACAGGACACCGGTCCTCTTTTGTTCTCGACTCTGCGGGAGTCCATCGTGATCCTATTGTTCGGTCCTTGTCCGTTTCAAAGTTTCTCAATATCGTTTTGCAACCCTGTGCTAAAGAAGTGGTAAATCCGAGTGACACCACCTTTTGGCGTTTCTTTGTAAAACAGTTAATTAAATTCAATTAATTCGATTCATGTACCATTTTGTTCTTAGTGAATTTCGTGCAAAATAAATTCAGTGTTACGGAAATCCGTCTTTTTATTTATTTCAAATTCCCGCGTTGAAATATATTGAATCCGAAAAGGGGATTTTTCTTCAAAAAATCCCGGGCTACGTAAAGCAGCAGGCAACAGTGAGATCCAGCGTTCCAGCCTTCACGCACGTGTTGCCTTACCAGCCGGACACCTACCAGCAGCAGGCAGCAGCGAGATCCAGCGTTCCAACCTTCACCACGTGTTGCCTACCAGCCGGTAGGCTGGTAGGTATTGCAGCGCGGCCATTCTCGTGCAATATTCTTCTTCCTCCTATTGGGTTAATAGCGCGGCCCTCCGCGAATTAACCCGTAATCCCAAATCCTACCCTACCAGTCTTCTCTAATTCAAATTAATTTGACCCTCTCTTCATTTCTTTTTCTTTATAGTGGGTAGACCCGGGGGAAGGAAAAATTACCTTAGAAAAATAACCGCGGAGTATAACGGGTACTCAAGGAAACAAACGTACGGGTATTACACGGAGGAGTTTCTACAAAGTATCTCATACCAACCTCCAACCGAGCCTCCCTACGTTTTGAAATCAATTAATTATTCAATAAAATTTCTCCATCCCAAATATATTGGTACCAATGACCCTCGTAGAGCATTCTACTTGGGGAAATTGAAGGAATAATTAAAGAATTATTCCCGGTGATGAAGCTTCTGATACGGCCCTGAGGGAATTTTTATTCAAAACAAAAGACGAAACTTCCGTGCCCGAATCCCTGACCAATTAGCATTTGCTAAGGTCAAAAATAGGGCAAATTTATTTTTTTGGTGTTGTTACTTGGACGTAACAGAGGAAGAAGCCGATGCTGAGGAAGAAGGAGATGGCGAGGAAGAAGACGATGGCGAGGAAGGCGCGACGATGCTGAGGAAGAAGAGAAAGATGAGGGTATTTTTTTCGGGATATTCACCGGCGTTGACGGAAGGTTCGGAACCTTTCACCACCCCCGGAAGACGTACGTGTATGACGCAGAGGTTTTTTTACCGACTTCCTGGGATACGAGGTCTGCTATAGCTAATATTGGGCAGCTGAAGAGATGTACCGATGGTTCCAGCCCCGCTCCGTCCACGACACGGACGATTATTACTACCTTAGAGATCGTTGGTGTATAAATTGCCAACGATCTTTTTCTGTATTCGTGCCGGAAGAGATTTGCGGAACGTGTCTCCGGTGTTACGTCCCGAGAGAGGAGATCGCTATATTCACGGAGGTATTTATGCTTGACCGCGAATTTTGATGTCCGAACGATGTTTGCGATTACTATACTATTTGGATTTGGATTTTTATGATGTTTAGGTTTGTTTGGATTTGTTTGGGTTTAGAGATGTTTGTCGTATCAGTGAGGGTTTTTGATTCCTCAGAATAATTGATCACACACAATTTTACACACTAATTGATTTGGGTTTTATTCACTGTTGTTTTCACTTAATTCTAGAGTTACACAAGTTGGTTTTTTCTACGATGTTGAATTATTATTAAAAGAGTTAGTTAATAGTTTATTTACGATCCTGTTTTAGATCAGACCGGAGTTAACGATATAGGATTTCGGCGTTTGCAAGGACGGTTTACACTCGCCTTGATGAACTCGCGAACTTATATAAAATTGTATTAGTCGCGGTTAATGAAACAGAGATTATTCTAAGAGATGTAGAGTCTCTGAGATTTCGCTGTTAACTGATTGTTCTAATTCTGAAATTTGGGTCCTGGAGTTGGATTCTCTGTAGGATTTTTTGGGGGTAAGATGACGTGGAAGGGACTGACTTTGTTATAGTTTAATTTTGGGATTGGTCGAGGAGTCGTTAACTTGGTTTGGTATTTTGTGATTGGGTCAAGTTATAGGAGAGACTTTTCCGGATAGTGATTGGAGGAAAAGTCGTTATATTTTTCTAGGAAGATAGCAGGGTTGCTCTGGTTTGGAAAAAGTATTTTCCAGTTTTATGACTTTTCCTTGAAACAAAAAAATAAGGGATGCTGAGTTCTCTTGGCGACTGAAAGTCGAGTGGTGTCTGGAAGACACGTGGCTCTATGAGTTTGTGGGAAGTATGATATGAGAAACTGGGATATGGAAAAGGACTGTGTGTTTCCTTATATTCTATATATTAACGTTAGAGAGTATATACTATTACAAGAGTATATACTCGATTCTATGATTATGCGATTAATTATATGTTATTTATCAACGAATGATGATGTAGGTACAAAAGTGTACCTTCTGATGGTACCTGG